>OY757920.1:19454988-20054988 GCA_963585895.1 Sepioteuthis lessoniana | reverse complement strand
ATTTTATTTTCCTTTGTAGTCACATGGACCATATTTGACTTGACATTTATATAATTCTATATATATTGAATTCTAAAATAACTAAAATTTATATTCAAAATAAGAAAATTAAGAGATTAATAAAATTACGACCAGATGGTATTACCCCAACCTAGAGCACGTTTAGATTTATATCGGTCACCTCGATCTATAAAACTATTAAAAACCCAATATTGAATAAAAAGTAGATTTAAGTGAATATATTTGAGATTACAAAGAGAATTTTAAAAAAATTCGTTTCATTAATTCTGTGATACCATAAACCAAATATATATATATATATATCTTATTCTTAAAACTGAGAAAAAGATGACACACGCAAGAAAAAGGAAGGATAGACCAGATGTACCGGCTTTATGAGTGAAAGAAAGCAAGCGACACCGTGTGGGATTTTCTTAAAAATTTAATGTTTTATGGTGATATAAGAACCGGTTAAAACTTCAAAAGATAACAAAAGTGCTATTTAATATGTTAAACTTACAAGTGTAGATAAATCCTGCTTTGATAAATGAGGCTGCAGGGTCTTTTTAGTGGAATTCTGGTCGTCACCCATGCTGGACTGATGCAATATGGCTATCTCCCAACATGCAAAGTTCTACCGGCAAAAATATTTTCAACCAATCAGCATTAACAACGACATTCACTGCCGACTCTTTTTTTTCGCTGACCACCAAAGATGTACAGGAATGCGGGAGAAGACACGCAAGTATGGAAGGCAATAAGAAAGTTAAAAAACTTGCTATTTTTCAATGAATATATCTTATGGGCAAAAAATGCTGGCTCAATGTCACGATTAATCTCTGTATTTACATAATTATTTTATTATATTTCATTTATATGAAAAAAATTGATTTCAACAAAACAATAAGTACATTATTACAAATTGAAAAACTACTTTAAAATTGATTTTCAAACTTTTTAGCGAATTGAAGTAAAAATTACTTAATCCTTCAACTGTTCAAAATTTAAGATAATATCTGCATTAAAAATTAAAGATTTAATTGTTTATAAACTAGAGTTTATAACTACTTTCGAAAAAGTTTTTAAACTTTAAAAATTAAATTGATAACTACATTGAAATTTCAAAATTAACATTTTGAAAAAGTGTTTTTAGAAATGTTCTAAAATAAAACTAAATTCTTTAAAAATGTTTTAAATTAAAATTAAACTTTTATTCACTTGAAAAAGTAAACAATTTGAATAAGGTGAACAAGACATTTTGGGTACTGCAAGGGAAGCAAGGATGAACTTCTAAGTGACATTCTCATATGGACTTCTACACATGGACACACCAGTGTTGAACGATCAACAAAAACTTATATTTGTCAACTCTGTGCGGACACTTGATGAAGTTTAGAGAACTTAGCAAGAATGATGGCCAATAGGAACAAATAACAAGAGAGAAAGGAAGAGAGGAATCCATACTGTCGGCATGACTTTATGATAAGGATGAAATCTGCAAAATAAAGGGCTTTATTCATCCTTTAAAAACATTTCAAATAACATGATTAAGATAAAGAACAGTATTTCAAACATGACTTTGTTAAAATTGCTTGTGCATTCTTGGACAAATCAGAGGTCTGTGTTTGCTCAAAAATTTTGGAGTTCACTTGAGACTATCTATCCTTGTGCCAAAGATTTTTTTTCTGCTGGCAGATGAAGCCAATGGGACCCGAAGGATGAACATTAAAAGTTACCAATGATTTGGCAATTCAGAAACAAATATTTCATGGATCTCAGTTTCAACTCCCTGTGTTTGAACTTGTAAAAAAAAAACAGAAATCAGTTTATAAGCAAAGAAAAACTTTAACTTCATCAATTTAATTCAAATTAAAAACATAGTGATTGTAACTCAAAGCTTAACTTTTGTAGACCTTATTTTTCAAATGCAAGTATCATTGAGGAATGAGTAATGTTTTAGCAAACTGTCCAGGCTTTTGCCTGTTTACCAAAACTTTCCCTCAAATACCTACATTGAAAAATATGATCTAAAAAAAGTTTGGCTTCAGTTTACCCTTACTGTGCTTTTAATCTGGTCTAATTATGAGACACTCTTTTGAAGATTTTTGAAATCTGCCATCAAAACAGAACTTTCCTTGAACCATGACCCGGTTAAGATATTTATAGGTTTTGCCAAAGGAAAAAAATTGTGCAAATCTCAAAACATCTAAAAAAAAGAAAAAAAAGAAAAAAAAGAAGAAGAGAAAAAGAAGAAAAAGAAGTTACAATGGATAAATTTCACATTTTTTTTAATTTTCAGAGACTTTTGATACATATAGATTTGGTTTGGTTTCTTTATTTAATGGTATATCAACCTTCATAACCTTCATGGGATATTTAATGTCAAAGCCATCCTTGCAGAAGGACAGTAGTGTTATTATTTAATCCATATCTGGGAGGATACATATTGTGATCAAAATTTATTTTGTATAAAGTCGTATTGAGCATGAATTTCCTTTGTTTTTAAAACAAATTCCTTGTCCACTTTTTTGTACTTTAGCATAAGTTTAATTCTGTACTTAAGGAAACTTTCCAATATCTTGCCAATATTGTGCTCCTTAACATTACAATGTTTTTCATGAAACTTTTATTTTGTATATTACTTTGAAAAATTCCTTATACTATAGTAGGGATATGATAAATAATTATCTCCCTTATGTCCTGTTCAAACTTCATAGGGCATCACATGATAAAGTCAGAAATCCATTTTCAACCTTTTTGCCTCTGGTATTTCACAGGAAACAGTAAAGTCACACGGTTATCTTCCCTTTACTTAAAAAGTAAGCCATTTGTTATTTTGTAGCAGAAATACAGGGTGCGGATGCAAAATATGGAATAATTTTTTAAATATGTTTTACGTCTGATTTGTCGAATTTTTAAAAATTGCAATAAATCTAAATTTTCATGATTAGTTCTATTATTCAAGCTTTTTTTCATTAAAATTCAGCCCAATATGAGTGAGCGAGCAAAGAAACAACAAAAGGAAGTTTAATTTCAATACATTTCCAAACAAGAGTCAGATTTTAAAGTTGGTCAAGAACTTTGAAGCCCATAGCACTTGTGAAGATCATAGGACAATGTGTCCTACCATCTGGACCAACCAGGGTTCAAAGGTCAGATTTTAGTGCTAAAGGAACCAAGGATTTGGAATCTCTGTATCTTCTGTTAGGTGCTTTGACATTTTTGGTTAATGTTTGAGAATAAATGGTTGCAGATTCTAAAATGTTATCCTTTTACTTTTCAATAAATGTAATTTCTATTAAAAAAAATAAAACCAGTTTATTGCAAAACACAGGAGTGTGAGAGTGCAACATCCTCAATACTTGTGTGGGGTTTGAAGGCTTTTTTTTTAAGGTCAGGGGCTAAGGGCAAGGCTTTGTTGCTGTAAGATATCTGACTCCATATTTTGGTTACACTGTTTCACCCCACGTTGACTGGCCGGCGCAATGCCTTGCCCAAAGAAAGTCCCAAAAGAAATATACAAAAAGAAAAGATAGAAACAGATAAGAGATGAAAACATTTCTTCCATACTTTCCTTTATTTACTTGGTGAAGGGACTAACCAACGCTACGTCCCAAGACGTAGCGTGGTGCCCAAAACACCAGACAGCAAAATGGTGCTGTTGGTTCGATGGACACTGCCTGTAAGAGCAAGATAATATCTTCTCCTTTTTCAAGAGGAAAAATCCTTTTTTCTTTTTACGCATGCGTCATCTCCTTTTCCGTTAGAGACCTCTGGGAGTTTCTTCAAATTTTAATAGTTTTCTTTTTATCAATTTTTTTTTTTTTAATTTAATTTTTTTTATTTATTTATTCATTCCCTACACTTGTCAGACCTTGCTCCATATGACTTTTCCTGGTTTCCTATATGGAAAATTCATCTCAAGGGGAATTTTGAAGATGTGAAAGATATTAAATGAAATACAAAGGCAAAGCTTCATATCATATAAAAAGAGGAGTCTCAGAGGTGCTTTAAATAATGAAAATCTCATTGTGTTGAATGCTAAGAAGACTATTTCTGTCTTAGTAAATGCAGCTTCAGTTTCAATACTTGCACATACACTTCATACAGTGTTTCACAATTTTTTTAACAATCAAAGACTACAAATTTTTTTTCTAAATTGGCACTGACTAATCTAGAAGTCTAGATAGCAATCTAGACATCAAGACTTTGATGTGTAATGTGAGAATTAATTTTTATTTATTGCGGACTTTTTTTTCCTCATCTTGGTAGTTTTTTTTTTTTGTTTTTTTTTTGTGTTGTTTCTTCTTTCACTACGTTTCGGCCAAATTTCACCTCTGGCCTTCTTCAGGTGATTTACCGTGACCTCGGATAGGAATGCTGAGTCTTGTAATCATATCCCCAGTAATTAACGCCTTCCATAGTTGTCTATCGCACCACGTTTTAATTAATTCTCACATTAAGAAGCCTCATCTCAAAATGATTCCAATTTGATGTGTAAGTTCCTAAATTTTAGAATTGCATTTTGATTACACTTTGTGTGTGTGTGTGTGTGTGTGTGTGTATATATGTGAAACCATGATAGCAAAAATACCACATCATGATATTTATAAGAACAATACACTTAAAATGATCCATTGGAATGGCTTGTAGCAGTTGTAATTTACTGGCTGTTTGATGCTAAGAAGGATATTTAACTGTTTCCTATTCATTAGGTTCTGATATTAGCATTAGTATATTTAATGATATATTGGAATTAAAAAGAAATTAAAAAAATAAAATTGATAAATGCAGAAAGTAACAGTTTTCCCGAAGGCCTCAGACAGGAAGCGAAATTGGTGCATGCCTAAAAAGTGGGGCTTCCTGGCACCAAAGAGAAACTTTCCCTTAGTTACCTTTAGACACCTCAACCTTACAGACCTTTTTCTCTCTGCTGCTAGTGGGAAGGGCATGTGTTTGAGTCCTGAACTTAGCAGCATGTTGTGTCTCTCCTACTAGTAGCAGCCTCTGATAGACACTGAACATAAGATGGATTATGGGACCCAAAATTCAAAACCTTTTTAAATAGATATGGATATATGTTGAATAATAATAATAATAATAATAATAATAATAATAATGTTTGAACAAGGAGACTTGCTGTCACTTGTTCTCAAGAGAAGAAAGACAATAACTTTTTAACAGCATTAAATGGATGATAGTAAATGTAACAAAATTGGCACCAGTAAGTCCAGAGAACACCTTAGTGCTAGACCAGTCGTCTGAAGAAGAATTTGATTTATGACCCCTTGTTACTTCCTATTTCGAGTTGAAAGATTCCTCCTTTCCTAAAAAGAAAGTTCAGTTGAATTCAGGACTCTGGACAAGTAATATGGTGAAGGGACTATAAAACAAAGAACAAAGGACCTTTTGATGAAAATAACCTTGATGATTAAATATATATCCACAAGATTATAAACTCATTACAGAACTTTGTAAGTATCTATATTTACTAAATGCAAATCTTTAAAATATTCTTTTAGATATAAAATTTCTTACAAGAAGAGACCCAAAAGGAAAACCATATATCTCTCTTCATAAAATACCCTCATTGTAAACGTACTATTCACGTACCCTTTACTTCACATAAACTCATATATGTATATAGACCTACCAATTCTTATTATTGTTGTTTGTTCCTTTTTTTATGTGTTTAAATTTGTTATTTTGCATGTCTGTCAAAAGCCTAATAATTTGTATTATTTTTTTATGTTCTTTTCTACTTTCGTAAATATTTATTTTGTTGTATTAGGACAACTGTTAGCAACAACTAAATCTCTAACCCTGTTTATTATAAAAGTAATTCTAGTTTAGAGAAAGACTGTTTGCTACAGGATCTTAAACTTGTAATTGCTGAAGATGATTCCATAATATACTTCAAATTCTTTGACTGGAGAAGCCAACTATTTTTCCTAGTTCAGGAAAACATTCTTAACCATAATAGTCGTAAACCCCTAAAATAAATTTAAGTCTAAAGGTATCCTTGTCTTTTTCCTTCATTCCTTTACAGCTTTGACAGAAAAAAAAGAAGACAACTAGTGAATGGGGGTAAGAAGAAAAAGTAGTCAGTTTACAAACCTCAGAATTTCCCAACAATACCAACAATTAACTGCTACCACGAATAACTCTTCTTATATCCCATACATACACCAACACAGAATAAATGTAAAGGAAAGACAAGATAAACTTTTATACACAATTAAAACATTTAATAAATACACTTAATACTACACTTAATGTTGCAAGATGTCCCAAAACAGATGATTATACATATTGCTCCAAGAACAAGCATGTATCATCATTATCACGTCTCGCCTTCAACACATATATCCCTGACCCTCTCCTGCCACCACTTCTCTATCATCCATCACTTCTGGTAGGTCTTCAAGGCTACATCCTGTATTGGCACAGAGCTATTGTATGTAGGTTCTAGCTGGTCATCCTGCCTTTGCTCATCCATGTGAAGGGGTCCACAGGAGTATGTCACTTATAAGTTTGTCCCTACTTCTCCAGCAGTGTCCCCCATGTCTAGTTCATCTAACTTTGATAGTTTTCATGATGGGTTGTAAGTGGCCATACAGCTGCTGCTTTGTCAGGTGCTGCCTCCAGGACTTGTTCAATATTGTTCACAGCATTCTTATGTTGTTGCCATCAAGCTTTTTCTCCATATGTTAAGTTAGCGTCCATGTAGTGCATCCATACAGCTGTATTGACATGACCGTGGCTTGGAAAAAACTGCATTTCATTTTATCAGTCAGGTCTGACTTCTATATGACTGATAGTCTATCGATAGCTGTCCATGCCTTTGCTCATCGCATGTTGATGTCTATCTCGGTTGATGAGACACAGCTTCCTAGGCAGGTGAACTTGTCGACTAGTTTCAGAGAGCTACTGTTTAGTGTGGAGATGTCACCTATTTGATTAAAGCACATATATTTGGTCTTGTGTGTATTGACATAGAGGCTTATACCGGCAGCTGCTTGTTCCAGATTTAGCGTTTGGAGGATAACACAATTTTTTTTAGGGCAACACAAATGAATTACAAAACTTTTCTTTAACAACACAACAATGAAAGTTTTTTATTTGCAGCTTTGAATATGGTTTGTTTTTGGTGCTGCAAGACTCGTGGTGTTTAGGCTTGTTGGATGTTTGAGACGAAATGGCTTAGCGAGATGGCAGCGTGTTGTTGGAATTGTGAGGGATGTGTTTAAAGTCACCGTGTAGTTTTGTATCTGGTTTTTGGAGGAGAGTCTGCGATATCTCCATGTTGTCGAGAGTGGAGTTGCGCTCGGATCGACATAGTCAATTTTAGGGGTGACATGAAGTGGTGCCTGTGGAAAGCATGCTGAATGTTTCTAATTTATGTTCAACTGGGATTCCTCGTAAAGAATCCATAAATTAGATGGTTCCCTCGTTGAGTGTCCATGTTGCTGCTGCTAGTGTTAAAACCACAGTGAGATGTCCACACTGGGTGGCTTGTCTAACTAAAAAGCATCGCTAAGCAGGGACGACCAGAGGCACGTCTGTTCTGGTCGCCATCTCAAGCCGAAGAGAGTGGATTTGGCCGCTCACCCGTTTTGCTAGCCGGAAATGAAGGTCCGGGCTGAATAGGATAAGTCATCCTGATTGGGTGAAATTCAGTGTTGAATTAAATTGCGCGCCAAAACAAAATACGAGATTTTCCTCTTCTCTACACAGACTATGTAGCAGGGTTTCGGTTTGGGCGGGTGTATTTGCCAGAAGCACTATGTCATTAATGTAGTCCGCGTCTGTATTAAGCATGTATGAAAGGAGATAAAAAAAGGGTTAGTATAAATGTCTTATGCCCTCTTATTTTTCATAGATGAAACACGGTACCTTGCCAGAGTGGGAAACAATGTCTCCATTTTGTTCAACATACAGAAATAAAAATTATGTCCGTTTCACTCCACAAGTAAAGACTAAAAAAGGAGTACGTCTTCTATCATGAAGAAGTAAATTACAATCCTTGACTCCTTAATGGGCCTAGGGGAGTTAATGAAATAAATAAAATAAAAATAAATTTTTCAAAATACAGAAACTCCTTGAAGCCCCTGACAGGAAGTGGGGCAACGCATGTGAGAAAAAAAGGAACTGTCCCTGCGAAAAGGAGAGATTCATTCTTACTTCAGCGGGACCCTTCAAACTGAAAGGATTTTCTTCCACCCGGCTGCTAGCAAGGTAATATACCTGTTTTGCCAAATCACCTGAGCTTTGCATGCGGGTTGTGTCTGCTGCTAGCAAGCCGCCACGCTGAAGCAAGCAACATGGAGATAACCACACTGAATTTGGACGTATTAACCACCGGAGACGACTAATATATTTCAGCACCTAATTTGGGAGAAACAACGGTTCTTAAATAATCCCGGAAGACATTCCTTGCTACAGAGTAGCTGAGTGAAAACCCAAATGAAATAAAGTTGAAATTCAAAAGATATATCCTTTCTCCGCCTCCTTCCTTTTTCTTTCTTTGCAGCCTTCACAGACTAGAAGATATCAGCTAATTAAGTTGGGGTCTTACCCCAACTTAATTTACTGGTGTTAGGAAACTAATGGAGTCAGGTATCAATCACCAACAATGACCAAATTTTCATTACCCCCATAGGCCTCTATTATAACAGAAATTCAATGAGTTCAAAAGTCATCTAGTTTTATATTAGATTATATTGAGAGATTTTAAAATTCCTAATTTCCATTTATGTTTAGATTCCGGAGATAAATTTTAAAATAAGTCTCAGTAGGCCAAAGGTGAATTAAAGTCGAAATAAATAGTTGAAATAAATTAATAGTTGAAACGAATGAATAAATAAATATTTATTATTCGGCAAAATTTGTTTATGTAATCACGACAATAAACAAGGTACTGTTAGTTGTAATAATAATTGAAAGGAAAATACGAAGTTCTTATTTTTTAAGAAACTAAGTATTTTTTCCCGCGTTTGTGATTGTACCGACCAATCAGAATCCAGTTTTACTTGATACTACAGAAGAGAAAAAGCATGCCGAAAGCCGAGACGAAAGCCTTTCTCGATGATGGACCGAAACAGTATTTTATGTTGATAGATAGTAAGTTAATAAAACGCTATTGTTTGTCTTATATTGATTGTTTGCAATTGTATTTTTCAATGGCTTTGCTCCATATTTACATACTGTTGAATCTCCCGTCTTGAAAGAATTAGTTTTTCGAGTGGTTATTCATCCACGTTGTTGGGTGGTTGTAAATTGCATTTTCTATTGTGAAAATTATTTTATTTTATTTTCCCACTTTTTTTTAAAGACTTGAGCGAATATTGGTGTTAATGCTAGTGTCATTTTTAATTTAGGCTTGCTGATTGAATTTTTGGAACCGGTGTAAAGTGACATTTTAATTTTCTATGGATGTTCAGTAGTGCCAAAATTATTATTTTTTGTTTTTGTTTAATTTTGAAACTTTACTTTCTAAAATAAATAAATAAAATGTTCCGGTAGCGCAGTTTTCATATCCATTCATTTTCTTTTATGATTTTTGATGGTTTTAAAAAGCGTTTTTATCTTTTATTTTTTTTTTACTTTTATTTCTAAATAAAGAAAAATTAAATTAAAAATTATTTTTATTTTTAACGTAATCTAACAATAAAAATGATTCTGATTTTCTTTTAGTTGTACAGCCCAACGTCATAATTATAGGGCACCCAGTAGGAATCGAACTCGCTCATTATCTGCGGGATTTGCATGCCACTTCTAATCCACGGAAATCAAATTAGCATGATTAAAATTAAGTTGTTTTTTTTTACTCTTGTCATAAAACTTTTTAAAAAGTAAATCAATGAAATTTCTTTTTTTTAAAGTTTTTTGCCTTGGAAGTTTTGTCTATCTTGTTGAACAAATTTAATATTTACATTTTATGACTGTTGATTATTTTTTCAACTGTTAGAAGAGGGGCAAGAAAAAAATCTTGCAACTAAAAAAACTATCGTAAACATTGTGAAACATTTAAATTTTTTTTTAGCTGTCTTAATAAATCTAAAAAAAATGTTTTTAAGACTATAAATGTGACATTTAAAAAAGATAGTGCATTTATTTTCAAATTTTACATGAAAATTGCGCTTTTCCCAAAATAATCGATAACTAAGACTAATTATTCATATCTTTTTTTTGTTTCTGAAACCGTGAAAATTTGTACTCCTATCATTACTCAGTCATTTTTCGAAATCCCCCCCCCAAAAAAATGGAAATCAGTTGTGAATATTGTGTGTAGGGGACACCAGATTAGGGCCCTAAATTTTGTTGCAAAATTGATAATTATATATTTTGATATTTTGGCCGGACTGTTCTCTTTTTATATTCAGGTTTACATCACATCTAGTAATCTTTGAACTTTTTTTAATCTTGTTCATAATGTTAAATTTTCCTCTTTTTATTTTTTTATTATTTGCTCACTGTCTAGAACAGTTATTTGTAGCTTGAACATGTGACCTGTTCAATTTGGTGTCGGTATAAGATATTCTGTTGTGTCGTGAAATAAGTAAGGTCGATGCACATGTAAAATAAGAGATATTTTATTCCAAAGTGATACGGTACACCGACTAATGTAAATAACTTTAGTCGTATTTATTTTCAATGATTTGTTTGGCATCCCACCTTGCGAAAATGTAGCACGAGGCCTTTTTAATCTGGGAGCCGGAAGCAGGACAGTAGCCCAGACACTCTACAGCTCCAAAAATGCTGTGGGGCCCCGTCGGCATTCCCCTAAGAAGGAGCGCCTTTGGTGCCAGACGATAAATCAAGTCCTGCCGAAGCAGGTGAGAGCCTGGGGAGATGGCTTTCTGAGGCCCAAGGAGATGTCAGTCTCAGCCTTGAGGCATGAATGCTAGGCTTCCTAGGCACCCATGCCAGAGTTTGTTTACATTTTGAAAGTTTTTACTAAACTTGCAATTTTCAAAGCTCAAAAACTGTATAAATATCCTGCTCTTTAGAGATTTCAATAGATTTTCCATAAAATCACTATTTTAGAATTATTTGAAAATAACATTCTACATTAAATTTAAAATTTTTTTTTAGAGATTTTTAAACTAAAGATTTTCAGAAGTTTGTCATATAAAAACGTAAGTTAAGATTATTTAGATGTAAAATTTTCAAATATTATGCTTTAAAGTCTTCTGGAATGATTTTTAAAATATTCATTTAGGATCAACTGTAGAATCTCCATTCCAACTCAACTGTTGAATCCCCCAAGCATGTCTGGAGAAAGAGATTCTTTACTTGATCTAAATTATTTTTTTTACATTGAGTTGTAGAAACACAAAAAAGATTAAAGATTTGTTTCTCTAAAAAACAAAAGCAAAGTTAAATCAGAAGTATAATATTTGATATTGACTTTAAATGTTTATTGTTTTAAAAACTTTATGTTAAAACAAATATATTTTTTTAAATAACCATCTGAACTAATGGAAATTTCTGTTCTTATTAGTTTAGTTTCATTACCATCTTTCATAATGCTGTAAGGTTAAAAAAAAGTCTATGCCAGCAAAATAATTAGGGGGTGGTTACTTTGCCTGAAAAATTGTCAGACAGTTCTTTGGAGAATAAGTTAACATTTAATGCAAGTATCAGAGATGAACATTTCTTATCAAATTTTAATGTTCAGTTACTTTTATTACAACCATTACTATGGATTAAATTTTAAATTATTATATTGAATAAAATGAATGAAGTAAGAAGGGATAAGAAAAATGTATAAGAAAAAAACAATTGTAAATTCTAAAAATTGAATTTAAGAAAAGATTTAAACAATTATATAGCTGTATAGTGTTGTATATTGACCTCCGACCAGGCCAAACATGCCATTCCAAAGACGCGGAAGTTGCATATTCCATTGGCGTGGGCGAGCTTGGCTGACAATATGGGACAGGGTTAAAATCCCACGGTACAGTCATAGACTGATGCACCGGAAGAGAGTGACCTGTGAAGTGCATGACAGTTATTTCTGCTTGATGATGATCAAACATGCCATTCCAAAGATTAACAATATGGGACAGGGTTAAAATCCCATGGTACAGTCATAGACTGATGCACCTGTGAAGTGCATGACAGTTATTTCTGCTTGATGATGATCAAACATGCCATTCCAAAGATTGAGTGGGCAATTGAATTATTATGTAACTCGGTGAAGACAGGAAGGAGTTACTTTGGAGATCGGAGTTTTTGGAGACAAGATGCGGTAGAGAAAGCCAGCACCCAGCAGAGAGCTTGGCCTCCGGTTGAGCAACCCTGGAGAACAAGAAAGACACAACACTGATGGCCATAAGAGTGGGGATTGATATGTTGCAGTTCTGTTTAGTCTCCAGCTCCCTCTCAAACACAACCCTTTTAAATAAAGTGAGAGGTATATTTTTCTAAAAGACTGTGTCACTCGTCGTTATTATTTTGCATGCATATGTGATTGCTATACAACAATAGGATAAACTCCTGTAATTATTTACTTCTATTTTTAATCAACACTTAAAAGAAAGAGAAAGCTCCCTGGGGAGAAAAGGAAGATGATATATGACAAACACTTGTGCAGGAAGTAAAGTCAAATCTTTGAGTGTCATGATCAACTTGTAAATGAACTGGAAGCACGATTTGATTCAATGTCGCATCTGCAAACTGTCTTAACTGGATTATCATTGCAAACAGTTTTGGAAAATACTGAAGGCAAGTTGGAGTGAATTTTAAAAATTCTCAGTAGCAAATACAGTGTTGACTTTGGAAGTTCTCCAACTTTGGGATTTTTTAGCAGCAGCTTCCAAAGTGGAATGTAATATGACCATGATGACTGAATCATCAGCTATTGAATGGCTGAGATGGATTTATGGATGGCAAGCTCAAGAAACAGTGCCAAATATTGTGTTTGCTCTGCAGCTGTTTTTGATGCTCACAGTTTCTGTTGCTACTGCAGAGAGAAGCTTCTCAAAACTGAAGCTCATTAAAAGTTACTTGAGATCAACTTTGTTGCAAGATCGCTTACCCAATTTGACTCTAATTTCAATTGAACACAAAACTGTGCCGAAGATAGAGTTTGACCTAGTTATTAGTAACTTTGCTTCTGCAAAATCTCAAAATGTTAAAATATGATAACGTTTGTTTAGCTAATTTTTGAATTTGTTGTTTTTCAAGTACTAATCAGTGACATTAAGGGTATTTCATTTATATTTTTCCTCTAAAAAAAAAAAAGGGCTGCCATTATGAATATAAGTCCTGTGTGGCACTTTGCCTTGGTATGCCCCTGTTTCAGATGCAGTCTAGAGTGAGCACTGCTCTAAATAGTTCTTAGACCCATCCATCTTGTGGGGAGTTCTGGCCACTCCACAACATATTCTATTTTCAAACAGTACCTCATGTAGCATACATATGATGGGTAATGATCGGAGAATACACTGTTCAAGACCTAGGGATCAAAACAACATCTAGGGAAGTACAATTCGATATCTGATTCCATTAGGTGTTACTGTTTGGTTACTAGAATATAAATTTTAAAGTATGAGTTATGAAGGATGATAAAATTCAACATTTTGCTACCAAAATAAAAAGAAAAAAAGTTGAATTTCAATATTCAATCTCAAAAGATATTTTTATTTCAACATCCAATGATAAGAAATTACCCCACATTTGTACAAGGCCCTGTTGGTTGGACTTAAAATACACTGACTGTACCCTCTGCAGCGGGTTCAGACCTCCACCCACCAAAAAGGGGTGTTCTGTTTATGAACTAAGCTAGATCCAGTGGTAAGGCTCCTATTTTAGAGGTCTGGAATGCCCCTTCATTGCCATTACTTCCAGATTCACTCTGACCTACGGTGGTTGGCCTGGTTAGATTATGATCTTCTTTTGGTTAAATAGATCTGTTTAAAAATTATTTTTATTCCATAGGACACCATGCAAAAAAAAAAAAAGCTCTTAAAAAAAACAACTACCCAAAAAATGTAAATACAAAGGTATAAAAAAAATTATTTGTTTCTATTATGTAGAACTTGAGGTATTTGTATTTGAAAATGCTGGGAAGCTGCATTTCAGATGGGACCACATAAATTAGATTGTACCAATTGGGACACTCATCTGAATAATGATATTACTTCATTAAGGGTTTTCGGACAATTGTCTTCATCTTTATTGTTATTTCCACAGCGTTTTGGACGATATATTCTCTGACCTTCTTCAGGTTTTTGTCGAACTCAGGAACCTACATGGAACTTCAAACAGCGTCCTTTATTGAATCCACTGGGGTCGCCTGTTCTGATTCCATGGATTCAATAAAGGATGTAGTTCGAAGTTCTGTGAAGGTTCCCGAGTATGACAAACATCTGAGGATGGCCGGAGGACCTATCGTCCAAAATGTTGTGGAAATAACAATAAAGATGATGACAATAGTCCGAAAACCCTTAATGATAAAAATCATCAAGCTTCATCTCAGAATTTTTTGTTGCTGATATTACTTCAGTTCAGAAATTTAGCTCTCACTTAGAAAGTAGAAGAGTGTATAAACCAAAATATAATGATCAAAACAAGAAAGATGGAGATGTTTGTTGAAATAATTCATACAGTAATGACTACTCAGAACATTTGGAAAGCCAATATAATGATCAAAATAAGTGAAATGAGGATAATAGCTCAAATGGGGGGGGGTAGTTCCTGTCGTGTCGTGGCTAATGTGCTAGATTGTAAAGAGTTTGAATTCTAGTCATGTTTACTTTTGGATTAATATTCTTGGGAAAATTATAAAGCTCCTTATCTTCCTGCCAGCTTTGGGTTAAATTGGACTGCTACTTTTCTTCTACAAGGATGACTTTGGGATTAAATAACCTACAAGGGTTGATTTGTCATTAAAATAAAGAAAGCAAACCAAACTAATCTAAATAATTAAAAAAATCAACTACAATAATGTCAAAATTTTCAACTTTGTTTCTTTTCTTCCAGAATCAGCATTAAATCTTATTGAAAATGTTGAAAATAAAGCAGCGTTTTGTAATCTTCGACATCCGTTGACTGGTAGGTAATACTTTATTTATTAAGAATTTACTGAGATACTCATTGTCGGCTGTGGGGAAGACACAGGACCAAATATTTGTTGAAATAATTCTGATATGCACTGACAGAAAATAACATTGCATCACTGTGCATGTGTGTTTCAATTTACTCTTGGTGAATACACACCGGGAATATAGATGAATTGCAGTAAATAACTGCATATACAGAACACTACATGAAGAAATTCTGAAATAAGGGTTGCTCCCACTGTATCCAGACCCCATGCACATACTGTACCCAGATGGAAATCTGCATCGTTCTCTAGGATGTTGCAGTTTTATTTTCTATTAGTATATATATTTTAGCAAAGTACTATGAACACTGACCTGTCAGTAGGGCTTAGAATATTTTGACTGCATCCTATTCAGCGGTGTACCTAGCATTTCTCAAAGGGATGTCTTGGGTATGACACCAAACTGCATCTAGTGAGACTCCAGTTCTGAATCTCTGAGAAGTGTAGTGAATTAGTTACCTCTTCATTGCCATTACTCCCAGATCCACTCTTATCCAGCATGTTAACCAATACGCTATAGAGACTCCACTATTTTCAAGTAATTATTCCTATTTAATGATAATATTTTGTTTGCACAGTTATATGGTTCAAAGTATTCCAACAACAAATAATTTTCAGAGTGGATTGTACCAATTAAGGCCCCATTTATAAGGGGATTCCCTGTGGTGTAATGGCTAAAGTGCTGGACTGTGGCCTCAAGGTAAGCAAGTTTGAACTCCAGTCATGCTATTTATGTTCACTTTTGGACTAATATTCATGGGAAAGACATGAACCCCTTACCTCCCCAGGTATGGGTTAAATAGTATCACTGCTGTTCTTCTACAAGGTTTGCTTTGGCATTAAATAACCCATGAAGGCTGATATGCCATTTAACAAAGAAACCAAACCGAACCCATCTCTGTGTCAAATAGATCTGTTTGAAAATTATTTGTTGTTGGAATACTTTGAACCATATAACTGTGCAAACAAAATATTATCATTAAATAGGAATAATTACTTGAAAATAGTGGAGTCTCTATAGCGTATTGGTTAACATGCTGGACTGCAATATTGTAGGAGGCTAGTTTGAACTCTAGTTGCATTTACTTTTGGACTAAAACCCTTGGGAAAGATATGAAACCTCTTATTCTCCTCAGCTATTGGTTAAATAGTATCACTGCTGTTTTTCTAGAAGGGTAGTTTGGGCATTAAATACTCCATGAAGGTTGATATGCCATTAAACAAAGAAACCAAACCAAACCAAACCTTACTTGAAAATAATTATGTAAAATTGAATGTCTATTTTTAAGTGGCATTAAAATGGTTTGAATTCAGAGTTTTTTTTCTAGACTGGTTGCCTTATCAGGGCTAAAGAGCAAAATCTGCCCTGTTTCTTAACCATAGTTGGGAGACGGGGAGAAGAGATGGATTCATACCTTTGTAACAGTCATGGTCACGATTCAAACTTGGGTAGTGAGTCCATTTCCTATGACTATAGTCATTATTCCACATGCCTCCACTAAACCAATGTTGAGCTGTATATTTGTTGACAGTCTGCTGACTAAATGCTTGTAATTGTCTGCAGTTTTCACTGCTTTATTTTACATTTTGAACTTGTTCTATAAAATCACTTGAATTTGTTTTCCATCTTTTATTAAACAGTTTAAAATAAACAAAAATAAACTAATAACAGGACCATTAGTTTTTATCATTTGGACTATTGTCTTCATCTTTATTGTTATATTCACAATGTTTTGGCCAAAGCATCCTTTGACCTTCTTCAGGTTTTTATTGTCAAATTCAGGTGCCCACACGGAACTTGGAACTGAACCTTTTATTTAATCCATCGAGGCAGATTGTTCTAATTCCATTAACCATAACTGGGTACAAGTGTTAAGATATCGTGAGAATTTCTTGATATAATTTTTTTTATTTATTTTAGAAAGCTGAAGGATACATTGGCTGAAACGTGACTATAACAATAAAGATGAAGATATTAATCAGGATACTCTAAATGATAAGCTTGATCTAAAAGATTTTAGACAAGACCATTATTATAGATAATAAAATTCTTGCTTTAAAAAGGTATGTTACATCATTATCAAGTGATGCTAATAGCATGGATTCTCTTGACAATCTTTTGCTATCCGTCCCTATCAGCCATTGTTTTTGGTAGGTCATTTACATGTCATCCAGTGTTTGTCCAGAGATGATGTAAGTTTTTGCTGGTTGGCCAACATTGGTGTATCCATGTGTAGGAGCTCACCGAAGAACATCATTTTGGAGTTCATCCTTGCTTCTCCAGCAGTGTCTAGCATATCTTGTTCATCTTACTTGGATAGTTTGTGAGATGGGAAGTAGCTGCAGAGCTGCTGTTATGTGGGCTACTGCTTCCAGGATTTGTTCAGTACAGCATGCAGAATACTTGTGTAGTTACCATAGCTTTTTCTCTAAGTGTTTCAACCATATAGTAGTACTAACATAACTTCAGCTTGGGAGAATTCTTATTTTATCAGAGAGATCAGATTTCCATATGATTGATAACCTGTCAATTGCAGTCTATACCTTCCTATGTATATCTTGGTATCACTCTCTCTAGATGCGATATGAGATATTATTGAGGCATGTGAACCAGACTACTAATTTTAGAGGCTTTCTATTTAATAAAGAGATGGCTCCATTTTGTTTAAAATGCATAAAGTCTGTTTTATCTAAGCTCACATTGAGGCCAATGGTTCTTGCTACTTGTACTAGACTACGCAGCTAGCATAGGCAGTTGTATTTGCAACAGTGCTACATCATCTGTGTAGTCTGCATCTGTGATACTTTTTGCCGGATTACTGTATGTGTTTTGCATTTTTTTTTTTTTTTTTTTTTTTTTTTTTTCATATGAAACAATTTTCTTAAACATAGTTAAATCATAATTTATTCTAAAATATGTATCAAAGTTTTGAATAACAAAAACTGCAATTAATTTTTAACTAATAAAAAGATTATGTTGAAGTTTCACAATTTTTTTTTCTAACTTGGCAAAACTACTGTGATTCTCTGTATATTAATATTTTGATTAATTTTCTTTCACTAGAAAAGAAATCATTCATCCGAATTTTTTTCAGATGAAGCTTGATGATTTTTTCAATTAGAATATGTATTGTCTTCATTGTGATAATTACATTTTGGCCAATGCATCCTTCAGCCTTTTTCAGGTGATTCTTGTTGAACTCAGGAGCTTACATGGAACTTTGAACCAAACCCTTTATTTAATCCACAGGTGTAGATCGTTCTAATTCTGTTAACCATAACCAAGTAAAGTGTTAAGCTCTAGTAAGTATTCCTTGTAATTTTTTACCTGTAGTCAGGCTTGAACTTACAACCTCCAGATAATATCACTTAAAAGTTTATCAACCCAACACCTATATTCATAATGCCACATAACCTGCTAGACAATTCAAAGTGAATTTTTGGGACTTATAAAGCTAATGTTTTTAGTTTGTTTTTTTAATTAACTCTATGAATTACTATTATGTATGATTTTTTTTACCTTAGCTCATATTGGATTTTTTTTTTTTTTTAAGAAAAGAAATGCATCTTCCTCTTCACCCATTCTAACCAAAATGTCTTCGAGGTTCACAACTTCAAGGAAGAATTTCGGTCTTGGTTAATCAATGATTCTGTTGTCCAAGGTAAGTGTTCAGTATTTGAAGCTAAAGTTTTCTTTTCCGAACCAACACTAAATGAATCTTCCCCAGTCGGCTGGGGCTGTAGAATACACCAACTGCCTCTCTGCAGAGGGGTAAGACCCCCCACCCAACGAGTGTCCTGTTTATGACATTAAACCATCAGATGGTGTGGTTCAGTAATTCTGGAGCTCTGAGGAGTGCAGAGCACCCCTTCATAGTCATTGTACCCAGGTCCACTCTGGCCCAGAGTGGTAGCACCTGATTGGGTCCTATTTATGGGTCAAATAGAATGAATCCGTGTACTTATGCTAAACTGAATTGCTTGAAACAGAACTGTTTTGACATTTAAATTGTGTATTTGCTAAACTGAATTGCTTAAAATAGAACTGTTTTTGACATTGAAACTGTACTATGCTAAATTGAATTAATTGAAAGAGAACTGTTTTGACATTTAACTGTGTGTAAACAAAAACTATACTTATTTGTATAAAACTATACTTATTTGTATAAAAAAGGATTTGGCATTAAATAACCTACAAGAGTTGATATGCCATAAAGCCCAAACAAACAAACAATAGAGCTGTTTTCACATTTAAACTGTGTACTTATGCTAAATTGAATTGTTTGAAATGGAACTGTTTTGACATTTAACTGTTTGTAAACAAAATCTACGTATACTAAAGTGAATTTGTTGGATTAAAACTGTTTGACTGAACTGAATAGCTTAAAATTGAAATGTTTTTGACAATTAAACTGTATACTCATACTAAACTGAATTGTTTGAAATAGAACTGTTTATATGTATGAAAATGGACTTGGCATTAAATAACCTACAATGGTTGATATGCCCTCAAACCAAACCAACACTAAATTAATCAGTCTTCCATGTATGTATGAAAACAATAACTTATATGGATTCCATTACTAGGATGCATTTAGAAAACAATTGTAGGATGTCCTCATAAATGTCTGTAGCAGAACAAATGAAATTGCAAACACCAAGCTCTTATTCAATTTTTTAAATTGCAACAGTAAAGTTCAATTTAGAGCAGTTGTTCCCAAATTTCTCGTGGGTGGCCTCGTGGCGTTATGGTTAAAGCGATGGATTGCGGAATCATAGTAAGCGAGTTTGAACTCCAGTCGTGCTATTACGGTCACTTTCGGGCAAATACCCTTGGGAAAGGTATGAACCCCCTTATCCTCCCAAGTATGGGTTAAATAGTACCACTACAGTTCTTCTAGAAGAATGGCTTTGGCATTAAATAACCTACACAGGTTGATATGCCATTAAACAAAGAAACCAAACCAAACCAAACTAAACCAAACCAAATTTCTCTGGCTAGGGGTATACTTTAGAAGCAACAAAAATATTTTAGTGCATTTTACATGTAAATTATTTAAAAAAAAAAAAAAAAAAGTCATCATTTTAAAGAATATCTATACATTTGGCTTATAGTTGGTTGGTTTATTGGTTTTTATGGCATATCAACCTTTGTAGGTTATTTAACACCAAATCCATTTTTATGTAAATAATCTGTTCTTTTGAAAACAATTCAGTTTAGCATAAGTACACAGTTTAATGGTCAAAAACATTTCTATTTCAAACTATTCAAGCAGTTATATGTAACAATTCAGTTAAGTGTAAATACAGTTTTAATGTCGAAAAACAGTTAAATTTCAAATAATTCAGTTAAGCATAAGCACGCAGTTTAAATGTAAGTACGGTTTAATTGTCAAAAACATTTTTATTTCAAGCTATTCAGTTTATTCAAACAATTCAGTTTAGCATTAGTATGCTGTTAGTTCTATTTAACCCATAGATAGGACCCTTATCAGGTGCTACCACTCCGGGCCAGAGTGGACCTGGGAGCAATGGCAATCCTTTGGTGGTGTAATGGTTAGCAAGCTCGACTTGCAAACCTACACGAGTGAGTTCGAGTCTCATTGGGCGCCCCTTTCATATGGCCTTGTGCCACATCTAAGCAAAAAAAGCTTAGTAAATTACCTCTGCATTCCCAAAAGCTCCAGCACTGCTGGAACCTCACCATCAGATTGTTTAGTGTCATATCCAGGACACTCGTTTGGGGGTGGGGTCTTACCCCTCTGCAGAGGTGCAGTCAGTTATTTTGGCTTATAGAAAATAATCTAAACTGCTAAGTATTACCATAAATTGTGGTGTATAAGTTCACCATTTAAGCTTGAAAAAAATCACTACAAAACTAGGAGTTGACAAATACAGCAGTGTAACGTTACACGGCACATGCAGAAGTTCATAATATGGTATTCAAATGGACATTTGTACTTCTACTCCTACATCACATAGCCACTTGTACCACAACAGTTCTTGGCAGACCCTTGTAGCACTACATCTTAAGTGTCAGTTGGATCCCTGTTGTAACCTCCATTGTGATGGAAAAACAAAGTGATGAACACACAAAAATCCTGTCTTGGTTTTCTAATGCAAGTGAGAGTGGACCTGGAAGTAGACTACCTCTTCATTGCCATTACTTCCAGGTCCACTCTGACTTGGAGTGGTAGTACCTATTAGACTCCTATCTATGGGTCAAATAGAAATATTTAATTATTTTCTATACTTGAAACCATTTAACTGTGTGTCAACAAATGACTGTTAAATTGAATTATTTGTATCATATAGCAGTACTTGGAACCATTTAACTGTGTGCCAACAAATGAGCTCTGGCTCATTTAGAAATAATCTTACCTACAAACTATTTATTTAAAAATCAGATATATTTAATATATATGTATAAACAGGATTTGACATAAAATAACTTCCAAGGGTTGATATGCCATAAAACGTAACTAACCAACTATGGGTTTAATTGTACCACTACTGTCTTTCTACCAGGATGACTTTGGCATTAAATAACTCATGATAGTTGATATGCCATTAAACAAGGAAACCAAACCACATGCATATACATTATTGCACCTCTATTAAGTGACAAGAGCTTATATATTCACATACTTTTTCACAACACATATAACTATATCCCATGGCACATAATATGGTATATAATTTGAAGACCTCTAGTCAAGAGGATAAATCTGAAGTCTCTAGATAATTTGTAATGTTAAACCCTTAATGTAGATAGGTTTAACAATCAAGTTAATGTTTCTTAGCTTTTTTTAACTTTGGTATTTCTTAGCCAGCTATCAATATTATCAAACTGAAGATAAAAATAAATGCTTAATGTTAATTGTCCCTTATCACTGTCGATGTGTCAAGTACTCAGTTTTATTGGCTTGTCTTTTTTTTTTATTTGGATCTTTTAAAATTTGGTTTCAGATGGATCTTTCATGTTGACCACACCAATAGATCCGTTATTCCTTGTGTTGCCATATCTTCGAATTGCTGAGAAAAAGGTCAGTTTTTTTTTTTTTTTTTTTTTTCATTTTTTTATAAATATGGTTATTTATGTAGTTATACAAATAAATGATTTTTTAAAAATCTTTTTTTTTTATTGTTGGGCAGAAGTTTTGGATTTTTTCTTTCTAGCACTGTGACAATGCCCCCTCGGCCGCCCCGAATACATCAACTTTTTAGAAACAATACTATTTATGGCCCGTGATTCATCTATTGGGTTCTGACAGGGGCATCACTCATTTCTTTACAGCCACAAGAAATGCAACCGAGGGAGTTGGGAGAAAAAGAACAAACAAATCATATGGACTTAGGTCAGCTCCAAGTGCAAGAAGACTAGTTTTGTGACACCTTTTTGAACAGCTTTTCGTACATTTTGTAGACTATCGCTGGGAGTGTATTTTTCGCAAAATTTCTTCAAAGCTACCAGGAATGCCAACTCATCTTGACTGGTCTTCCCTCACTGCTTCCTTCTGCTGACTGTTGTCGACTCAGGGCTGCTAACTCATCTTGACTGGTCCCTTCTGCTCCATTCTTGACTGCCTCTCTGCATCTCTCTTCGCCAATTCACCCTCTCTGGGTTCCTTTTCCAACTGCCCCTCTCTGGGTTCCTTTGCCAACTCCCCTGGCTTCTTTTGGACTTGCCTTTCCTCCCCCCACTTCCGGTCTTGTCGGAGATCTTGAGTCCAAGCCCTTTGTTTGGTTTCGCAACAAAACAGACAAAGGGATCATCTGGTTAGCGGGCCACCCACATAGTGTCACAGCACCACTTCCTTCAATAAAATCTTAATGACATTTTTACATTATGTTTTATATATAAGCTGTTAAAGTTTCTACTGAAGAAAAAGTGTACAGTTTTTTTTTCTACCTTAAGTTAGGCAAGTGTAAAATTAGTTAATAGCATTTGGTGACCTATGGGGTCATTGGACTGAGTCAATATATCTCTTATGTAGAATCTTCAAACTGAAGTCTGCTTATCAAATAGAGGAGAGACTGACAGTCATCAAGTGCTGTGGACACTGTCAAGGCTATCCTAACTATCAAACTAATATTGAGCCCACTTTATTTATAAAAATTGCAAACTATTAACCAGGCCATTGACCTAATGAGTAGAGTGTTCACCAATGGTCTGGAAGACCGGGGTTCAATCACAAGGTTGAGTCATACCAAAGACTCAAAAAATGGTACTTGATGCCACCTTGTTTAACACTCAGCTGTGAAGCTAACGTACCTGGGCATTTGAAGCGTCCACGAACATGTCTGATTTGTAGAGCGGAAACCAATATGGCTGCCTCGAGCATATTTGACAAGGGGAGATCTCGAACCAGCGAGAGGTAATTTGCATGTATGCAAATTCTTACGAGATCTCACGAACATACAAATACACACGGTAACGGCTGAACGGATCGATTTTGTTTTTGAGTGCGTTGCCCGACGAACGTGTTACAACTCAAAGAAGGAAGGAAGGAAGGAAGGCGAGAACCGGAAGGACAGAGAGAAAGACGGCAGGAAGGAGAACGAGGGAGAAAGCGAGAGAGAGGAACAGCTAACAAGAGAGAGGGAGAGAGCGCTCGACTCAATACACCCTGAAACTAACAACAGTGTCCTCTCTTGAATTAATACAAGAATCAGTTTCTTGTTGCCTTTTACGCCCGCTCTTGACAACATTATAAGTTAAAGATCAGGGGTAAAGTAGAGCAATCCAGGGAATGGAGTAGTGCCCTCCCCTACACCTCTGTGTGGTAACTATTGAAAAAGGAGCCTTTGGGTCATCCTCGACTAAGGTCGCCAACTTAACTTACTTATATTACTAATAATATATATGAAGAAAATAGAAAAACAAAGTAATCCAAAAGTGATGAATTTATTATAAAGGAAAGTCAATGTTAAAATGTTCTGGTTTTAGTAAACCTTCATTAGGGCTTTAAGATGGTAAAAAAAGTGTTACTCGAACAATGATAGATGTTTTGATAAAATAAAATAACAAGGGAAAAGAAAAATATATATATATATATATACAAATAAAACCAAAATGTTTTAATGTTGACTTTCCTTTATAATAAATTCATCGATTTTGGAATAAATTGTTTTTCTATTTTCTTCATACTGTCAGATTTATTTCCATTATTTACCTCCATATATATATATATATATATATATATATATATATGGTTTGTCTATTCAATTATTCAACTTTTAAGTTTTTCTTAGCAAATAAGATGAAGGCTGTATAAAAACCTTTTTTTTTCTTTTTTAATGTGTAATTTCAGTACTTTATCATTATGCCTAGTATATAAATTGTAGTATTGTGTTTAAAATCCAAGTAAGAATAAATTCACTTTGTTGTCAGAAAGGAACATCTTGAAGAACAGTCATATTAGGTATCAACCATTATTCTGTATAACCCTATCAGGTGTCAAGTTGCCAAAATAAATAAAATATTATTGAAAAGGAAACTTAGAATCATATTTCCAGATTTAAAATTAAAAAAAATAATTTTATTGGAATTAAATGGATTATTGTATATTTTGTAATGGGAATTTGCATCTCTGACATTAGCTTTGTAATCTGCTTTTGTAAAGAAGTATTCAAATTTGATAAAACCTTGATTTTTTTAATATATTTTTAATTAACTGTTATAAAAATTTTAATAATCCTGTGATTCTTTTTGTCTAGATAAAATTGTTCTTGTCTTAATGTACTCCATTGATGTCAGTGTCAAAATAAATTCTATTTTCAAAACTTTTACTTCAATTTTTCTTTCTAGACTGGTAAATTTATGACCCTTGATCACATTGTAGAAGATGAAGAATTTCCTGAAAGTCGGCGCTTGCATGACACTCTCAGAGTCAAAGATCTTTCTCATGTTGCAGATGTCAAAGGTTAGAATCTAAAACATAAAAGATACTCCAAAGTATCACTTAACTTTATTTTCTATTATTACTTCCAATCCAGTTCTAAATCCGACACCTTTTTTATGATCTAAAAAGGAGATGGGGGGACTACTAAAGGGAGGTAATCAAATTATTCAATTACCTCCCCTGAATTGTACTTAGAATTTTGATTGTCTTTTTTTTTCCCTTTTTCCTTTCTTTAATCCCATTCTTATTTGTATAATTTAATAATTTCACCGTTTTTTCTCGTTTTCTTTTGTAGGTAGTGATGATTTCCAGGCATATCGTTATTCTGAGGAGAAAACTTTACAATGGCTCCAAAGGAAGGTAAGTAAACTTAATGTGAGCACCTTACTTTATCAGTGAATTTTTATTTATAGAATCTGCACAAATGAAGATAGATGATTTGGTCCTAAAAAATTGAGAAAGAATTTTTGAAATATTTTTTATTGTTTAGCATTCAGAAATCCTATTCTCAGTCTGCAATTTGTCATTTTAAACAAATATTAACTTTTAATAATTTTTAGAAAGCAGAAGGTGGTGTGAGTTATGTTTACAATGTATATACTATGTTGAAACGACTTAGCAACATGTGTATATACTAGTTATCTTCCTCTTGGCTCTATTGTCAGATAGAGGACTTGGGTCCTGATAGTTTTCTTCCATTTCTATTATAGATTTTCTTCCCTCCTATGATAAAAATGAAGCTTTTTTTTTCCTTTCTCGTTTTCTTTTTCACTTACAACATTAAAAGGAAATGTTTACTAAAAAAATAATTACTTTTTCTTCCCTTTTAAAAAGGTCATATATTTTTTTTAAACTTAGCTCTATCAAACATGTAACAAAATTTCATAAAGTCATAATAAATTTCTATTATGAAAACGTCATCATTATCATCAGGATGTTCATTACTTTGTTGTGTGCAGGATTTCTTAAACTTATACTTGATCCACATCTTGTAACCAAATTTAATTTCTATTCACTCCCAAATAAGTTAATTAAATTTTGTTGACATTTTTTCTTAGTCTCACTAGATACTATGATGAAAGGGATTGATTTTTTAAAAATGTTTTTAGTTTTGACATTAAATGTTTTCTAGATACTATGATGCAAGGGATTGATTTTTTAAAAATGTTTTTAGTTTTGACATAAAATTTTTTACATAATACAGAAAAGTTATTATGAAGGGGATATTGAATCATAAAACACTTACACCAGTTGGTTTGAAATTAGCTTTCTTTCTAGACCAGTTGCGTATACCAAAGCTAAAGAGTTTGGTCTACTCTATTATTTACCAATAATTGGAGTGAAAAAAGATGGATTCATGCCTTTCCCAAGGACGTCAATATGAAGTAAAATGCAAACTCCTTTATCTTTTACAAGAATGTTTTGAGGCTATAAAATGGACTGGTTTTACTGTATTTATTCTCATTTTAAGGCCTGGTTTATGTAAAAAACCAGATTATGTCATGACTTTGGGAACTAATCACTGATGTAAGATAAGGTATGACTGTACATCTTGGTTTTATACTCAAGTACATTGGCCTAGCGGTTAGAGTGTTTACCAATGGCCCATGAGACCTGGGTTCAATCCCAGGTCGAGTCATACCAAAGACAAAAAATGGTACTTGATGCCTCCTTGCTTAACACTCAACATTATAAGGTACAGATCAAGGGTAAAGTGGAGCAATCCAGGGAAAGGAGTAGCGCCCTCTCCTACACTTTGGTGTAGTAGCTATCGAAAAGGGAACCTTCGGGTCACCCTCGACTATGGTCGCCAACTTTACTTTTTTTACTTACATTAGAAATGATAAAATATTACTCTTTTATATTATGTGAATATGGAATTAATTTTATTCATTTATTTAAGATACCAAGTTGTTTTCTTTCTTCTGGGTGAGTATAGAGACAGATTATGTGTTTGAATATTTATGAGAGGTAACAAAAGAACATCCTTGTTTCTTATTTCTTTGTCAATAAAAGAAAACAATACCAAACTCCTGATTTAGAAAATCATTTTCTTTTTCTGTCAACTTTTTTTTTAACAGTTGAATAAAATTGCTGAAACTTTATGCAATAACAATGTCCAAGTGTCTGAAGGAATTGCCCGTTCCAAGAATTTTGTGCAATCTAAGAAAGAAGGTTCTAATGCCAGTCAAAGTAAGAAAACCCCTTTTTAATTTCATAATAATCAACGTTTTTATCCTATGAGGGCCATTCAATAAATAAGGAGAATTTCTTTAGAAAAGGCAAAATAATTTTTTTTTTTTCTGTAAATGTAAATTTTGTTTTATTTGGAATTGGTTAATCGCAAAAAATATTTTAATCTCATAAAAATATTTGTTTTGAGGTTATTCAAAATGGTGGCAAATCAGATTGCTCCAGTCTTGAACAGAAATCTGAAAATAAATTTTTTGGTGGTTGAGAATATACTTAAAGTGGTAGTACTAGTTAGGGTCCCATCTATGGATCAAATAGAGTTATTTAATCATTTACTATACTAGAAACCATTTAACAGAGTTTTTCTCTCTGGCTCATTTGAAAATGTTACTTATAAACTATTTGTTTACAAATCATATTTAATATATATGTATGAAAAGGATTTGGGATTAAATAACCTACAAGAGTTGATATGCCATAAGGCACAACTAACCAACCAACTAGATAGGTTGATGTGATGTTAAAATACATAAATATGGAATACCAACTTAAAAGAATGAAAGTTGAATGTTCAAGCTAATTCTATGACTGACAATTCTTTACTGAATAGTCAAATCAGTCCACTTAATATATATTTTTTCTTTTTCTTTTACAGAGGAATACCTGGCATTTGGTTATGGCTTGCTTAGTGATTACATCAGTGCAGACCTCAGTGACAAACTCAGGGAAAGTGTTGGGTAAGTAGATTGAATTTTCTTTCTCAAAAAGATTAAATTGATTTCTTATTTAACAATCTGCTTGATTTCAAGCCACAGCTATTTTTAAAGACAATCCTGTTGACTGGATTTGTAGAATACACTGACTTCACCTCTGCATGGGGGTAAGATAACTCCTCTCACCCCCAAAGATATGACACTAAACTGGATCTAATGGTGAGGCTCCACTCTTGGAGTTTGGAGAATGTTGAGTATCCTTTCATTACCATTACTCTCAGGTCTACTCTGACTTGGAGTGGTAGTACCTGTGAAGGTCCTATCTATGGGTCAAATACAACTGTTCAGACTTATGAGAGATTATTTTTAATATTAGATAGAATTATTGATGTTAAGATAACAATTCTTGAAACAATTTAACCATGTGCTAACAGATGAGCTCTAACTTGTTTAAGAATGTTTCCTAAAAACTATTTGCTAACAAAACACAAATATATATATATATATATATATATATATATATATATATATATATGTTTTGTAAGCAAATAGTTTTTAGGAAACATTCTTTAACAAGTTAGAGCTCATCTGTTTGAACATGGTTAAATGGTTTCGACATGCAATGATGATGTTTTGTTCCTTAGCTATAGTCACTTACACATATAAAATAATGTTGTGAAAAATTAAGATACACCTACGAATATATGTTCGGTTAAAGCAGCGCACTTTATTTGTGCCTTCACTTAAACAAACCCATACATACACACATTAATACACAACTATAATCCATATAAGCATACGTGCTCACACACACACAACCACACATAAAGATTCCTACAAAATCCCAACGTTTTTTTGACTGTATTTTTTCGATTTCCGATTCATTTCATTTTCTTAACTGCCCAATGATTTGCAAAAAACTCCATGAAACTCTATGAATTAAATATATATATCTAATGAAAAATAAATGCAAAAGTGGAGATACTAAAACCCAGACAACGGATTCAGTTCAGAATATTTTGTTCTTTTTTTTTTTTTATTGATAGAACTTTTTCAACTAAGAAAATAAGTTTTTTTTCTAAAGTTTAGCAAAAGAGAAAATAGATAAAGGTGTATAAATGTGAATATGAAAAGGGGTTGGGTATAAAGACAAAAGAGAGAAAAAGAAAGAAAGAGAAAAGCATCTAGGGTTGAGTGGGGTGGTAGGGGTTGTTGGTTTTGACTTAATTTCACTAAGAAAAGAGAGATAATATGAGGAAGGAGGAGGTCTTAAGAGGGAGGAATGGAAGAGAAGTAAAAAGGGGAAATGGTGATATGTATGTTGGGGTAGTGGAAGTGGAGGTTTAGGCATATCCTATTTCATTCCCTCTCAAGGCCTTCCTCATTGTTTGTCTTTTAGTGTGTCAATGTTTCTATTTATTTCTTGCCAGATCTACTAAAAATATCTACCTATATATATATATATATGTGTGTGTGTGCGCGCGCATCAACAGAATCTGGTATTAAATAAATCGTAAGGGTTGATATGCCATAAAACAACCAACTAACCTATTTATAGAGAGGTAGTCCCTGTGTTGTAGAGGCTAACGTGCTGGACTGTGACATTTTAACAAGCGAGTTCAAACTTCAGCCACTTTTGAACTAACGTCCTTACTCCCCTTAGCTATAGTTTAATAGTATCACTACTGTCCTTCTACAAGAATGACTTTGGCATTAAAATATCCCTCAAAGGTTGATATGCCATTAAATGAAGAAACCCAGCCTGTTCATAGAATTTAAATTATATTTATAAATCCTATTGTAAGCTTGATTGTTTGGTTAGGTTTCTTTGTTTAATGGTATATCAACCTTTATGGGTTATTTAATGCTAAAGCCACTCTTGTAGAAGATCATCAGTGATACTATTTAACCAATAGCTTTAAGGGAGTTCATATCTTTTACAAGGTTATTAATCTGAAAGGAAATGTTATAAGCACAATTGCAGTTCAAATTTGCTTAATTTGAGGCTGCAACTCAGCACTAGCCATTATACTATAGAGACTCCCTCTTTTAACTGTTTCGTTTCGTTTCGTTTTTTTTTTTTTTTTTTTTTTTTTTTTGTAAATTGTTATGTCACAATGGCTAATTTGTATTCATATCTTTTTTTTTTTTTTTTTCTTTTTTTTTTTTTTAAACCATTATAGTTTGGAAAAACCTGAAGAGTCAAAAATGAAGTCTCCTGAAACGGAACCGCCCAAAAAGGTAATTTGTATTTTTGATTTTTTGTAAAAGGTTTCTTTACTGTGTTAAATTTATGACAGAATTAACTCCCTTACCAGATCAATTTTGGGAGTTATCTCCCTTAGGTCATACCAGATCAAATTTTCTATCCAATATTTCTTTTTGTTGATTATTTCGTTTGTTTTATAAATTAAGTATAATAATAATAATAATAATAATAATAATAGTGATCATTGATATTAGCTTAATTTTCAGCTGGTAAACAACTAGAGCCTATTAAAAGTTTCTAAATACACTTGACAACCATCTATGATTTAGCATATTTCATCCTGAAAGCTAGAATGTTGTATATGAATATGTGTACAATGTATGTTTAACTAGCTAGAATCCTGGCTAGTAAGTGATTTGGTTTGGTCTCTTTGTTTAATGGTATATCAGCCATCCTTGTAGAAGAACAGCAGTAATACTATTCAACCCTTGGCTAGGGAGATAAGGAGATTCATACCTTTCCCAAAGGCATTAGTCTGAAAGTGAATGTAATAGCATGACTTGAGGATGACTACAATCCAGCATTTTAAGCCTTACACCATGGTTACTTTCTGCTAATAACATTTCAGCTCTTCTATTGCCGAAAATAAAATTGTAGTAATAGATATATAAAGAGTGTACTTACTTTGGGACTTCAACATCATCATATTTTGGGGTATAGAATTTCAGTGCTAAATTTGGTGATAAATAATACTCAGTAATATCCATTTTGATTGTATAATGTTCTGCTTGAAATAATAAAATCCATTATCTTTGATTTCGAAGAAATGGACTGTCAAATATTACTGAGTACGGAGTTTCTGAGCAGGGTTTGAAGCTGATTTCAGACACCTGTTGGGGTGTAAACTAATGGCTATGTGAACTGAAAGAAATAGGAAAACTAGCCATTTGGAACCCTGAATGTTTGCCATTTGATTAGCTGAGAGAAGTTGCATTACTACAAAAAAAATGTCTGACTTTTTCTAGTTAATTGGGATTTAGAGGACAACAGAAAGAATTGGATGTATTTTGAGGGTTTAAATATTAAGAAGTTCATTTGAGGGGCTTCAACAGAAATGAAGGCGATGCAAAAAGAGTTTTCTCTTCCTTATGTACGGCAGTTGGAAACCCACATCTCAAAAAAAGGCTATAGATGTGGGAACCAGACATTTTTGTTTGTCAATATTCAGACGTGAATGACAATTGACAACTCTTGAATCATGTCTTGGCGCAAGCTGTTGCAAAACATCCCTGCAATGTTACAGATAATGAATTTTTGTAGAAAGTTTAATGGTTGTATGATTGATGGTTGATACTGAATAATATATATATATATATATATATATATATATAGTGTATTTATTTGTGCATATATTATATAGTATATTTGTGTTTATAATATATAGTATATTTATTTGTGTCTATAAGATATATACTATGAATTTGTGTGTGTGTGTATTATATATATATTTTTTGTGTATATATTTATATTATATATTTGTGTGTGTGTATAAAGTATGCTATATTTAATTGGGTGTATAATTTGTATATAATGTATTTTTGTCTATAATATATATATATATATATAACCGGTCACATTTTTTCTTAAAAGAAATTATTGCTCTATAATGTCAGTTACATTGAGCTCTTTACCAGGAAAATTTGAATGTTCACTGTTGAATGGTTTTTTTGTCCCAACTCTGGTTCAAATGGACTGAATAATACTATATATATATATATATATATATATATATATATATGATTGTATGTGTATACTTTCTATATGTATATGTGTGGGGGGTAATATATAATGTGTGTGTGTGTGTGTGGGTAATATATAATGTATCTGTGTGTGTGTATGTGATATATGTAATGGATCTGTGTATGTGTAATATATAATGTATCTGTGAGTATGCGTAAGTTATATAGTATGTGTGTTTGTGTGTGATATATAATGTATCTATGTGTGTATGTGTAATATATAATGTATTTGTGAGTGTGCATGAATTATATATTATGTGTGATATATAATGTATCTGTGTGTGTGTGTGTGTGTGTGTGTGTGTATAATGTATTTTTGTTTACTTTGTGTATTTACTCAACCCCTCTACCACAAGCAAGATAATATGCAAGCTCAGCTTTTAAACAGAGTTCACTTACTTTAAATTCAGTTTTCCTTCTAGTTGCCCCACGAAGGCTAAAGAGCCCATTCTTTCTTATTTGTTATATAGCTATTTATTTTTGTTTACTCTTTGACAGAAAATTAAAACAGAAGCATCCTCTGGTCCTACAGAAGATTACAGCCAAAATCAGAAGTCAATTGAATCTGCAAAAGTAAGCTTTTTTTTTTTTTTTTTGACAATCTACATATATTATTCCAGGTTAAAACAGGTAAGGCTAACCCAAAGCCAAACAATTTTAGAGTTTATTTTTTTGATGCAGTTATATCATTGGGAAGGAAAAAAATTTTAGTAAATGAGCCAAGGCTGCTCCATTTACCAAAATTTTTTCTCAATCCCCAGTGATACTTGGAAAAGTAAATTCTAAAAAAGTTTGTATTTGGTTTACTCTTACTGCACTTTTATATATTTACCTACCCCTTTGTACAAGCAGGATGCAACACAAGGTCAGTTTTAAGTGGAGTTTAACACGTTTCATTTCAGAATTTTCTTTCTAGACTGGTTGCCATACCAAGATTAAAGAGCCCAATCTATCCTACTATTTACTCATAGCTGGAACGAGAATAGTTGGATGTATACCTTTCTCAAGGGTATTAATGCTGTATGAAATGCAAACAGCCTTGTCTAGTATATTTGTTGTACATCTCACAAACTCGATGAGTGTGGCACAAGAGCTTTTTAAGGTTGGCCCAGGCACAGGGCCAAAGCTCAGACATGCCTGGCATCTCCAAAAATGCTTCGAGGCCCTGTTGGCATTCCCTTAAAAAGGGGCAACTTGAGTGCCAGGCAATAAACCTAGTCTCTTTAAAGAAGGTTAGAGCCTGGGAGGACAGACCCCTGAGACTTGAGGAGAGCTGGTCTTAGCACCCAGGACATGAATGCCGGCTTTCTGATATCCATGTCAGGCAGCCTTGATCAACGGTCACCAAACCAAAACACACCTGACCTGATCCACATATTGGTGAACATGACTGGCTGAAGTGTGTCCCCAGCTCAGTGAGCCAGCAGACACAGTTAATGTGTGGAAAGGAATCGAGTGAACAGGCAAAGTGCAATGTCATACTGCACTCTGAAACCTTGGTCTGTGTAGCCTTGTCCAGCATTTAAACTCGGGTCACTATGTCCATTTCTTTCAACAGTAACCATTACATAACAAATGTCTCCTTAGTACACTTTTAATCTGGATTTTACTGGGACTGTCTGTGAAGTAACAAGACTAATTGAGTGAAAAAAAAATGAATTTAATCTCTTTTAAAATGGTTTCTTTTGAGAAACTCTACCTCAACAAAGATGTTCCAATCGTTAAAAACAGTAATGGAGGTCTACTTTCAGTTGGTTCCTCACAACTTGTTACTAGTTTTCAATGGTTCCCAAATGGTAATCACAGACTTGGGTTTTCATTTTTGAGCACAGGAAATAGGTTCAGGGACTCTGTTCAGCAGAGTAAGGAAGCTGTGGCACCACATAAATATTCTTTTGGCCCAAAAACTTGTTCTGAGAGAGTAAGGTCCTTTGGAATCTGTTTTGTGCAGATTTTCTTAGTTGAAATGTCATGAGCAGTTTGCTGATACAAATTCAATTCATTGCCATTCATTCTTCTCTGACAAATGTCAATTAGATCTGAGTTGTTTTTACTTTTGTTGCATTTTCATTAGTTTGTGCTGGGACCTGTTGACTAGAACAGAATTCATCTTCAAGTCTCTCAGCTATCAAAAAAATGTTTTGTTAAGTCTGTGCCAGTAATAGAACTTGATCTTTTTGAGCTCTTTTTCACTTGTTTCTATCGCATTATCCTGAAGTTTGGTACAGATTTTAATCTCGAAATGATCCTCAATATTCTTGTTTTTCACTTATGTGACATGCTTAATTGGACACCTTTGGAAGAATCTAGGATTATTCAGCTGAACATGAATTCTGAGAGGCAAGCATGAACTGAATATTTTCACTTGTATTCAAGATCAGTATTGATCAATTGATTTTCAATCAAGGTTGCCAACCTGAAAAATGAAAAAAAAAAAAGTTAGTTTCACAACTTTCTAGATAGACCTTGTAAAAAACAAAATATATGGACTGAAAGACTTAAAAATCCAACCTATGATCTCATGAGTTATGAAAAGCATTTATTTTGGAAAAAATCTTCTAAATTTTAATTATTTTATTATTTCTTTCTTTTAGACTCCTAAACTAAGTGCTGCCCAGAGGAAACTGAGCCAAGTTGACAAAACAGGAATGAAAAGCATATCAAGTTTCTTTTCTCCCAAATCGAAGGCTTAACCATCTTGGCATGATGCCAAACTTCAGGACTGTCATTATTACCAAGGCACTTTCTGATCTCCAGTTGGTGAATGTTAGAATTTGAGGTTCATATTGGAATGTGAATGACCTAGAAACTAGCCATTGTTTTTTATTTTATTTAAATTTTTTTTTTTTTTTATTAAAGTGAGCAGATTATTGTTATTTTTAATGCTCTAACAAGTATTACCACTCTAGTTTCAATCACTGTGTAAAGTACTTAACTACAAACGATTACAAAATGAGGAATATAGCTTAAGTGATGTAAGAAAATTTTATTTCAAAAAGACTACAAAATTTGAAATCTAAACTAAGACAGGATAAGAGATTTATCAAACCTAGACTTGAAAAAAAAAGTCCAAGCTGGGACTACCAGAGAGTTGGTCCACATAGCGGATTTTCTTGAAAGAAGTTGTTGGACTACCAGAGAGTTGGTCCACATAGCGGATTTTCTTGAAAGAAGTTGTTGGAATGGGACAAGTGTCTATTTAAGGATAGATTCAGAAAAAATGGAAGCTGCTTGCTAGAGACAAATTCCAATGAGTACTCAAATGATATCTCTTTTTGTTAAAAAAAAAAAAGAAAAAATATTCAAATGATCACTAAAAGTGATTTGTTTTTTTTTTGTTTTTTTTAAATGAAATTAAAATAAAATTAGTGATGTTTTGTTTAGTTCCTTTATTGGGTGTTGAGTACCTTTAAAATTTGGATGATTTGAATAAAATTTGACAGCATTAAGGTTTTTATTTGGTTGAGAAAGAAAAGAGAAAAAGTAAAATTCAAATACCACTCGTATTAATGGTATCTTTCATTTATTTTTATTATTAGATTGAAGCATTGTTGATCTTTTTTATTATTAATAATTTTGAATGTTATTTTCTTTTTTTTTTTTCTTGATGTAACTCACTTTATGACTGCAAGGAACAGAATGGATTGGAAAGAATAAATAATAAAGCTCTTGATGAGAGGGATCAAGAAACAGGATAAGGGATGAGTTTATTGGTTTGATCTGTGCTTCTGTAAACAAATAACTCTTTGTAGCTCAGTTGGTAGATCAACTCATCTATTTAACTTGGGTTACCCTTACTGGGCTTTTAACCAAGCTGAACTGTTTTAGACCTTATTTTCCTGATGTGGATATTATTGAGAAGAAGAATAATTTTGATAAACAGGCCAGGTTCGTTTACTGAATTTTTCCTAATGTTCATGTTCCTGATGATAACTGCATTGGAAAAATAAGGTCTAGATAAGTTCTGCTTTGGTTACCTTTACTGTGCTTTTAAACTGGACTACTCCTAAAAGCAAAAAATGTTGATATGAGTTTGAGTCTCACTGGGTGCTTGGCCTTTATTATTTCTAATTTGCACTGTTTGTCACTGTTGTGGATTGACAGTGTGAGTTGTGACAAAAAAAATGTAAAAATATAAAATATTAAAAAAAAAAAAAGCAAAATATCTGGAAAAAATGAAATATGCAAAAATAAATATATCTAAAAAAAATGAAATGTCTAAAAAAAAAAACCCCAAAAATCTTACCCTCCCACCAAGAATATAGTTAAAGAAAATATCAAAAAAGTATATAAAATCTAAAAAAAAAAATGACATATCTTTAAAAAGAAAAATATCTTGAAAAATATCTGAAAAAGAAGTAAAATATTTAAAAAGATATCTTAAAAAAATGTTTGAAAAATTGTTGAATCTAGTATCATTTCAAACTAGAATATTATCAGATTACTATTTCAATTTGTCTCCTTATTTGGTCAGATTGGTGCTGATAGAGCTTCTGGCAAATAAACCTACTCAAACTGAATCCTTGCTACAGTCTAGAGCGGGTGGTATTGGTCTCCATGTGAATGCAGGCAAAACAGAGTATATGTGTTTTAATCAAAAAGGAGACATCTCATTAAATGGCGGCTCACTGAAACTAGTTGACAAGTTCACATATCTCAGAAACATATCTACTGAAAATGACATCAATATGCAACTAGCAAAGGCATGGAATGCTGTTGCTAAGTTATCGATCATGTGGAAGTCAGATTTATCTGATAAAATTAAATGCAATTTTTTTTCCAAGCAGGGGTCGTGTCAATTCTACTGGATGGATGTACTACATGGACGGTGACTAAGAGTATATAGAAAAAGCTAGATGGGAATTACACAAGAATGCTATGAGCTATATTGAACAAATCCTGGAAGCAACATCCCACAAAACAGCAACTGTACAGCCACCTACCTCCCATCTCTAGAACCATCCAAATAAAATGAACCAGACATGGGTGACACTGCTGGAGAAGTAAAGACGAACTTATAAGCAATGTTCTCCTATGGATCCCTTCATATGCTCGAGTGTTGGATGACCAACTAGAAGTTATCAACAGCAGCTTTGTACAGACACTGAAAAACCTGCTGATAGTGATAGATGATAGAGACGAATGAAAAGAGAGAGTGTGTGTGTGTGTCAGGGAAATCCCTGCTAGCAGCACGACATGATGATATATATGTATGTTTAATAGCATGGTTGCTTATCTGCGACCACTGGTTTCATTGTTTTGTCTTCACATGACAATCATCGGGCAGATCATGACAACCCTATACTGCGGTATTATATATATATATATATATATATATATAAAGGTACTAACAAAATTTGCTCTTTTTTCCCCCCCATTAAAACGAATTAAAAAATAAGATTATTTAAGAATAAATTTTCATTTCATTTGAAAAATAGTAATATCCTGATAATCGGTATTAAAATCAAATATTAATTTTTAATGTATTTTAAAGATTTAAATTCACTAAAAGTTGACAATTTAACCTAATCAGAGGTTACATGAATAAAAAAAATGTTATTAGAAATTTTAAATACTTTAAGAAAGTATTTTGGATGAAATTGGAAATTAGAAACATTAATCAACCAATTCATGGAAAAAATATTACTCACACTAACTATAACACTATGGTATTTAAATCCGAGTTGTAGGTCAAAATTAATGACCAGAATTTCTTTGTAAATTAAAAATAGAAATATTTGTGTGTTATTAGTATGGATGGCTACACACACCATTTTAAAGTATACAAAATCGTATCAGCAGTCTTTTTTGTATTCAATCTTGAAAAAGTAAAATAAGCACGTTAGCATGGTTTTGGAATGTACAATATAGAAAACTCAATGAAATGATTATATTTAATTCATTATTGAAATAGTAAAATAGTTCTACTTTTTAATTGCTTTTTTAATATTTCATGTTTTACCTATTAATAATCTACAAATCTATTAACCCGAAAACAAAAGTTTTACTTTTTTTTTTCTTTTTTTAAATATCTTATTTTTATATTACAAAATTTACATTTATTTCATGCATTTTAAAAAGCTTTTCAGAGAGCCTAGTCAACTGGGGATGTAGAATATGCCAACTGCATCTCTGCAGAGGGGTAAAACCCTCCCCCACCAACAAGTGTCCTGGATAAATGATCTGATGATAAAGCTTCAGTCATGGAACTTTGGGGAATTTGGAATACCACTTCGTTGCCATTACTCCCAGGTCCACTCTGACCCAGAGTGGTAGTATCTGTTAGGATCCCATCTATAGGTCAAATTGTTTAACCATTTAACTGTGTAAAAACAAATGACTGAGTTTAGATTGAGTTGTTATTGTTACATAGCAATACTTGAAACCATTTAACTGTGTGCAAACAAATGATTGGTACTGAATAGAATTATTTGTTTGATAATAATACTTAAAACTATGTAAGTGTTTGCAAACAAGTGATTAATATTTAATAGAATTATTAGTATTGAATATCAATACTTGAAATCTTTTAACTGTGGAAACAAATGAGCTCTCTCTTGTTTAAAATGTTACCTACAAACTATTCATTTACAAATTAGCGTCTATGCAGAGGGTTAAGACCCCCATCGAATGTCCTGGATATGACACTAAACAGTGATGCTGGAGCTTTGGGGAATGTGGAGCACCCCCTTCATACAATCAATCCCAGGTCCACTCTGGCCCGGCGTAGTAGCGCCTGATTAGGCTCTATCTATGGGTTAAATAGAACTAAACTGCATACTTATGCTAAACTGAATTGGTTGAATTAGAACAGTTTGAATAAATTGAGTAGCTTGAAATAGAAATGTTTTTGACAATTAAACTGTGTACTTATGCTAAATTGAATTGTTTGAAATGAACTGATTATAAAAACTGAAAAATACAGCGAAGCGGACTGATAATAGAAATTTTCAACCTGAATATAAGGGACAACACTAGAAATTGATTAACAAATTAGTGTTACTGTAAGTTTCCATACTTTTTCCGTCTATCATTTTTTATCTAAAAAATAAAAATAGCTCTCAGTTTCTTGTTTTAAAATTCATATTTATATTTTTTGATTTTAAAAAATATTCTTCTCTCAGATTTAGCCTATGTTAGGGAGAAAATGCAAATTCAAGACTCCCCCCCTTAACGGAATTATTTTCCTAATAATCTAAAAAAATTATACCTAGTGTATACACACACATAGATGTATATATTGTATGAAAAGTGGCCAAGCGGGTAGAGTGTTCGCCAATGGCCCGAGAGGTCAGGGTTCAATCCCATATTGGGTGTGTGTCTATGTAACCCTGAAGTGTTGATGCTAGTCCGAGCAGTGTGGTCGCTCGTGGACTAGCAGATGCTGGTGCTTGGTTGTGTAGGAACAACGGCTGGTTTAAGCTGGAGCTAGTTTGCAGTTGATGCTGGCTGCTGCGTCTTCGTCTCGAGGTATCTGCCAGGAAGGCGTAGTGAGGAGACCAAAAGTGATCTTGGGAGACTTTCTGAAGTTGGCTCTTAGAAGAGCTGTTGAATGGTAGCCTTTCTGAGGTTAGCTCTGAGAAGAGGATTTTGAATGAGAAGAGCAGCTGTGATTGATCTAGTAGGCTGTGTTGGGTCTTCAGCTGTGATTGGTTGGATTCCACGTCTGCTTCGGCTGGTGGTAAAGACGGAGACCCCCTGTTCGGCAGCTTGGTTTGGTAGTGAGGACGCAGAACCCATGCTGCCGGGAGAGGAAACAGATGCCTGTCCTCCAGGCTCGGGTGAACCCAGCCGCCAAGTTGATATTTGTCTCTGCTTCCCACCAGACAGGACTTGACACGAGGTCAATGACAAGAAAGTCGGTTTATAATGGTGATTAATTAAGGGTGAGGTCGGGCACAAGCCGAGGCTCGAGACCTGATGGACAAAGCTGGTTATCGGCTCACTTAGTGCTATATTAGCCTCGCTGGATATTGACTCAAACGTGAGTCCAGGCACGTATACCTGATTATAGCTTAAATTGGACCAAGGGCTCCAGTGCGATGCAATGCTTTTCCATGACATCATCGCTCACCCGGAGGAGGCCCAGCCGAAACCAGGAGCCATTCGGCCTCGAATCTGTCTTTGACCTTGGAGCTGGGCCGAAGCCCGGTTGTCGAGGTTTATTTGTCTCTGCCTCCTACCAGACAGGACTTGACACAAGGTCAATGACTTGAAGGTCGATTTATAGTAGGGATTAAGGGAGGGGGAAGTCGAGGTCGAGCCGAGACTCGAACCCTGCTGGACTATGCTGGACATTGGCTCACTTAGTGCAATGTGAACCTGATGAGCCTTGCTGGACATGAACTCAAACGTGAGTCCGGGCACAGATGCCTGATTATAGCTTAAACTGGGCTATCATCACCCACCCGATGATGGCCCAGCCGAAGTTAGAAGCCATTCAACCGCGAATTTGTCCTTGACCTTGACCTTTTAAATATAATGTATTCTATCCTGTGGTTACGAATTTATCTCCGAAAGGCCAGAAAAGTTAATACTTTCTACAAATAGTTCGTGTTAGTAACAGAAGTTCGCTTCGTGAGACGTATGTACACGTTTTGGTGTCTGACGTCACGGGTGACTCAGCGTTTTCTGAAAACCGGGGATTTTAGGTTGAGTAGCCAGGGTTGGCCACGATAATTTCATGTAGACCTTCAATCTTTTTATGATCTACAGAAAGTTTATGACATATCCTATATCCCTACCGATTTACGAGCGCCATACACATGGGGTAGAGGTAAAGTTAAGTGACCTGAAAAAAATCAGTTTTTTTTATCAAAAAAAAAAACTTTTGGATTATGAAATTTATTCATTAAAGAATAAACACTGAAAATTTTATTAAAATTGGAGTATTCCCTGATTTTAGGGGAATTTTTTCAATCAGGGGTAGTACAGAACGAAAGGTCCATGTTGGCTATGTTGTTAGTACACACACATACACACATATTGTATGTATATATAAACATCCACTCTGACTTTCCCTGATCTGAGTTCAAATTCAAAACCCAGTTGTGTGGTCGCCATTTGGAAACTTATCAGTGTCAGTTGAAGACTTCCATCACTATTTCCAGAAGTGTGACCATCATCTTCGTCAGAGTGTAGTTTCCTACTGGAACTCTTTTGGAGATAAAAATCAATTTGTAATTAAAATGATTATCATTTTTTACACGGCCAGTCTTGTATACATTTAACAGCCGACGTCGGTACCAGTTGAGCTGTACACCATGTCCTTTTGGAATGCCGACCAAAAAGTCTTCATCACTCAAAGTGTTTACATTGCCACTTGTTTATAACTATTTAACCATATGTGACTATACGACATAACGTGTCGGTTCATTCTAACGGAAACGATTACGTCAGTAGAACAGTTTTAGTATACAAGAAAGATTGTTATCAGGAATTGTGGATTCCATTAAAAAAATTCCAATAAGATCATCAGAGTAGCTCAGCAGTTAGACCAGCAGACAAGCAATCATAAAAGTTGCAGATCAAAATTCTTCAACCAAACAACTGTAAGACAGAAAGGGAATCTTAAACTTCTGTCTTTAATGAGAAACTACAGCAAAATCGTTTAGAAACGATTATTTTTTTTATTTTTAAACCCACTAAGATTAAATACACCTCCACAGTTTTATGTGCAGGGTGAAAATCATATTCTGCATCCTTTAATGTCAGAACATTAGAAACAGGATACTTCAAATCACCCGATATGAGGTCTGCTCAAGAAGTAATCTTGACTGAAGCTGTATTTACCAAGACAGAAATAAATAAAACATTTTCTTCAAAATATGAGGTGTGTTTAAAAGGTATTGGGACTGAAACTGTATTTACTAAGGTTGGTTGGTTGTATTTTACTGCAAGTCAACCATTGGGTTGTTTTAATGTCGAATACATTTTTGTTTAATTTCATTGAGTAACGGTCGCTTTTTGTATTGCATTTAACGTTTTGCTTCTGTTAGTAATTGGCTATAGTTGGAATAGTTCGGTTGTTGCCTACTAAAGTCGGTGTTTCTGTTGAAGGTTTGGATATTCAAGAGTGTATGTGGTATCTTTTTTGCTGGTTTATGGACCTATATCCTTGAATGGAGGCCGTTTTTTTTTCAGGAAATTGATCATGTTATCAGGACCTGTTGTTTCAAATCTACTTATTTATTAGGAACTGTTGTTTCTTTCATGTTTTTTACGTTGTAGAAAGCTCTTCGAGTATGGGAGGGAGGGTTTTTTACATTCCATCAATTTGTGTTTCACTGTGTATGGCATTCCACATGAACGTTTTGGTGGCGGTTGTAGGGTACTAATGTTAATGAATGAAAAGACAATATTAACAATTGTGCAACAAAAAATAAAGAAATTTATTTCTTTTTTGGGAGCTGAAATGTAGAAGGGTATACAGCGATTTGTGTATCAAGTCACGACCGTAAATGCCAGTTCTGAGACCAGCGTGGATCAGATCTTTATCTAACTTGAAATTGTAACATGACACTGTTGTTTGAAGATCAAACGAGCATGGCGCCGCTGAGAAAACAGTTAATACGTATCACTCCGGGTTGGCGTGAGTAATTGATCTGTATTGTGTGTTTTTATAGCATCAAGGTGGATCCCGCGCACACGCATTGACTTTCGAAAATTCTTTGGGCGCGTATTTTAGAGACCTCCTATTGGTCCTAAAAGTCATTTTCAATTCTTTATTTTTTAAACATCTGCGTGGGCGTTAGTTGGAGATCTTTGCGCCAATTTTGATCTGTTTTTTCCAGAAAATTCTGTTGACAAGGAAATTGCATCATTTCCTATATGGTTCTTGTTTTAGTACGAAGGAGCGCGTTAATTTAGTATGGCCTAAGCATAGTCGAATTAGGGTGGTCTCTTCAATTCTGGTCTTACTAGGATCTGGCTTTCTTTCTTTTAAGATGGATTGTATTTCGTAAAGCTTGTGGGTATTTTCGTTCGATAGCTTTTGCTATTTCTTTGTCAGTATTTGGCTAATTTTAGGTTTTATGTCAGTGTATGGTATTTGGGAATGTTTGTTGGGTACCATGTCAAGAGCAGATTTGGTTATTGAGTCAGTTTCATAGTTTCTCTGGATTCCTTTATGGCTCGGGATCCAGCAGAATATCATCTTTTTGGTATGGATCACGGAGTTTAGTATGTTCAAGCGTTTGATGATTAGAGAATTATCCAGTTTTCTATTTTTTGTTAGATAAAAGTACAGAGGAATCTGAATAGATAATGAATCTTTTTGAATTGCTTGTCAAGATAATATTGGGTACCACTTCTCTTGCGCAGGTTTCGGTGGGAAATAAGGAAGTTTCTTTTGGAAGGCATTTTTAGAGGTTTTATGTTGGATACTGCTCCACAACCAGTTCTATTGCTGTTTTTAGAACTGTCTGAGTTAATGTAAGAGAAGTTAGGGTATTTTTCTAAGACGTTGGAGAGTTTCTCTTGATTACGGAGAGAGTACTTTTTTTGGTTAGACCGAGGATTACCATTGGTTGTTTAAGCAACTAAGTGAGAAAACTCAGTTGTATGGTATCATGGACGTTTTATGAATGAGATTTCTGCTTCTTTTAGTATTGGTTTCATCCGGAGACCAAAAGGTTTTACTGCTTTTTCTTTTTAGTTAAATAGAGGTCGTTGTTTGGGGTTGAAAATGCAGTCATGAGGCGGATTAATTGGTAGAAATGTTATTTTAGCGTAGTATTACATTTTAGTATAGTATTAATAAAACTATATAGAATCCTAACCCGCTCAAAAATCGACTATAGTTGTTTTATATACAGATCTCATCCAGGAAATCTTATCTGAAATCTCTAAACATAATCCACCACGAAGGATTGAGACTCGTCCTAGGTGTCTTCGGATCATCCTCAGTGAAGAGTCTACTCACCACAGCTCATGAACCATTACATCTCAGATCCCCAAAATTAAACCTCCAATACTACACCTAAAATAAAATCTCTACCAAGTAAGAATTTATCAAGAGGGAAAAACAATAAATGAAACGTTAATTTTCTTAAAAATACAAGATATGTTTAAAAAGGATCGAAACTGAAGTTGTATTCACCAAGATAAGTTTTCGTCAAAATGCAAGGCTGGTTGGTTGAGTTTTATGGCATATCAACCTTTGTAAGTTAACGCCAAATCCATTTTTATACAAATAGTCAGTTCTATTTCAAACAATTCAGTTCAGTATGAATACACAGTTTAATTGTCTAAAACATTTCAATTTCAAGCTATTCAGTTTAGTCAAACAATTCTAATTCAAACAATTCGGCATAGTATAGGTATAGGTTTTCTCCACAAACAGTTAGATATCAAAACAGTTCTATTTCAAACAATTCACTTTAGCATAAGTACAGTTTCAATGTTAAAAACAGTTCTATTTTAAGCAGTTCAGTTTAGCATAAGTACACAGTTTAATTGTCAAAAATATTTCTACTTCAAGCTATTCGGTTGAGTCAAACAGTTCTAATTCAAAAAACTCAGTTTAGTATGAGTATAGATTTTCTTTACACAGTTAAATGTCAAAACAGTTCTATATTAAACAATTCAGTTGAGCATAAGTACAGTTCTATTTCAAACAATTCAGTTTAGCTTAAGTACGCTGTTTAAATGTAAGTACACAGTTTAATTGTCAAAAACATTTCTATTTCAAGCTATTCAGTTTAGTCAAGGTTTGGTTTAGTTTCTTTGTTTAATGGCATATCAACTCTTTTTAGGTTATTTAATGCCAAAGCCATTCTCCTAGAAGAACAGTAGTGGTACTATTTAACCCATAGCTGGGAGGATAAGGGGGTTCATACCTTTCCCAAGGGTATTTGCCCGAAAGTGAACGTAATAGCACGACTGGAGTACGAACTCGCGTACTACGATTCCGCAGTCCATCGCTTTAACCATTACACCACGAGGACAACCCTCAGTTTAGTCAAACAGTTCTAACTGAAACTATTCAGTTTAGTATAAGTATGCAGTTTAGTACTTTTAACGTGTAGATAGGGCCCTATCAGGTGCTACCATTCGGGGTCAGAGTGGACCTGGGAGCAATGGCAATGAAGGAGTGCTCTGCATTCCCCAAAGCCCCAGCATCACTAGAACCTCACTATGAGATTGTTGGTAGGGGGTCTTACACGTCTGCAGAGGTGCAGTCGGTGTATTCTACAGCCCCAGCCGACTAGGCAAAGGTTGGTTTGGCTTAGTTTCTTTATTCAACAGCATACCAGCCTTCGTGAATTATTCAATGCTAATTCCATCCTTGTAGAAGTACAGTAGTAGTGTTATATAGTTGTGATGAAAAAGAAGAAACCACAACACTTGGTTATAAAATTATAGCATTATTTCATGAAAGGGGTAAAATCTTCTGTGGCGAGAGAGAGAGAGAGAGACAGGCGGAGACAAACGGAGACGAAGAGAGACGAATGGAGACTGCCATATTAATCCATAACTTCTTCTCTTGTCTATACCACGTTGTGTTTTCTTCAAGGCCTTACGTCTTCTCTTCTGACGTGACGTACACAACCGGTCATAACCAGAGAGTCGCTTGGCCTCCTACGGCCACGGTTTTTTTATCTGCCGACTTAACTGACCGCTGCGAGCTGAGACTGGCTCAAGACTGCGACTGCCTGTATCTCACGAGGGCATCTGCATTTATCATTTCATAACACCCACACATTTCTGTTCAACCACGTGACTGCTTCCGCTTATTTTCTCTGGTGCGTCCTGTGCAGAGAAAATCTGATTGACGGCTCGGTCAAGAGTCAATATGCAACAGTTGTACAATTTAACCCATAGCTGGGGGATAAGGGAGTTCATACCTTTCCAATGGGTATTATGGCTGAGAATGAACATAATAGCACGACTGGAGTTTGAACTCGATTACTTACGATGTCGCAGTTCTGTACGTTAGCCTCTACACCATAGGGAGCTCCCTTAAAATACGAAGTGTGTTTAAAAAGTATCGAGACTGGAAGGGACTTTCCTTAAAATACGAAGTGTGTTTAAAAAGTATCGAGACTGGAAGGGACTTTCCTTAAAATACGAAGTGTGTTTAAAAAGTATCGAGACTGGAAGGGACTTTCCTTAAAATACGAAGTGTGTTTAAAAAGTATCGAGACTGGAACGGTAATCAACCTGACAAATGAACAACGAATGAAACTTTAATTTTCTTCTTAATAGCTCCTTTGACATTGAACACACTTCTAGTGAGTTTTCTATTAGTCGAAGCATCTTTGAAACTCCAATTCCGATATGATGTGAAGCTGCGCTGTCGAATCTCTTTTAATGTCCTACACGTCCTTGAATCTCTTAGGTCCAGTAATCATGGAGGATGCTGCACTTGTCTAACCCTGTGTTTCGTCAAAAACATTTCGTTCGAGACGTTTTATAATTTTTTTTCAAATTAACTCAAGCTGATCTAGACGAAGTTTAGATATCGAGATATCATTTTGTTATATAGGTTGATCAGCTGTGCTCACATCTCCATTCAAAGTTTAAAATTTTAAAGGATCAGTCTTGATACTTATTGATCACATCTTATATTACGAAAATTCACACACACACACACACACACACACACACACACACACACACACACACACACATTCTCTCTCTCTTTCTCTTTCTCTATATATTGTTTCTTATATAGTCACCAGTTTCTAAACGCCATTATTACCATCAACGGAAAGAAACTTCGCAATGTTAAATTCATTTATACCTATTGGCAGCATGGAAAATACTTGTTCAGCTCTAGAAGACATGATAGTTAACCGTGTAACTAAAGCTACGAGTGGTTTTGGAAAACTCCAGTATTGTCTTTTTAATAAAAGGGGCATAAATCTTGAGACAAATATTACAATTCACAAGCCTGTCGTACTGATCACTCTCTTTTATGAATCTGGACGCACTATCGATCACAAATTAACCAACTTGATACTTTTCATAAGAGTTGTCTTAGGCAATGTTCGGTTCGGTTTCTTTGTTTAATGGCATATCAACCTTTGTAGGTTATTTAATGCCAAAGCTGTTCTCCTAGAAGAACAGTAGTTGTACTATTTAACCCGTAACTGGGAGGATACGGGGGTTCATACCTTTCCCAAGGGTATTTGGCCGAAAGTGAACGTAATAGCGCGACTGGAGTACGAACTCGCTTACTACGATTTCGCAGTCCATCGCTTTAACCATTACGCCACGAGGATACCCCCGTCTTAGGCAAGAAAGAATCACAAACTCTTTGCTAAGTGCAATATTGAAAGCAGAGAAAACTTCCTAATTGAAACACAATTGGGATTGGCTGAACATGTCTTCCGAATCAAAGACGACAAAATTCCAAAGATCTTCATTTATAGCCGGAAATAAAAATCTTGGAAGACCATTGCTCAGGTATAGGGATAAGCTAGAACCAAAAAAAAACAAAAAAAACAAAACAAACAAACTAAAAAACAACCCCTCCAAATAACCCCCCAAATTCTCAGAATAATTGTTGATACGTTCTCAAGAAGAAAATAAAAGGCCACAAAATCCATCTTCAGTATCAACGGACAGGAAGCAAAACAACGTCAATTTTTAAACGGAGTACAGCTAGTTTGAATACTTATTTTTCCTTCTTCAAGGCTAAAGAACACACTTTATCCTACTATTTATTGTCCAGTCAGATGGGGCTGTAGAATACACCGACTGCATCTTTGCAGAAAGGTAAGATCCCAGAACGAGTGTCCTAGATATAACACTAAACAATCTGATGGTGAGGTTCCAGTGATGCTGAAGCTTTGAGCAATGTGGATCCTCTCTTCATTGCCATTGCTCCCAGGTCCACTCTGGCCTGGAGTAGTAGCACCTGATAGGACCCTATCAATGGGTTAAATAGAGCTGCGTACTTTAAGCTAAACTGAATTGTTTGAATTAGAACTGTTTGACTAAACTGAATATCTTGAAATAGAAATGTTTTTGACAATTAAACTGTGTACTTACATTTAAACTACGTACTTATGCTGAATTGAATTATTTGAAATATAACTGATTATTTGCATAAAAATGGATTTGACATTAAATAACCTACAAGGGTTGATATGCGATAAAACCCAACCAACCAACCAACCAACCAAACCAATAATTTACGCATAATTAGAGGGAAAACAGATGGATTCTTGCTTTTACCAAGGGCATTAACACGAAGAGAAACGCAATTAGCATCATCCAGGAATTGAGCCCGGGTCTCCGAGTCTATTTCCTATGACGATAACCAGCATCTCAGTGTATTGAGGGAGAAGATGAAAGCTCGATCAGCTACTTCATCCACTAAATTTTGCTTGAGGGCGTCTCGGGTGGTGTAATGGTTAGCAAGCTAGACTAGCAAACCTTCACGAGTGAGTTTGAGTCTCATTGGGTGCCACATTCATTCGGCCTTGTGCCATATCGAAGTAGAAAGCTTCGTAAATTACTAGGAAGGGCACATCGGGTAGTATAATAGTTAGCAAGCTAGACTTGCAAACCTTCACGAGTGAGTTTGAGTTTCATTGGGTGCCCTATTCATACGGCCTTGTGCCACATCGTAGGAAAGAGCTTAGTAAATTACAACTAACTCTTGCATGCAAATCTGATGCTGGTTCAGTTTTGTTTCTTTATTTAATGTCATATCAAACCTGGCGGGATATCTAATTCCAACGCCATCCTTGTAGATTAACAGTAGTGGTATTGTTTGATCAATAGCTTTTTATAACGAGGTTCATGCCTTTCTTTATCCAGTCAGCTGAGGTTATAGAAAACGTCAATTGTATCTCTTGTTTTATGCTACCGCTGTGTTTTAACAACAACAAAGAACTCGTATATAAAAATATAATCTTATATCTTTATTTATCGACGGTCACGCTTGTGTGAAGCAGTAGGGTAATCGGAGAGAGAGAGAGAGAGAGAGAGAGAGAGAGAGAGAGAGAGAGAGAGAGAGTTTGCTCGCACGGTGGAGCCATCAGGAGTTGGAACTGCCAGCGGGATCTGCTTCATCCCCAAATTCTCGACCTTATATAATCTTATAACTCCAATACGACCACATGCAACGATTGTCTTGCCTAGTCGGCTGGGACTGTAGAATACACCGACTGCTTCTCTGCAGAAAGGTAATACCCCACTACCCAACAAGTGCCCTGGATATGACATCAAACAATATGGTGGTGAGGTTCCTGTAATACTGAACCTTTGGAAAATGCGGAATACCCTTTCGTCGCCATCGCTCCCAGGTCCACTCTGGCCCTTAGTGGTAGCATCTGATTGGGTCCTATCTATGAGTCAAATAGAACTAAACTGTGTAATTATGCTAAACTGAACTGTTTGAAATAGAACTGTTTTGACATTTAATCTGCGTACTTATGCTAAACTGAATTGTTCAAAATGGAACAGATTTTGTATGCTAAACTGAATTGTTTCAAATAGAACTGTTTTTTGACATTGAAACTGTGTACTTATGCTGAACTGAATTGTTTGAAATAGAACTGTTGGACATTTAACTGATTGTAAACGAAAACTATACTTATACTAAACTGAGTTATTTGAAATATAACTGTTTATATGTATAAAAATGCTTGGCATTATATAACCTACAATGGTTGATATGCCATAAAACCCAACCCAACCCAACCATGCAACGCTTGTCTCTCCTTGGTCGCGGCCTACACCCACGCAATGCTAGCCTTTTATTGGCCACGGCCCACACCCACACGATGCTTGCCTTTCGTGGGTCACAGCCCACACATGCGATGCTTGCCCTTCAGTGGCAACGCTTCACATCCATGCAATGCTTGTTTCCGGAATCTTTTTGTTGATTTTACCTACGGCTAGATGTATCAATCAACAACATCCAACGGGGTCATCGCAGGTCAAGGTGATATGTTACACTCTGCAGAGGAGTAAGACCCCCCCACCAATGAGTGTCCTGAGTATTACACTAAACTGCATCCAATGATGAGGCTCCAGTCATAGTTTTGGGGAATGTAGAGTACTCCTTCATTACCGTCACACCCAGGTCCATTTTGACTCGAAGTTCAAGTACCTGTTTGGGTCCCATTTATTGGTCAAATATAAATGTTTAATAAGACAATATATTAAACCATTTAACTGTGCTCAAACAAATGATTAATATGAAATAGAATCATTACTGTTAAATAACAATACTTGAAGTCCTTTAGCTATGTACAAACAAATGAGATCTGGCTCGTTTAAAAATAGTGTTACCTACCAACTATTCGCTCACAATTGGATTGTTTTTTTGTTTACTTGTTTGAGTTTTATGGCTTATCATCCTTTGTTGGTTATCTAATACCAAACCCATTTTTATACAAATAAACAGTTCTATTTCAAACAATTCAGTTCAGCATAAGTACACATTCAATTGTCAAAAACATTTCCATCTTCTAGCTATTCAGATTAATTAAATAGTTCTATTTTGAACAATTTATTTTAGCGTAAGTACAGTTTCAATATAAAAAAACAGTTCTATATCAACCAATTCAGTTTAGCATAAGTACGCAGTTTAGTTAATTTGACCCTATCAGGTGTTACCACTCTGGACCAGAGTGGACCTGGGAGCGATGGCAGTGAAAGGGTACTCTGCATTCCCCAATGCTCCAACATTACTAGAGCCTCACCAACGGAATGTTTTGTGTCATATCCAGGGCACTCATTGAGGGGTGTGGTTTTACCCCTCTGCAGAGAAGCAGTCGGTGTATTCTACAGCCCCAGCCGACTGGGCAAGCTTACAATTGGCATCCACCACATGGACATTTGCAAAACGCAGAGAAAAAAGGCTAGATGAGAACTACTCAAGGATTCTGCGTGCTATCTTGAACAAATCCAGGCGCAGAGCCGTAGCTCAGACACGCCTGGCGCCGTCGGCATTTCCTAAAAAAGGGGTGCCTCACTTGCCAGACTATAAACCTTGCCTCTCTGGGGAGAGAGTCTGAGGGGACAGCTCCCTGAGCCTCGAGGTGAGCTGGTCTTAGCACGCGTAACATAAATGGCGGATTCTCGGCATCCATGTCAGGTGACCTTGACCGACGTAGCAAGACCACGCGACCAAGCCACACGAACCGATCTGTGCGGTAAGTAAACGACCGGCGTGTGACCTGAATCGCGAGGCTCGATCGAGTCAGGACCGGTGAACGCTCATTACGTCTTATAAATCAATGGGGGAATCCACTATCATTTTATATAGTCGTACATCGCATAGCATCATACCAAACACCATCTGTTCCTTTGTAAATCCGCGTTTAATTGCAATAAAAAAGTTCTAACAGCGGCGCATAATGGACCTAAGAGACCTTAAGTTGCACACCAACACACGTGGTTACCCAAACAGACGTGAGGGTGTGCTAATTGTCCTACGATATTAAATTTCTATAATTTATAATTGTTTTTGGCTTAAAAAAAAGACTTTGTTCACAAAACACACAAATAGTAAACTTTTTAAGAACGTATTTCGGACGTTAAGCGATGCACGACCCCCCCCCCACAAACACATTAATATATACGGGGGTCGTTCAAATAATTCTATGCCTTACACTCACACACTTACACACACACACACATACACACAAAGCGTGAGTCATTAAAATAGTTCTAAGTCTTACACATACACACATATATATATATACATACACACACATACACGCATATTTGTCAAAATAAAATGACTCATTTGGATAGAAGAAAAGAAAAAGAAAATATAGTCACGGCTTGTTCAGTCCCGCTGATTAAACATGTCAGCCCATATTGTTTTCATGTTAAGTGAAGATTAGTCGGTCGTATGTTTTTGGTCGAAACTGTACAGGTCACGATTCAGCCCCACAAAGAAAACAAAAGACGCAAAAACGAATTCCCTAATACATGTATATGGCCGTCTTTATTGGTGACAATTTCTCTTCTGCTCTTTCCTGGTCTGGAGCGCCTGTGACACTTTGCAAAGTGGACATAGGTGTCGATCCCTCACAATCATGATATAGACGGTATACAAAGAACTTTTTAGCTTCCTATCCCATTTTGTCAAATGGCCAGCTCCTAATTCTGCTGTCTATGTTCTATTCGTGATCGACTAAGGTAAGCGAAGGAGGATCATCGGCCCAACCCGGCCTGATTCAGCCCGAAAGCACAACCACCATAGTCCATGGTTTGCAGCTCATCTGTCCTTTGTTTGCTACCAACACGGACGGTAAATTTGGGAAGGAACCCAGATCAACAGTCAATCCAATCGTCACTTGTCAGTTTGTCACTCGTCTGCTTCGCAACTCATCTGTGTTCCGATTGTTTCGTTGAATATATGCGATCCGGGTACCTGGCAAAGAAAACCTTTTTATGACATCATACAGGACCAAATAGAATGTGTAAAATGTTGCCTCACCGACCAGACACCATATCGAACATCAATAGGCGTTACAATTCTCAAATACAAGACAGACATGTTGTTCCTTTAGATACGAAAAGTTTATTTCTGACCGCGACGATTTCATACAGCAGTCAGTCGCGAAACACGAGAGAAAGACAGAATAAAAGAATTACTTGTGTCATAGAAACGCTAAGAGTCTCATGCGTTCCAGAAGAAACGAACAAAAAACCCGACTTCAATTTCTTCGCTTGTCACATCTCGCCTCACAGGGCTCTCAACCGACCATCTCTGCCTCTGCTCTCTGAATTATATCAAACTGCCCCGAACTCAATTAAAAATCTTTGCTTATACAATAATCTCGTATTTATTCCATTTACTAATGATATAAGGACACGTGTCTTTAACTCTTATGCGTGACGTCACCTTCCTAAGTCAGCCGACATGTATTCTATTTTATTTACTTTCCAATATCCGGCTTATCCGCGGATTTCAAAACAGAACCCCCATTATGACAGACTGACTGTCGTCTCATCCTGAGACAAGTGCGGCAAGTGTACCATATGACCTTCGCATGTGACCTACACTTCATTCACAGACTTTAGCTCACTTACAATTTATTAATATGAATAAAATCATTACCTGATATTATTAATTATCATCCTTAATTTTAATACAGCGTATTAACGCAGATGACTTCTGTTTATGACAGGTATTTAAAAAATCTTTCTTCCGCATCGAGAAATTCTTCTCTTTCTATTTTATCATCTATTAAGATATGTTAATGTCTCTAACTTGTTTAGCTATCCTTTTAATACATACATACATTCATACGTTTTGTTGGTGCCCGTGGCGTAATTGTTACTGTCGTAGGAAATAGACTCGGCGATTCGAGTTCAAAACCTGGACAAGACTATTTGCCTTTAATATGGCACGTATTGAAAAAGTCATGAATCCAATTATCCCCCCCTCCAGCTATGGGTAAGGCTGGGCTCTTTGACCTACGTATGACGACTGGTCTGGGAGAAGGAAAAAACTGAAATGGAACCAGTTAAACACTGGTTAAAATTGACCCTGTGTCACATCCTGTTCATGCGGAGGGGTTGGGACATACATGCATATACACTACCTATACTCCCACTCACCTATACAGATACTCTTGCACCCACATGCATATATATACATATACTCTACGCTTATACGCATACATGCTGATGTACACAGGCTGGCATTTACACACAGATGCATTATTGCATCTAAATATGTGCACCAAGTGACAGAAAAGCTAATTGTGTCGCAAGATTGAAGGCAGCCTCATTGGACAATAAATTTCAATTCGGGCTTTAAATATGAAAAGGGCAGTCTCATTAGACAATAAATTTCAATGAGGGCTTTAAATATGAAAAGTGCAGTCTTATTAGACAATAAATTTCAATGCGGGCTTTAAATATGAAAAGGGCAGTCTCAGTAGACAATAAACTTCAATGAGGGTTTTAAATATGAAAAGGACAGTCTCATTAGACAATAAATTTCAATTCGGGCTTTAAATATGAAAAGGGCAGTCTCATTACACAATAAATTTCAATGCGGGCTTTAAATATGAAAAGGGCAGTCTCATTAGAAAATAAATTTAAATGCGGGCTTTAAATATGAAAAGGGCAGTCTCATTAGACAATAAATTTCAATTCGGGCTTTAAATATGAAAAGGGCAGTCTCATTAGACAATAAATTTCAATGAGGGCTTTTAATATGAAAAGGGCAGTCTCATTAGACAATAAATTTCAATGAGGGCTTTAAATATGAAAAGGGCAGTCTCATTAGACAATAAATTTCAATGAGGGCTTTAAATATGAAAAGGGCAGTCTCATTAGACAATAAATTTCAATGAGGGCTTTAAATATGAAAAGGGCAGTCTCATTAGACAATAAATTTCAATGAGGGCTTTAAATATGAAAAGGGCAGTCTCATTAGACAATAAATTTCAAAGAGGGCTTTAAATATGAAAAGGGCAGTCTCATTAGACAATAAATTTCAATGAGGGCTTTAAATATGAAAAGGGCAGTCTCATTAGACAATAAATTTCAATGAGGGCTTTAAATATGAAAAGGGCAGTCTCATTAGACAATAAATTTCAAAGAGGGCTTTAAATATGAAAAGGGCAGTCTCATTAGACAATAAATTTTAATGCAGACCTTAAATATGAAAAGGGCAGTCTCATTAGAAAATAAATTTCAATTCGGGCTTTAAATATGAAAAGGGCAGTCTCATTAGACAATAAATTTCAATTCGGGCTTTAAATATGAAAAGGGCAGTCTCATTAGACAATAAATTTCAAAGAGGGCTTTAAATATGAAAAGGGCAGTCTCATTAGACAATAAATTTCAATGAGGGCTTTAAATATGAAAAGGGCACTCTCATTAGACAATAAATTTCAATTCGGGCTTTAAATATGAAAAGGGCAGTCTCATTAGACAATAAATTTCAATTCGGGCTTTAAATATGAAAAGGGCAGTCTCATTAGACAATAAATTTCAATGAGGGCTTTAAATATGAAAAGGGCAGTCTCATTAGACAATAAATTTCAATGAGGGCTTTAAATATGAAAAGGGCAGTCTCATTAGACAATAAATTTCAAAGAGGGCTTTAAATATGAAAAGGGCAGTCTCATTAGACAATAAATTTTAATGCAGACCTTAAATATGAAAAGGGCAGTCTCATTAGAAAATAAATTTCAATTCGGGCTTTAAATATGAAAAGGGCAGTCTCATTAGACAATAAATTTCAATTCGGGCTTTAAATATGAAAAGGGCAGTCTCATTAGACAATAAATTTCAATTCGGGCTTTAAATATGAAAAGGGCAGTCTCATTAGACAATAAATTTCAAAGAGGGCTTTAAATATGAAAAGGGCAGTCTCATTAGACAATAAATTTCAATGAGGGCTTTAAATATGAAAAGGGCACTCTCATTAGACAATAAATTTCAATTCGGGCTTTAAATATGAAAAGGGCAGTCTCATTAGACAATAAATTTCAATTCGGGCTTTAAATATGAAAAGGGCAGTCTCATTAGACAATAAATTTCAATGAGGGCTTTAAATATGAAAAGGGCAGTCTCATTAGACAATAAATTTCAATGAGGGCTTTAAATATGAAAAGGGCAGTCTCATTAGACAATAAATTTCAATCCGGGCTTTAAATATGAAAAAGGCAGTCTCATTAGACAATAAATTTCAATTCGGGCTTTATATATGAAAAGGGCAGTCTCATTAGACAATAAATTTCAATTCGGGCTTTAAATATGAAAAGGGCAGACTTATTAGACAATAAATATCAATTCGGGCTTTAAATATGAAAAGGGTAGTCTCATTAGAAAATAAATTTCAATTCGGGCTTTAAATATGAAAAGGGCAGTCTCATTAGACAATAAATTTCTATTCGGGCTTTAAATATGAAAAGGGTAGTCTCATTAGACAATAAATTTTAATTCGGGCTTTAAATATGAAAAGGGCAGTCTCATTAGACAATAAATTTCAATGAGGGCTTTAAATATGAAAAGTGCAGTCTCATTAGACAATAAATTTCAATGCAGGCTTTAAATATGAAAAGGGCAGTCTCATTAGACAATAAACTTCAATGAGGGTTTTAAATATGAAAAGGACAGTCTCATTAGACAATAAATTTCAATTCGGGCTTTAAATATGAAAAGGGCAGTCTTATTAGACAATAAATTTCAATTCGGGCTTTAAATATGAAAAGGGCAGTCTTATTAGACAATAAATTTCAATGCAGGCTTTAAATATGAAAAGGGCAGTCTCATTAGACAATAAATTTCAATGCGGGCTTTAAATATGAAAAGGGCAGTCTCATTAGACAATAAACTTCAATGAGTGCTTTAAATATGAAAAAGGCAGAGTCATTAGACAATAAATTTCAATTCGGGCTTTAAATATGAAAAGGGCAGTCTTATTAGACAATAAATTTCAATTCGGGCTTTAAATATGAAAAGGGCAGTCTTATTAGACAATAAATTTCAATGCAGGCTTTAAATATGAAAAGGGCAGTCTCATTAGACAATAAATTTCAATGCGGGCTTTAAATATGAAAAGGGCAGTCTCATTAGACAATAAATTTCAATGAGTGCTTTAAATATGAAAAAGGCATTCTCATTAGACAATAAATTTCAATTCGGGCTTTAAATATGAAAAGGGCAGTCTCATTAGACAATAAATTTCAATTCGGGCTTTAAATATGAAAAGGGCAGACTTATTAGACAATAAATATCAATTCGGGCTTTAAATATGAAAAGGGTAGTCTCATTAGAAAATAAATTTCAATTCGGGCTTTAAATATGAAAAGGGCAGTCTCATTAGACAATAAATTTCAATGCGGGCTTTAAATATGAAAAGGGCAGTCTCATTAGACAATAAATTTCAATTCGGGCTTTAAATATGAAAAGGGCAGTCTCATTAGAAAATAAATTTCAATGCGGGCTTTAAATATGAAAAGGGCAGTCTCATTAGACAATAAATTTCAATTCGGGCTTTAAATATGAAAAGGGTAGTCTCATTAGACAATAAATTTTAATTCGGGCTTTAAATATGAAAAGGGCAGTCTCATTAGACAATAAATTTCAATGAGGGCTTTAAATATGAAAAGTGCAGTCTCATTAGACAATAAATTTCAATGCGGGCTTTAAATATGAAAAGGGCAGTCTCATTAGACAATAAACTTCAATGAGGGTTTTAAATATGAAAAGGACAGTCTCATTAGACAATAAATTTCAATTCGGGCTTTAAATATGAAAAGGGCAGTCTTATTAGACAATAAATTTCAATTCGGGCTTTAAATATGAAAAGGGCAGTCTTATTAGACAATAAATTTCAATGCAGGCTTTAAATATGAAAAGGGCAGTCTCATTAGACAATAAATTTCAATGCGGGCTTTAAATATGAAAAGGGCAGTCTCATTAGACAATAAATTTCAATTCGGGCTTTAAATATGAAAAGGGTAGTCTCATTAGACAATAAATTTCAATGCGGGCTTTAAATATGAGAAGGGCAGTCTCATTAGACAATAAATTTCAATTCGGGCTTTAAATATGAAAAGGGCAGTCTCATTAGACAATAAACTTCAATGAGTGCTTTAAATATGAAAAAGGCAGAGTCATTAGACAATAAATTTCAATTCGGGCTTTAAATATGAAAAGGGCAGTCTTATTAGACAATAAATTTCAATTCGGGCTTTAAATATGAAAAGGGCAGTCTTATTAGACAATAAATTTCAATGCAGGCTTTAAATATGAAAAGGGCAGTCTCATTAGACAATAAATTTCAATGCGGGCTTTAAATATGAAAAGGGCAGTCTCATTAGACAATAAATTTCAATTCGGGCTTTAAATATGAAAAGGGTAGTCTCATTAGACAATAAATTTCAATGCGGGCTTTAAATATGAGAAGGGCAGTCTCATTAGACAATAAATTTCAATTCGGGCTTTAAATATGAAAAGGGCAGTCTCATTAGACAATAAACTTCAATGAGTGCTTTAAATATGAAAAAGGCAGAGTCATTAGACAATAAATTTCAATGAGGGCTTTAAATATGAAAAGGGCAGTCTCATTAGACAATAAATTTCAATTCGGGCTTTAAATATGAAAAGGGCAGTCTCATTAGACAATAAATTTCAATGAGGGCTTTAAATATGAAAAGGGCAGTCTTATTAGACAATAAATTTCAATGCAGGCTTTAAATATGAAAAGGGCAGTCTCATTAGACAATAAATTTCAATGCGGGCTTTAAATATGAAAAGGGCAGTCTCATTAGACAATAAATTTCAATTCGGGCTTTAAATATGAAAAGGGCAGTCTCATTAGACAATAAATTTCAATGAGGGCTTTAAATATGAAAAGGGCAGTCTCATTAGACAATAAATTTCAATGAGGGCTTTAAATATGAAAAGGGCAGTCTCATTAGACAATAAATTTCAAAGAGGGCTTTAAATATGAAAAGGGCAGTCTCATTAGACAATAAATTTTAATGCAGACCTTAAATATGAAAAGGGCAGTCTCATTAGAAAATAAATTTCAATTCGGGCTTTAAATATGAAAAGGGCAGTCTCATTAGACAATAAATTTCAATTCGGGCTTTAAATATGAAAAGGGCAGTCTCATTAGACAATAAATTTCAATTCGGGCTTTAAATATGAAAAGGGCAGTCTCATTAGACAATAAATTTCAAAGAGGGCTTTAAATATGAAAAGGGCAGTCTCATTAGACAATAAATTTCAATGAGGGCTTTAAATATGAAAAGGGCACTCTCATTAGACAATAAATTTCAATTCGGGCTTTAAATATGAAAAGGGCAGTCTCATTAGACAATAAATTTCAATTCGGGCTTTAAATATGAAAAGGGCAGTCTCATTAGACAATAAATTTCAATGAGGGCTTTAAATATGAAAAGGGCAGTCTCATTAGACAATAAATTTCAATGAGGGCTTTAAATATGAAAAGGGCAGTCTCATTAGACAATAAATTTCAATCCGGGCTTTAAATATGAAAAAGGCAGTCTCATTAGACAATAAATTTCAATTCGGGCTTTATATATGAAAAGGGCAGTCTCATTAGACAATAAATTTCAATTCGGGCTTTAAATATGAAAAGGGCAGACTTATTAGACAATAAATATCAATTCGGGCTTTAAATATGAAAAGGGTAGTCTCATTAGAAAATAAATTTCAATTCGGGCTTTAAATATGAAAAGGGCAGTCTCATTAGACAATAAATTTCAATTCGGGCTTTAAATATGAAAAGGGTAGTCTCATTAGACAATAAATTTTAATTCGGGCTTTAAATATGAAAAGGGCAGTCTCATTAGACAATAAATTTCAATGAGGGCTTTAAATATGAAAAGTGCAGTCTCATTAGACAATAAATTTCAATGCAGGCTTTAAATATGAAAAGGGCAGTCTCATTAGACAATAAACTTCAATGAGGGTTTTAAATATGAAAAGGACAGTCTCATTAGACAATAAATTTCAATTCGGGCTTTAAATATGAAAAGGGCAGTCTTATTAGACAATAAATTTCAATTCGGGCTTTAAATATGAAAAGGGCAGTCTTATTAGACAATAAATTTCAATGCAGGCTTTAAATATGAAAAGGGCAGTCTCATTAGACAATAAATTTCAATGCGGGCTTTAAATATGAAAAGGGCAGTCTCATTAGACAATAAATTTCAATTCGGGCTTTAAATATGAAAAGGGCAGTCTTATTAGACAATAAATTTCAATGCGGGCTTTAAATATGAAAAGGGCAGTCTCATTAGACAATAAATTTCAATTCAGGCTTTAAATATGAAAAGGGTAGTCTCATTAGACAATAAATTTCAATGCGGGCTTTAAATATGAGAAGGGCAGTCTCATTAGACAATAAATTTCAATGAGGGCTTTAAATATGAAAAGGGCAGTCTCATTAGACAATAAATTTCAATTCGGGCTTTAAATATGAAAAGGGCAGTCTCATTAGACAATAAATTTCAATTCGGGCTTTAAATATGAAAAGGGTAGTCTCATTAGACAATAAATTTCAATGAGGGCTTTAAATATGAAAAGGGCAGTCTCATTAGACAATAAATTTCAATGAGGGCTTTAAATATGAAAAGGGCAGTCTCATTAGACAATAAATTTCAATGCGGGCTTTAAATATGAAAAGGGCAGTCTCATTAGACAATAAATTTCAATGAGTGCTTTAAATATGAAAAAGGCATTCTCATTAGACAATAAATTTCAATTCGGGCTTTAAATATGAAAAGGGCAGTCTCATTAGACAATAAATTTCAATTCGGGCTTTAAATATGAAAAGGGCAGACTTATTAGACAATAAATATCAATTCGGGCTTTAAATATGAAAAGGGTAGTCTCATTAGAAAATAAATTTCAATTCGGGCTTTAAATATGAAAAGGGCAGTCTCATTAGACAATAAATTTCAATGCGGGCTTTAAATATGAAAAGGGCAGTCTCATTAGACAATAAATTTCAATTCGGGCTTTAAATATGAAAAGGGCAGTCTCATTAGAAAATAAATTTCAATGCGGGCTTTAAATATGAAAAGGGCAGTCTCATTAGACAATAAATTTCAATTCGGGCTTTAAATATGAAAAGGGTAGTCTCATTAGACAATAAATTTTAATTCGGGCTTTAAATATGAAAAGGGCAGTCTCATTAGACAATAAATTTCAATGAGGGCTTTAAATATGAAAAGTGCAGTCTCATCAGACAATAAATTTCAATGCGGGCTTTAAATATGAAAAGGGCAGTCTCATTAGACAATAAACTTCAATGAGGGTTTTAAATATGAAAAGGACAGTCTCATTAGACAATAAATTTCAATTCGGGCTTTAAATATGAAAAGGGCAGTCTTATTAGACAATAAATTTCAATTCGGGCTTTAAATATGAAAAGGGCAGTCTTATTAGACAATAAATTTCAATGCAGGCTTTAAATATGAAAAGGGCAGTCTCATTAGACAATAAATTTCAATGCGGGCTTTAAATATGAAAAGGGCAGTCTCATTAGACAATAAATTTCAATTCGGGCTTTAAATATGAAAAGGGTAGTCTCATTAGACAATAAATTTCAATGCGGGCTTTAAATATGAGAAGGGCAGTCTCATTAGACAATAAATTTCAATTCGGGCTTTAAATATGAAAAGGGCAGTCTCATTAGACAATAAACTTCAATGAGTGCTTTAAATATGAAAAAGGCAGAGTCATTAGACAATAAATTTCAATTCGGGCTTTAAATATGAAAAGGGCAGTCTTATTAGACAATAAATTTCAATTCGGGCTTTAAATATGAAAAGGGCAGTCTTATTAGACAATAAATTTCAATGCAGGCTTTAAATATGAAAAGGGCAGTCTCATTAGACAATAAATTTCAATGCGGGCTTTAAATATGAAAAGGGCAGTCTCATTAGACAATAAATTTCAATTCGGGCTTTAAATATGAAAAGGGTAGTCTCATTAGACAATAAATTTCAATGCGGGCTTTAAATATGAGAAGGGCAGTCTCATTAGACAATAAATTTCAATTCGGGCTTTAAATATGAAAAGGGCAGTCTCATTAGACAATAAACTTCAATGAGTGCTTTAAATATGAAAAAGGCAGAGTCATTAGACAATAAATTTCAATGAGGGCTTTAAATATGAAAAGGGCAGTCTCATTAGACAATAAATTTCAATTCGGGCTTTAAATATGAAAAGGGCAGTCTCATTAGACAATAAATTTCAATGAGGGCTTTAAATATGAAAAGGGCAGTCTTATTAGACAATAAATTTCAATGCAGGCTTTAAATATGAAAAGGGCAGTCTCATTAGACAATAAATTTCAATGCGGGCTTTAAATATGAAAAGGGCAGTCTCATTAGACAATAAATTTCAATTCGGGCTTTAAATATGAAAAGGGTAGTCTCATTAGACAATAAATTTCAATGCGGGCTTTAAATATGAGAAGGGCAGTCTCATTAGACAATAAATTTCAATTCGGGCTTTAAATATGAAAAGGGCAGTCTCATTAGACAATAAACTTCAATGAGTGCTTTAAATATGAAAAAGGCAGAGTCATTAGACAATAAATTTCAATGAGGGCTTTAAATATGAAAAGGGCAGTCTCATTAGACAATAAATTTCAATTCGGGCTTTAAATATGAAAAGGGCAGTCTCATTAGACAATAAATTTCAATGAGGGCTTTAAATATGAAAAGGGCAGTCTCATTAGACAATAAATTTCAATGCGGGCTTTAAATATGAAAAGGGCAGTCTCATTAGACAATAAATTTCAATGAGGGCTTTAAATATGAAAAAGGCAGTCTCATTAGACAATAAATTTCAATGAGGGCTTTAAATATGAAAAGGGCAGTCTCATTAGACAATAAATTTCAATGAGGGCTTTAAATATGAAAAGGGCAGTCTCATTAGACAATAAATTTCAATGAGGGCTTTAAATATGAAAAGGGCAGTCTCATTAGACAATAAATTTCAATGAGGGCTTTAAATATGAAAAGGGCAGTCTCATTAGACAATAAACTTCAATGAGTGCTTTAAATATGAAAAAGGCAGTCTCATTAGACAATAAATTTCAATTCGGGCTTTAAATATGAAAAGGGCAGTCTCATTAGACAATAAATTTCAATGAGGGCTTTAAATATGAAAAGGGCAGTCTCATTAGACAATAAATTTCAATGAGGGCTTTAAATATGAAAAGGGCAGTCTCATTAGACAATAAATTTCAATGAGGGCTTTAAATATGAAAAGGGCAGTCTCATTAGACAATAAATTTCAATGCGGGCTTTAAATATGAGAAGGGCAGTCTCATTAGACAATAAATTTCAATTCGGGCTTTAAATATGAAAAGGGCAGTCTCATTAGACAATAAATTTTAATGCGGGCTTTAAATATGAAAAGGGCAGTCTCATTAGACAATAAATTTCAATGAGGGCTTTAAATATGAAAAGGGCAGTCTCATTAGACAATAAATTTCAATGAGGGCTTTAAATATGAAAAGGGCAGTCTCATTAGACAATAAATTTCAATGAGGGCTTTAAATATGAAAAGGGCAGTCTCATTAGACAATAAATTTCAATTCGGGCTTTAAATATGGAAAGGGCAGTCTCATTAGACAATAAATTTCAATGAGGGCTTTAAATATGAAAAGGGCAGTCTCATTAGACAATAAATTTCAATGAGGGCTTTAAATATGAAAAGGGCAGTCTCATTAGACAATAAATTTCAATGAGGGCTTTAAATATGAAAAGGGCAGTCTCATTAGACAATAAATTTCAATGCGGGCTTTAAATATGAAAAGGGCAGTCTCATTAGACAATAAATTTCAATTCGGGCTTTAAATATGAAAAGGGTAGTCTCATTAGACAATAAATTTCAATGAGGGCTTTAAATATGAAAAGGGCAGTCTCATTAGACAATAAATTTCAATGCGGGCTTTAAATATGAAAAGGGCAGTCTCATTAGACAATAAATTTCAATTCGGGCTTTAAATATGAAAAGGGTAGTCTCATTAGACAATAAATTTCAATGAGGGCTTTAAATATGAAAAGGGCAGTCTCATTAGACAATAAATTTCAATGAGGGCTTTAAATATGAAAAGGGCAGTCTCATTAGACAATTAATTTCAATTCGGGCTTTAAATATGAAAAGGGTAGTCTCATTAGACAATAAATTTCAATGAGGGCTTTAAATATGAAAAGGGCAGTCTCATTAGACAATAAATTTCAATGCGGGCTTTAAATATGAAAAGGGCAGTCTCATTAGACAATAAATTTCAATTCGGGCTTTAAATATGAAAAGGGTAGTCTCATTAGACAATAAATTTCAATTCGGGCTTTAAATATGAAAAGGGTAGTCTCATTAGACAATAAATTTCAATTCGGGCTTTAAATATGAAAAGGGCAGTCTCATTAGACAATAAATTTCAATGAGGGCTTTAAATATGAAAAGGGCAGTCTCATTAGACAATAAATTTCAATGCGGGCTTTAAATATGAAAAGGGTAGTCTCATTAGACAATAAATTTCAATGAGGGCTTTAAATATGAAAAGGGTAGTCTCATTAGACAATAAATTTCAATGCGGGCTTTAAATATGAAAAGGGTAGTCTCATTAGACAATAAATTTCAATTCGGGCTTTAAATATGAAAAGGGTAGTCTCATTAGACAATAAATTTCAATGAGGGCTTTAAATATGAAAAGGGCAGTCTCATTAGACAATAAATTTCAATGAGGGCTTTAAATATGAAAAGGGCAGTCTCATTAGACAATAAATTTCAATGCGGGCTTTAAATATGAAAAGGGTAGTCTCATTAGACAATAAATTTCAATGAGGGCTTTAAATATGAAAAGGGTAGTCTCATTAGACAATAAATTTCAATGCGGGCTTTAAATATGAAAAGGGTAGTCTCATTAGACAATAAATTTCAATTCGGGCTTTAAATATGAAAAGGGTAGTCTCATTAGACAATAAATTTCAATGAGGGCTTTAAATATGAAAAGGGCAGTCTCATTAGACAATAAATTTCAATTCGGGCTTTAAATATGAAAAGGGCAGTCTCATTAGACAATAAATTTCAATTCGGGCTTTAAATATGAAAAGGGCAGTCTCATTAGACAATAAATTTCAATTCGGGCTTTAAATATGAAAAGGGCAGTCTCATTAGACAATAAATTTCAATTCGGGCTTTAAATATGAAAAGGGTAGTCTCATTAGACAATAAATTTCAATGAGGGCTTTAAATATGAAAAGGGTAGTCTCATTAGACAATAAATTTCAATGCGGGCTTTAAATATGAAAAGGGTAGTCTCATTAGACAATAAATTTCAATTCGGGCTTTAAATATGAAAAGGGTAGTCTCATTAGACAATAAATTTCAATGAGGGCTTTAAATATGAAAAGGGCAGTCTCATTAGACAATAAATTTCAATGAGGGCTTTAAATATGAAAAGGGCAGTCTCATTAGACAATAAATTTCAATGCGGGCTTTAAATATGAAAAGGGTAGTCTCATTAGACAATAAATTTCAATGAGGGCTTTAAATATGAAAAGGGTAGTCTCATTAGACAATAAATTTCAATGCGGGCTTTAAATATGAAAAGGGTAGTCTCATTAGACAATAAATTTCAATTCGGGCTTTAAATATGAAAAGGGTAGTCTCATTAGACAATAAATTTCAATGAGGGCTTTAAATATGAAAAGGGCAGTCTCATTAGACAATAAATTTCAATGCGGGCTTTAAATATGAAAAGGGTAGTCTCATTAGACAATAAATTTCAATGCGGGCTTTAAATATGAAAAGGGCAGTCTCATTAGACAATAAATTTCAATGCGGGCTTTGAATATGAAAAGGGTAGTCTCATTAGACAATAAATTTCAATTCGGGCTTTAAATATGAAAAGGGTAGTCTCATTAGACAATAAATTTCAATGAGGGCTTTAAATATGAAAAGGGCAGTCTCATTAGACAATAAATTTCAATGAGGGCTTTAAATATGAAAAGGGCAGTCTCATTAGACAATAAATTTCAATTCGGGCTTTAAATATGAAAAGGGTAGTCTCATTAGACAATAAATTTCAATGAGGGCTTTAAATATGAAAAGGGTAGTCTCATTAGACAATAAATTTCAATTCGGGCTTTAAATATGAAAAGGGTAGTCTCATTAGACAATAAATTTCAATGCGGGCTATAAATATGAAAAAGGCAGTCTCATTAGTCAATAAATTTCAATTCGGGCTTTAAATATGAAAAGGGCAGTCTCATTAGACAATAAATTTCAATTCGGGCTTTAAATATGAAAAGGGTAGTCTCATTAGACAATAAATTTCAATGAGGGCTTTAAATATGAAAAGGGTAGTCTCATTAGACAATAAATTTCAATGAGGGCTTTAAATATGAAAAGGGCAGTCTCATTAGACAATAAATTTTAATGCAGACCTTAAATATGAAAAGGGCAGTCTCATTAGACAATAAATTTCAATGCAGGCTTTAAATATGAAAAGGGCAGTCTCATATGACAATAAATTTCAATGCGGGCTTTAAATATGAAAAGGGCAGTCTCATTAGACAATAAATTTCAATGCGGGCTTTAAATATGAAAAGGGCAGTCTCATTAGACAATAAATTTCAATTCGGGCTTTAAATATGAAAAGGGCAGTCTCATATGACAATAAATTTCAATGCGGGCTTTAAATATGAAAAGGTTCTTTACTTCTAAACTAGGCTAAGTAACACCTGATCCTCTCCCCCATGTTCATCTGTGTTTACTACCCACATCAATTGGCAAACCGGGTTTCGAAATTAATTCTTAGCCCATCAACTGTTCTAATGACGACTTCAATATTGAATGTCTTTGCAGACCGCTAATGCAATGACGAACCCAACGTCACTTACGTTACATTAAAACAGGTGTCTCCTTCCTTCTGGAGATGCATATTATGCCTGAAGGAGACCAAAGAATGTGTAAGTGAAAACATTGTATTAACAAGATAAGCAAGAAGTGTAATTGTTTAAATGTCGCACATTATAAACTTTTTATTGGCTTAACTAAAACAAGTGGAAACAGTGCTCTTATTAAACAAGCAGTTATCATTATATTAATTATATTATTATTAACAATAATAACTAATCGTTTAAATTGAAAAATACTCGTGTCTTAATAAGGTGTCTTCGAGGCAAAATTATTATCATTAACGTTTTTATTGGCTAAACTAAGACAAATCGAAACATGCTCTAATAAAACAAGTAGTTATCATTATAATAATTATATTAATATTAATAAGTTATTATCATTACATTAGTTATATTATAATTCATAATAATAACAAATTACTTAAACTGAAAAATACTCTTGTTTTATAAGGTATTTTCTGGACCAAATTATAATCATTACGGTTTGACAATGCATCATATATTTTTTAATTTCATTTTCTTAATCTGAAAATCGTCAACTTCTTTGTTGCCATTCATTCCAACGATCTGTCTAATGTTTTATTGCTTCATCCTTGAAAAGGCGGGAAATTCGAGAAAATCCAAAATGGCGTACATTAAGATTATCTTTCTACTTCTATGGAATTTTTCCTTCGGCGTAGGAGTTGAGTGGTGCAGAGCGTAGAAATTCTTCATCGAAAGGCCACATTTATGTATGCAGCGGGAGAATCTTTGCCCAGTTGCTGAACAGATGCAGTTCTGAACGTGTGCCAGGTGCAATCTAAAAGAGGTCACTTCAATCGGTAAAAGCGCCAAATGAGGAGATTGCAAGCGCAGAATCATGCTGACCTTGAAAGTTGTCTTCAGTCAAATGAAGAAGAGTAACGTCGAATTGAAGTCAACCGGCACCAAAAGGAACGTAAGATTAGCTGTTTAAGAGAGCGGGACAGAGAGTAGGTACACAGCCACAGAAAAAAATATAACACACACACACACACACACACACACACACACACACACACACACACACACAAGAAAACAAGAACAAAAAATAAATTGATTTAAACCTCGGCAATGACGTAACAATCAATGCATCTTATTTAAGCAACAGCAACTTCGGTTTAGATTCATTTTGGTAATGTGCAGTGTTAAGTTTGGTTTGGTTTTATGGCACATCAACCATTGTAGGTTATTTAATGCCAAATCCATTTTTTATGCATATAAAGAGTTGTATTTCAAACAATTCAGTTCAGCATAAGTACACAGTTTCAATGTCAAAAAACAGTTCAATTTCAAACAATTCAATTCAGCATACAAAAACAGTTATAATTTGAACTCAGTTTAGCATAAGTACAAAGTTTCAATGTCAAAAACAATCCTGTTTCAAGCAATTCAGCCCAGCATAAGTACGTAGTTTAAATGTCAAAACAGTTCTATTTCAAGCCATTCTGTTTAGTATAAGTACGCAGTTTAGTTCTATTTGACCCATAGATAGGACCCTATCAGGTGCGACCACTCCGGGCCAGAGTGGACCAGGGAGCAATGGCAAGGAAGGGGTACACCGCATTCCCCAAAGCTCCAGCATTACTGGAACCTCACCATCAGATTGTTTAATATCTTATCCAGAATACTCATTGAGAGATGGGGTCGTACCCGTCTGCAGAGAAACAGTCGGTGTATTCTACAGTCCCAGCTGACTGGGAAAGCTGTGTTATGATATTGTAGGGATATAATGAATAGTTATCTCCCTTAGATAATTCGTATGTCTGTTGGGAGTCTCGTTATGGATCTTATGAGAAATACAGAAACCCATCTTCGACGTCTGTTTGCAAGGAAACGATAAAGCTATATAGTTATATAATCTACGCTCATCAAGTAAACTGTTTTCTTTTTCTTTTTGTACCCCTTCAACATACTGCTTTTTCATGGAATAATATGTGTATATCTTTACCTGTTGGGGCACATTCGTCTACTCTTTCTTTTAATACGACAGGAAGGAGCAACCAAAATCTTTGAAGATGGATCAAACACCCACCTTCATATCTTAAAAGCACTCATTGAGATCAAAGGAGTTTTCAGGCGAAGATTCATTAAGATTGATCCATAAGATTAGAAATTTACAGGTAACAAGCAAACGATAGAACAAAGATAATTTTGTACGTGTGTGTGTGTGTGTGTGTGTGTGTGTGTGTGTGTGTGTGATATATCGTATATATTAAACGTTCGATATTCATGTAAGTGGAAAAGAATATATCTTATATTTCCTTTCGTTGTGTTCAGTGTTAGTATATTACGGATACACTAATGTTAATATTGGTCTTTGGGGGGAGGCACGACTAAATGTCTTCCCTATTACCATAGGATTTCAGTAATATTATAGTGATAAGCAACAATCCATAAGACAGGAAACGTTGCTTTTTTTAAAAAGTGGGGTGGTAGCAGGAACTTTACGCCAAAATCACCCGATTGACAGGTGACTCTGAAAGCAGATATGTTTATGCTTGTCAGGAATTTCGAAAGTCACAATATAAACAGGTTGACGTTCGTGTAACTACGTTAATTGAATGACGTGGCTGAGGAATTCAGTACTTGATAATGTATATACGAGGGTTGTTAAAAAAAAGTTTCCAGACTTTTTTCGTATGGGCACTTTTATTGATAGTACATACATGAAACTCTAGTCCCCTTTGAAGTAATCTCCTCCGGCTGCAATGCACTTGTTCTACCGTTCCAACAACTTCTGGAAGGCCTCTTGTGTGAGCGTGTCAATGACCTTCATCACAGCCTCTTTCATCTCCTCAATTGTCTCATAACGACTGCCTCTGAGCTTAGGGAATAACCAAAAGTCACAGGGAGCAAGGTATGGACCATAGGGAGGCTGAGGAACTGTCTTCATGCCCATCTTGGTCAAATAGTCTGTGACAAGGATGGAGTTGTGAACTAGTGAATTGACCTGGTGCCACTGACCCGATTTGAAAAGTGCCGGCCTCTTCCGATGGAATCTCTTCCTGAACTCCCTTAAAACCTCAACATAGTATTCCTTGTTGACGGTCTGTCCAGTGGGAACCCAGTGCATGTAGATCATGCCAGTGCTGTCAAAAAAAGGTATCGTCAAAAGTTTGTGGGTGGATTTGCTCTGTCTGGCCTTCTTGGGTCTGGGAGAGCCAACATGCTTCCACTGGGAACTCTATCTCTTGGTCTCTAGGTCATAGGAGTAGACCCAGCTTTCATTGCAGGTCACCAGAGCATCAAGCTCTGCGGGATCTGAATTGATCAGCTCGACCATCTCCCTGCTGTCATGACAACGTCTTTCTTTCTGATCTTCTCTGAGCACCCTTGGGACAAACTTCGCGCAAATCTTCCACATCTTCAGTTCCTCGCGAATAATTGTGTGTACAGTTCCCACACTGACATCAAACCGTGCACTTATTGTCTCTATAGACACACGACGGCTCTTATCCATGAAATTCTTTATTTGGCCAATCAACTCTGGTGTTCTGACTTCTTTACTCTTCCCACACCTCTCATCATCCCTCACAGACTACCTGCCTTCCTTGTATCTCTTATGCTACTCAAAAACTGATGCTCGATTCATGCAAGATGCTCCAAAAGCAGTCTGAAGCATTCCATAGGTTTCTGTGGCATCATTTTTTCCAAGTTTAAAACAGAATTTTATTGCATATCGTTCTTCTAAAGTCCAGATTGAATTTTTTGAAATTCACCAGCTGTGACAATCAGGCTTTAGTAGGGTGTATTCCAATTCCTGTTGCGACAATTTTAAATGCCAGTACAAAAAAGTCTGGAAACTTATTGAAGGCATCTCGTATATATTAAATATATATGATTTGGTTTGGTTGGGTTTTATGGTATATCAACCATTGTAGGTGCCCGTGGTGTAATGGTTATCATCGTAGGAAATGAACCCGGCGACTCGAGTTCAAATCCTGGACGAGACTGATTGCATTTCACATAGCACTAATACCCTTGGGAAAGGTATGAATCTAATTATTCTCCCTCCAGCTATGGGTAAATAGTAGGACAGACTGTGTTCTCCAGCCTTGGTGAGGCAACTAGTCTAGGAGAAGGAAAACACTGAATTCAAACCTGTTAAACTCCGCTTAAAAATTGACCTTGTGTCATATCCTGCCCGAGCGGAGGGGTTGGTAAATAGGATCAACCATTGTAGGTTGTTTAATGCCAAATTCTCTTTATACATGCATATTAAATACATGATTTCTACACACATTTTGAAGATAGTTTAAAACAAGCCTGAGCTCGTTTTTTTCCTCACAGTTAAATAGTTTCGCTTAATTTCAAATAATTCAATTTGGCATAAGTACAGTCTTTTGTTTACACACAGTTAAATGATCAAACAGTTCTATTTCAAACAATTCAGTTTAGTATGTCAACAAAGTTTAATGGTTCCAAGTATTGATATGTACCCCTAATAATTCAATTAAACATCAGTCATTTCTTTACACATAGTTAAATGTAAAAACAGTTAATTTCAAACAATTCAATTTAGCATAATTACACAGCTTAGTTCTATTTGACCCATAGATAGGACCCTATCAGGTGCTACCACTCCGGGCTAGAGTGGACCTAGGAACGATGGCAATGAAAGGGTACTCAGCATTCTCCAAAGGCCCAGCATTACTGAAGCCTCACGATCAGATTGTTTTGTGTCATATCTAGGAACTTCGTTGGAGGAGTCTCACCCTCTGCAAGGATGTAGCTCTGTGCGGACAGTGGATGCTGTCTTGAGGGCCTACCAGTATGATAGGGACGGATAGAGACAGAGAGAGACAGAGAGAGAGACACACAGACAGACAACACATTGCTGTTTGTGCGACTTTGTGACGATGATGAGAAATGATAAAATCCGGGTAACTTTGGCTTAAAAGAATTATATATATATATATATATAATTTTAAGCCAACAACAACAACAACCTGTATAGATAGTTCGTTTAATAGATTGACAGATATGAGCAGAATTATCCAAGTAGTCTATATAAGTTTGAGACTGCCACACACACACACACACACACACACATATATATATATATATATACATGTGTGTGTGAGAGAGAGGGAGATAGAGAAAGAGAGTGAAAGAGAGAGAAAGAGAGAGAGAGAGGAGAGGATGTACTATTTCGTGGTAGACAGTGTAAATATGGTAAACGCCTGAACATTTTTTCACCTTTATTTTTTCATTGCCGACATGAAGCTGACAAATTCGCCCCTAAATACTACGCGGAACACGCGACTCACGTGATTTTCACAATGAAAAGATGGAACCTCACACCCATACTCCATCTACATACAGCTGCCACACAGCTTAAAGAGAGGGATTGTGATTCTAAGCGTTATCTCTCAGGTGGGAATGGAAGATATCGGCACAAGAGCAGATAGGAGCTAACAGCAGAACCTGTATCCCATACTGTCACTCATTTCTTCTTCTTCTTCTTCTTCTTCTTCTTCTTCTTCTTCTTCTTCTTCTTCTTCTTCTTCTTCTTCTTCTTCTTCTTCTTCTTCTTCTTCTTCTTTATTAATTTCTTGTGAGAAAGTGCAGCTTGAATAATAATAATAATAATAATAATAATAATAATAATAAGAAGAAGAAGAAGAAGAAGAAGAAGAAGGAGAAGAAGAAAAAGACTTCTCTGGTTTCATTACCATCCTTTTTTTCTTCTTCCTTTTTCGCTCTCTTATTTTCCGCTTCTTTTTTGTAGTTTGATCATGATGAAGATTTCATATGCTGATGAAGATTTTATTATCTTCTTCTTCTTCTTCTTCTTCTTCTTCTTCTTCTTCTTCTTCTTCTTCGTCGTCGTCGTCGTCGTCGTCGTCGCCACACGCGCCGCCGACTGCTACCGGGAGAAGTCCTCGTGGCGTAATGGTTAAAGTGTTGGGTTGCGGCCTCGAAGTAAGCGAGTTCGAACTCTAGTTACTCTGTTACGTTCACTTTCGGTATAATACTCTTGGGAAAGGCATGAACCTCTTTTTTTTTCTTTAACTATATGGGTTAAATAGTACCACTCCTGTTCTTCTACAAAGATCCTTTGGCATTAGATAACCCACAAAGGTTGGTATGCCACAAAAATAGAACCACTACATCCTATTCTTCTTCTTCTTCTTCTTCTTCTTCTCTTTTATTGCTCACTCAAACCCCACTATCTCGTACTTCTTCTTCTTCTTCTTCTTGCACTATCTCGTTCTTCTTCTTCTTCTTCTTCTTCTTCTTCTTGCACTGTATTGTATTTCTTTTTCTTTCTCTTCTTTTCCTCTTCTCTTTCGTTGCTCAACCTATCTCTACTAATACTTTCTCCCCTTCCTCTTCCTTCTCCTCCTCCTCCTCCTCCTCCTCCTCCAAATCTTCTTCTTCTTCTTCTTCTTCTTCTTCTTCTTCTTGATGATCAACACTATCACCACCATCCTCATCATTATTATTTACGTGACGATACCGCAGGGTTCAAAAACTCGGATGCTGGTTATTTTTTGCCGCCAACCTTTGAGAAGGAATGGAACTTTACTGCCTTCTGCTAAATTCTTGCCTCGACTCACGAAGATGCTACCACTGAATCATCGGTGAAATCTCTCGGCCCGCCCAAGATGAAAGGCGGGGTTGGTTGCCTGATGCTTGTTTACCTATAATGAGCGTCACCCACATATTATTATAATCCCTCATCTTACCCTTCGTGTATATCTCGGTACCTCTCTGGTATTGCACATTGGAAATTACATGAAAGACATATCAACCATAAATGGGGAAAAAAAAGCCGCCCCCACAAAACAAAACAGCAACCACCTGTATAGATAGTTCGTTAAATAGATAGATATGAACAGAATTAGCCAAGTAGATAAATATAAGTTTGAGACTGCTACATATATTAATTTGTACCACACACACACACACACACACACACACACACGAATATATATATATATATATATATATATATATATATATATATGAACGTAAGTCAAAATATACAGGACCATGTATCATACATGAAAATGAGGTTGGTCCTCTGTGGATCACATCATTACTTCTCAATATAGAAATGTTCCTCTTTCGAATAAAGAGCATGCATTCCTGCCTCATAAAATTCTATTGAATGTTCTTTGAGCCACTTCATCACTGCAGTTTTCATTTCCTCGTCACTGGCATAATGTTTATCATCTCTTTGGTTCCATGAAAGAGGATTTAAAAGGCAAACATTATAGGCATTATACGTATGATACACGCTCCTGTATTGATAATTATTCCTGTACTAAAGAAAACGGCATATATATATATATATATATATATATATATATATATATATATATATATATATATATATATCCTTTGCTTACGCTGAGATGACGATAAATCAGGGATAAGATGTCCGACTGACTAAAATTAGCCGGGTTTCGATTCTAGCTTTACGCATATAAACCAGGATATAAACCAGTGTATGTTATTTAATCCAAAATCCTGTTTTTACACATATATTAGATATATGATTTGTAATCATATTTTGTAGTTGCACTCAGTAAAATGATCAAACAGTTCTATTTATAACAATTCAATTTAGCATAAGTCAAAGTTAGATGGTTCCAAGTATTGCTATGTATAACAAACAATTCAATTTTTGAAAAATTGTAATATGAGCTCAGGTAAAAAAATCATAAATAATCGTAGTGATTCATTGTGATGTAAGAACATTAAGTTTATAAGTAAAAAAAATCCCCCTCCCCCGAACTGTCCAGCAGAATACATAGCGTGACGGTTATAGGCGTTGATTCCCTAAGCTTCTCAATGACAATCATCAAAGGGTTGCAGGTTCAATCCTGGCTGCAGGTAACAATGCAGTAATACTTAACACTTGTACCCAGTTATATTTAATGGAATCAGAGCAAGCCCCCGCCCCCGGATTGAATAAAGAACATGGTTGGAAGTTCTGTGTAGGCTCCCGAGTGCGTCAAGAAACATGTGAAGAAGGCCAGAGGATACATCAGTGGAAACACTGTGAATATGAAGAAAATAGTCCGAAAGCCTTGAATGATAAAAATCACCAGGATTCATCACAGAAATTCATTTTAACATCAGTTATTTCTTTACACACAGTTAAATGATCAAACAATTCCATTTAGGTTGTCATTTTTTTTCTCTCAGTTTCAATGTCAAAGAGATCTATTTGATACATAGATAGGACCCTATCTGATGCTACCACTCCTGATCAGAGTGGACCTGGGAGCGATGGCAATAAAAGGGTACTCCGTATTACCAAAAGCTAAGTGAAAGAGAAATTTGGATTTAGGAAGGAATTGGGGTACTTTTGATTTAGTGAACGCTTTTTAAACTATTGTTTAATCTTATTTATTTACTTTCTCATTCAAAATAATTTCCTTAGGAAACTATATATCGATCAAGACATTGTTTCAACGACTAGAAACAGTTTCGAAAAGTCTATAACTGACACTTTTTAACGGTATTCACAGCTTAAGAATCCATTTATAAAAATAGGTATACACATTTATTTATTTGCGAAACCTGAGAAAAATATTTTTAAACAGGTATGAAATTCAATGTTATTGTCAAATTCTCAGCCATTAGGAAAAAAAAAAGATGAGAAAAAAGCTCGGATTGAAAATTGCTTTCAGTAAACTTTATAAAAACAGATATTTGTTATCGGTGTGTAAGGATCCTATGTTGAAAGGTGAAGTAGGTGCGTCTTCACATCTAAAAAAAACAATGGTCTGATAAAAGAAGCAACAAAAATATTTTTATTTCTTTTTGATGAGGTTCAAGAGAAGAAAAGTTTTTAAAGTCTTTCTTGAAAGCCCAGAAATCTTTTCTGTTATTCGTAGAAGTAGAAGTAATTTTAGGATAATCTTAATAGGAATGTAGTTAGTAGTTGAACTCAAGTTAGGATGGCGCTGAGTCACGAAAAGAACCAAATATCCAAAGTGTTGCACTAAATTTACGACTCCTTCTTTGGGAGCTCTTGAAAACGTGTCTGGACGCAATGCGCTGTTGAAGTCAAATACAGAGATTATCTCCTTTCCGGAAGTGGGCTCATAAACATGGGCAGATAACCAAAAACCCTTTCCGTTTTTTTCCTTTTATTTTTCGTTTCATGGGAAAAATGTATTTATTTTATTTTGATTCTTTATGATTATTTTATTTATTTATTTTATCTTATTTCCCACAATTTTGATTCTTTTTAAAGTCTCTTATTTATTTATCTATCTTATTTTATCCAACACTCACACAATATTAAACAACCAATTCCACAGTTTAAGCTTTTAGTAAACAATATAGTCAAAATTTAATTATTATAAAAGAGATGTAAAAGTTTTCTAACTTTTTAGTGACGTTTTTTCATTGCTTTTTTTCCGGAAAGCATAGGGATATCATATTTATAGCGGTTTTGAGGGAATTAATTAATTTCCCTAACACTATATATTTTAGGCACTAGAAATGAATTACGAGACTTTTCTTTAACAACACACAACAGTGAAAGTTTTTATTTGCAGCTTTGAGGCGGTTTGTTCTTGGTGCTGCAAGACTAATGGTGGTTAGACTTGTGGGATGTTTGAGACGAAAAGGCTTAGCGGGATGCTGGAAATGGCAGCGTGACGTTGGACGTGTGAGGGAAGTATTCAAAGTCACAGTGTAGTTTTGTGTCGAGAGCGGAGTGGCGCTCTGACCGACATAGTAAATTTTTGTGGTGCTTGTGGAAGGCATGCTGAACGTATCTAATTCATATTCAACTGGGATTCCTTGGTCTAAAATATATTAGACGCAAAGAATCCATAAATTAGAAGGTTCCCTCGCTGTGCTGCTGCTAGGGTTAAAGCCACAGTGATATGTCCGCACTGGGTGGCTTGTTTAGCTAAAGGGCATCGCTAAGCAGGGGCGACCAGAGACACGTCCGTTCTGGTCGCCGTCTCAAGCCGAAGAGAGTGTGTTTGGCCGCTCACCCGTTTTGCTAGCCGGAAATGAAGGTCCGGGCTGAATGGGATAAGTCATCCTGATTGGGTGAAATTCAGTGTTGAATTAAATAGCGCGCCAAAACAAAATACGAGATTTTCCTTTTCTCTACATATTCTATTATAGAAGTGCGCAATTTTGATTAGTTTTTCGACAAGTCACATCGATATGGCTGAGAGGACCGTATACTGACTTGAGGCTACGTGTTCCCTACCCTGGATATTGTCTATCCCTTTTTTACATAAACAACTCCTAAGGAAGAAGCTAGGTAAGTTGATAGTTACAACAGTATTAATATAAAAATGACTCAGTGTATCAGACTGAATAATTCGGTCGTGTGAATGGCTTGTACTTATAAAAAAAATCAACGAGTAGACGATTATTCGAAATGCGAAGTTTATTAACAAAGTGATCGAGACTGAAGCTATATTTACCAAGACAGAAATAAACAATGAAGTGTAAATTTTCTTCAAAATGCTGGATTTGTTAACAAAGTGATCGAGACTGAAGCTATGTTTACCAAGACAGAAATAAACAATGAAGGAAGAGTAAATTTTCTTCAAAATACCGGGTTTATTAACAAAGTGATCGAGACTGAAGCTATATTTACCAAGACAGAAATGAACTATGAATAAAACGTTGATTTTCTTCAAAACTTTGAGCCTTTCAAAGATTACAGAACCAGTTTTATCCAGTTTTTGGTAAAAATTTAAAGCAAACTTGTTCGTCATTATTTTTTGTAACGAGAAAATGCAGCATGCAGAAAAAATACAAAGGAAAACTGAACATCTGAGAAACGTATATTCGAAGATGACGATGTCTAGACAAGTCAATGCTTATGTGAAAATTATGAAGCCAGTTTGATAATTTTTGAACATGTCTTGTACTTTGTATTTGTCGGGTTACTGATATTGCGAATTTGCCCATCGGTTCACATGGTCTATTTTTAGAATATGGTGGATAGGTTCCGGTTAAAGAAAAAAAATCCTTTATCAACACATCTCAATGTTTATATGACGTACGTTTCGTGACACGAATGTGTTGTTATGGTGACCTATTTTCCGGTTTATAGTCAGGCGTACAAATATAGAAAAAAACAAAAAAAACAAAAAAAAAAGCAAAAACAAAAATAAGAACAAAAACAAACGTAGAACAACTTGCGTGGGTGTGTTTATATAAGTTCATTTGATTATTCTTAAAAATGTTGAAAATGGGTGATTTCTCATGTTGATTTGATTACAACGCGGAGCCCATTTTTTAAAATGTTTATCTCAATATGATGATAACCTATGTGTATTTGCTTTTTCACTTATATTTTTTCTACGCCATCAGATGATGATGTAGTAAAAATAGAATTTTATGTCCTGATGCCGTGGCAAAAATGCTAAATTTAAAGAATAAAATAATGCGACAAAAAATTAAAAACCAAAGTTTTATTCATGCTGTTATAAATGACTTTCTGTTAAATATTCACTTTTGGTTTCATTTATATATATATATATATATATATATATATATATATATATATATATATATATATATATATATAAGCATGTTTAATTAAATAATAAAGACTCATTTTGACTATATAATTTTACTAAGATCACTTCAAGATTCCTGATAAGTGTCTTGATTTCAGGTTCCAATTGGTGGATGAATTTACCAAAATTGTCCCGAGCACTTTCGGACCTTTCATAGGCCATCATCAGGGGTTGCTTGCATGTGTAAAGAGTGTTTTTAAAGAAATTTTGAAAGTTTTTGGGTTTTATAACATAACAAAACTACGCAAACGTGGGGTTGGATAAAACTGAGATGCTGATGAATTTAAAAACAAAACGCTATTAATGGAAATAGAATATTATCAACAAAATATGGAATATTTAAAAAAAAAAACCCCAAAAACTAAAGGCATTTTAAAACATTGTCACCATTTTCAAAATTAATTCTATTGATTTTAGTTTTTTTTTGTTTTTATATGTAGGACTTCTAAGATTTGTAGTCGGAGCTTATCTATTTATTTCGCGTGCAACAAGAATTTTTCGAAATTTGGATTTGGGAATAGAATGGGTATCAAAACTTTTTATCAAAACACCAATTCCAACCTGAAATCAAGTCACTTATCAGGAAACCTGAAAGGATCTTAATAAAATTATATAGACAAGATGTGTCTTTATTATTTAATCAAACATGCTTAAATGAAAGAATGCTGCTTAACCACACACACACACACACACACACACACACACACACACACACACACACACACACACACATATATATATATATATATATATATATATATATTCAAATTCAAATATATTTGCATTATACTCCTAATAATCAATATAGATGAATAGCAATGCTCCGAATAACTGTTAGCACAGTTGGCTGTAGCTGTAGTAATACACCGACTGCATCTCTGCAGAGAGGTAAGACTTCCTTAACGAGTGTCAAGGTGGCCCAGTCAGCTGGAGCTGTCGAACACTCCGACTGAATCTCTGCAGAGAGGTAAGAGCCCCCCCCCCGAAAGTGTGCCCTGCATATGATACTAAAAAATTTGATGATGAGGTTTTAATAATGCTGGAGCTTTGGGGAATACGGAATATCCCTTCATTGCCATCGCTCCCAGTTTCACTCTGACCCGGAGTGGTTGTACCTTATAGGGTCCTATCAATGGGTAAAATAGAACTGGTCCACGTTTAAACTGAGTGCAAACAAATGACTTATGCTGAATTGGATTGTTTGAAATAGAATTGTTTGATCATTTTACTGCGTGCAAACAAATGACTGATGTTTAATAAAATTGTTTGTAATATATACCAATACTTGGAACCATTTAACTGTGTGCAAAAGAATGAGCTTAGGCTCGTTTTAAAACGTTATCAACAAAACGTGTTTAAAAATCTTATATATTTGATTTATATGTATAAAGAGGATTTGGCATTAAATAACCTAAAACGGTTGATATGCCATGAAACCAAATGCAACTAAACAAAACCGAATGACTGTACCATTGCACACCTATCAAAATAAACCAAGGAAAATATGAAATAATTTATCAGTTGCAAAACATTCAAAAATTGAGAAGAGTATTATCAGAATTATTAGTATTATCAGAATTCTTTTTGATACTCAATTTTTTTTCAACAAAGAGTAAAATATTTAGGTTCAAAGAAAACTTCAGCAAATAAAGCCAACAACTGCGTACTTAGATGTATGCGTCTTATGGTTGGACAAATCAGTTGAACGTTCGGGGCTGAAAATTAGTTGGTTCAAAAGTTCTGTCATTGTTGACTGACTTTTCTCGAATCCTACTTGTGGAATCTAAACAACATCCGTTTTTATTCATCTTCCTCACCGATCACTTTTTCGGCATCAAGCACACCAGAAGTTCTTAGACAATGACACTTTGATTATACCCATCCTACAATTAATGTGATAAGCTAAATTTCCTGAATATTTTCCCTTGATTATTTCGTTCACGTACAAAAACTACAATTTAGTGGATATTATGGCTTACTCAGCTCATAGAGTAAATGCAGAAATCCAATTCCATCAATTTGCACTTGTTTAACTGTTAATAGGTTGTTCGGAAAATAATGTCCAACTTTCATTCCTGAAATAATGAATTCAAACAAGTGTTTTAATCTGTCAAACTATAATTCCTGAACATCTACGCGTTTCTATAATCGGTTAACTAGGTTATTTATGTCTCTACGATAAAACTCTAAAGATTTTGATGCCAGGAAATCTTTAAATGCAGTTTCTAATTCTCATTTGGAATGGAATGTTTTCTTTGGCGTAAAAAAGGGTCCAGATGCTTGTAAAATGGTAGTTGATAGGTGAGAGATTAAGAAAATATGGCAAAGTCTCATATCTCAATTCGGTGAGTTTCTACAGTGTCATCCTGGCAACAAGTTGTCAAGCCTTGTCAAAATTTGCTTATAAAAAGATTATGGAGAGTGCTGATCAAAAAGTGTCGAGAATTGACATTGACTCATCTAGATTGTGTCTACACAGCAATTTGGATGTGTAGGCTTCATCACTTTAATTATACAAGTTGCTTAGATGTACACATGTTTTCATTTAGATTTTAAGTTTTAGAATTTAAAAAAAAAAATCAGATTTTCCTTCTCGATAATTTTTTATCACACATCGTAGGAAGAAATGATTGTCATTGACTTTTGACCGAATTTCGGATTTGGGATTTTACAGTTAACTAAAGAATTCCAGGTTTCGCTTTTGTTTTTCTCTTTTTTATGCCTTTCTTGATTGTTTGTTTGTTCCGGAATCATGCTGAATCACGCGGAAATTTCTTGAATCATGACGGAAGAAGGAAGGTCTTTAAAGTGGTGTTAGTGTGCTGTCAGGAAAATGATATGAATTCCGTCAACAACAATACATACTGCTACACCCAATATATATGTATTTACCCAACCCCTCCGTACGAGCAGAATGCGATGCAAGGTCGCTTTTTTAGGCTGAGTTCAACTGGTTGAATTCAGTTTTCCCTCTCCCCTGACCGGTTGTCATACCAAAGCTAGCAGTCAGTATGCCCTACTACTTACCCATAGCTAGAGAGAGAATAGTTGGATTCATACCTTTCCCAAGGATATCAGTACTATGTGAAATGTAAACAACGTCGTCCAGGTGTTGGACTTGTGTTGATGTGCCTATTTCCTACGACGATAACCATTACACCACGAGCGCCTTCGCCCAACATGTATTCACTCAACATCGTTTGCGAAATCGTAAACAAAATATATCCCTCATTATTTGGACAAATGGAATATCACAGACTTCCTAAAATTCATTTGTTTCCAGGAATGGTTTTGTTTTATTTAGGTTATTTATTTAATGGCATATCAACCTCTTGTGGGTTATTTAATGCAGAAAATTGATTCATTTGTAAATCTTTGATTATAACTTTATATTTTATCGTTCCACAACAGTTATTTCTTCAATTACACTTAAAATGATATTTGATTGATTGTTTGAGTTTAAGGACATATCAACCTTTGTAGATTATTTAATGCCAAATCCATTTTTGAACAAATAATCAGTTCTATTTCAAACAATACAGTTTAGCTTGAGTACACAGTTTAATTGTCAAAAACATTTCTATTTCAAGCCATTCAGTTTTGTCAAACAGTTCTAATTCAGCTAATTCAGTTTAGTATAAGTATAGATTTTGTTTACATTCAGTAAAATGTCAAAACAGTTCCATATTAAACAATTCAGTTTTGCGTAAGTACTGTTCCATTTCAAACAATTCAGTTTAGCATAAGTACGTAGTTTAAATGTAAGTATACAGTTTGATTGTCAAAAACTGTTCTATTTCAAACTATTCAGTTTAATCAAACAGTTCTAATTCTACAATTCAGTTTAGCATAAGTATGCAGTTAGTTCAATTCAACTCATAGATAGAGCACTATCAGGTGCTACCATTCCGGGCTAGAGTGGACCTGGGAGCAATGGCAATGATTGGGTACTCCGCATTCCCCGAAGCTCCAGCGTTACTGGAACTTCACCATGAGATTGTTTAGTGTCATATACAGGACACTCGTTGGGGTTTTTACCTCTCTGCAGAGGTGCAGTCGGTGTAGTCTACAATCCCAGCCGACTGGGCAAGTTTATAATTATCATTTGTTTTCAGTTATATTGTTTCAAATATTCCAATCACAAATAATGTGTACTCAATTATATAGTTGCAAGTATTCTTATCTAATACTAATAATTTTCAAACTTATTTCTAAATTTCTTGTTTTTTAAACAAAAATATATATTTTGCTCTGCAGGTTTATTTTGTATTATATAGCTGTGCATTGAGCACTCTTTCTTTGGATATTCACAGTCATTAATTTCTTGATATATATATATATATATATATATATATATATATATATATAAAGTCATCCACAGACAGATCTGTTTCGTTCTATCAGAACTCATCAGTGTGGCTAGATATATATATATATATATATATATATATATATACATATATATATATATATATATATATATATATATATATATATATATATATAATAAACAAATAAGGGAATAAAAAACAAGCTTAATACTTACAGTTTATTAAGCAAAAGTATTGATGAAAACATTTTAAAAATAATTATGATGTACGAAGCGTAATTAGAATATAACATAATTATAATAATTGGACCTATAATTTTTCTAAATTTTAGAATTTAAAAGTGAAATGAAGACATGTGCACAGCTGAGCAATTTATATAATTAAGTGATGTTGTCTTGTCGTCTAGACAGCTGTCTAGACGTTCAGACTTCGTGTAGACGAATCAGACCCAATTAAAGAATAAAATTAAGCCAGGTGCTATACTTTTTGGACGAGAGTTTTTGGTGATTATAGAAGCGCTGCACCGTCCATATTCACCGGAGAAAATTAAAGTTTCATTCTTAAAATCTTGTGACGCTCAAGATACCCGGCCAGCACCCCGAAGAAATACTTGGCGTAGATATTTAGTTTGTGATGAGCAAATAGATAGGTAATAAAATTTATAAGCGACAAAAAGTTTTAATTAGTAGATTCAGTTAAAAGCCTTTTGAGTCGTCGGACGACGATTCCAATGATATGTCGAGGGACAGTCAGTCAGCTTAATGCTTTTACACCATTGGGTGTAATACAATTTAAGAACGATAAGAATTATTTGGTGGATTCAGCAAAAGGCTTTGAAGTCGTCGGATGATGGAAAAATGTTTGGTTTGCTTTGGTTGTGCTTTATGGCATATCAACCCTTGTGTGTTATTTAATGCCAAATCCTGTACACACACACACACACACACACGTATGATTTGTAAGTGAATAGTTTATAGGTAACATTATTTTTAAATAATGTTGGTTGGTTCGTTTGTTCGTTCGTTCGTTGCGTTGTATACCATATTAACGCTTATAGGTTATTCAATATCAAATCCTATTTGTTCATATATCAAATATATATGATTTGTAAACGAATAGTTTGTAGGTAGCATTTTAAAATGAACCAGAGTTCATTTGTTTGTACACCGTTAAATGGTTTCAAGTATTGCTATCAAACATAAATAGTTTTATTTGCACGCAGTTAAATGAAATCATTTAATTGTGACCAAACAATTAATGTTGCAAAGAATTTCTAGTGATAAATAACATTACTTGAAACGTAATGTTATTTATCACTAGAAATTCTTTGCAACATTAATTGTTTGGTCACAATTAAATGATTTCAAGCATTGCTATGGAATACTAATAATTCAATTTAACAAGAATTTGTTCGCACACAGTTATATGGTTTCAAGTAAATAATTAAATGATTAAACAGTTCTATTTGACCCATAGATGTGACCCTAACAAGTACTGCCACTGTCGGTCAGAGTGGACCTGGGAGTAATGGCCATGAAAGAGTAATCAAAATTGCCCAAAGCTCCAGGACTTGAGCTTCGCCATCAAATGCAGTTTAGGGTCATATACCGGACACTCGTTGTGGAAGGATCTTACTCGTCTCCAAAGGTGCTGTCAGCGTATTCTACAACCCCAACCGACTTGGATTGAGGAAATACCGCCTCCAGACTAAATCAATTGTAGGATATGTCGAGGGACAGTCAGTCAGCTAAATGCTTTTATTAAATGCTTTTAATTGCGTGCAAACAAATTACCTTTGACGCATTTAAAAATAAAATTACAAACTTTTCACTTTTGAAACCATTCAACTGTGTACAAACAAATGATTAATACTAAATAGAATTATTCCTGATTGATAGGAATACTTGAAACTATTTAACAGTGTGCAAATAAATGACTGATCTTAAACTAAATTATTTGTGTTACATAGCAATACTTAAAAGCGTTCAACTGCGTGCAAACAAATGTTTAATACTAAATAGAATTATTCGTGTTAGATAGGAATACCTGAAACCATTTAACTGTGTGCAAATAAATGACTGGTTTGAAATGTTATTCACGAACTATTCATTTACAAATGTATTATATATTCAATGTTTATGTATAAACAAGATTTGGCATTAAATAACATAGAGAGGTTGATAAGCAATAAATTCTAACCAACCAACCAGATGTATTTTAGTTTCGGCCGTAAGACTTACTTGGTGGTGCCCGTGGTGTAATGGTTATCGTCGTAGGAAATGGACACGGCGACACGAGTTCAAATCCTGGACGAGACTGATTGCATTTCACATTGCACTAATACCCTTGGGAAAGGTATGAATACAATTATTCTCCCTCCTGCTATGGGTAAATAGTAGGACAGACTGGTGAGGCAACTAGTCTAGGAGAAGGAATACTCTGAATTCAAACCTGCTAAACTCCGCTTAAAAATTGACCTTGTGTCATATCCTGTCCGAGCGGAGAGGTTGGTAAATATGATAAGACTGACTCAGGATATCACTTATTTTAAGGGTTTACACTTGGGGTATTTTAAACCTCACCGCATTCGGAGATAGGCTCACTTTCTAACCCTATGGCCATGCGATAAAATTAACGAAAAGTCGGGTATGGCGGACCATATATGGAAGGAAAATGGAAATCATCTCCCCTTATGGGACAAAGTTGAAATAATTGATAGGGCTGAACATTGGAGAATTAGACGCCTTAAGGAATCAGCACATATGTTGGGCTACAATGACCTGCTGAGTAGACCAAGTATAGAGTTGAATACAATATGGGAACCGATAATCAAGAAGGCTAGATAAAAAAAACCCCCAAAAAACTGAAATCTGAATATGAGCACAGGTAAAAAATCATACATAATAGTAGTAATTCTAGCTAAAGTAAGAACATTAAGTTTATAATACCCAAAAAATTCACTCTGAATTGTCCAGCAGGACACATGGCGTAACGGTTATAGGCGTTGGTTCCCTGAGTTTCTAAGAAGACAATTATCAGAAGGTTGCGGGTTCAATCAGGCGAGTAATATACAGGAATACTTAACACTTGTACCCGGTTATGGCAAACGGAATCAGAACAGGTGACCCCCGCGGTTTCAATAAAGGACGTAGTTCGAAGTTCCGTGAAGGTTCCCGAGTTCGACAAACACCTGAAGAAGGCCGAAGGACATATCGGCCGAAACGTTGTGGAAATAACAATAAAGATGAAGACAATAGTCCGAAAAACCTTAATGAAAAAAATTAACGAAGTTTTCCTTTCATTTCACAGTAGACACAATTTAATACCATTCAAATTTACCACTGTTATAGTAGTGGAAATTTACTAAGCTTTTGGCTTAGATGTGGCACAAGGCCATATGAAAGGGGCACCCAATGAGACTCGAACTCACTCGTGTAGGTTTGCTAGACCACTGTTATAGTAGTGACTAGAATAGAGAGTTCTTTATCTTATTTTAAAGTAAGTAGTCTTTTTTCCATTTAGCCTCCCAGTAAAATTCTGAAACACTAACCATTTCATGTCTTGACTTAATTCGATCAATTATGAACCATTGTTTTATGTTTAAGTGGAAACAAATGTCCCAAGTGTGTCTTGATAGTTGTAATTAGTTACAAGGGGGAGTCAAAAGTTTAACATTATATTTGGTAACAAGAGGTACAATTCGGCAGTTCTGGATACTTTTGCTGAGGTCGTGCAGGTAACAAACCATACTGGACTGTGAGATGCTGAGCTCGCCTGATACCCGCCGGATTTGCCTCTGTGGCTCGGAACATAGCCTCAGAATCTTGCTCGATTGTCGAGGTTCTTGCAACCCGAGCCAAATTTCTTCAACCATCTGGTTACTGTACTGAGATCAGCTGTGCCTTCTCCTCTCGTACAACAAATATTTTTGATTGCTTCCGCGGTGTTATGGCTCAGTTCGAACTAGTAAAAAACAAGTTCCTAAATTAGACTATGTTACACGTTCATTTGTATGGCGTTTAAATCAATGTGAAGTAATGCACAGCGTGTCAACACTAAAACTATTACGATACTACCAACCACTGTGGGTACCTATCATGATTTAAACTGCTTCGGTCACGTGATACACGTGCAGCAAACGAAAGTATTACAGAACCTTTGACTCACTCTAGTATAAATTTTGCTTAATTTAAGTCATAGCACTAGATCTGAATATGGTGCAGCCAGTGAAAATCGAACTTGTTAATAAAAATTTGCAGGCCAAGCTCATTCGCCATAACACCTTGGTGTAGTGGCTAAAGAGCTGGACTGTGACATTGTGGTAAACGAGTTCGAACTCCAGTTACACTATTACATTCACTTTCTGACTAATACCTTTTGGAAATGTTTGCACCTCTTATCCCTTCAGTTATGGGTTAAATTGTTCCACCACTGTTCTTTTACAAGAATGGCTATGACATTAAATAACCCTCAAAGGTTGATATGCCATTAAACAAAGGAACCAAATCAAACCAAACGAAACCAGAAAAATAAACGAAATAAGACGAAACCAGCTAAACCAAGCCAAACCAGTCAAATCACACCAGGCAATCTTAACCAAACCAAATCTCACTTAACCTAACCAGACCAATCCAGCCAAATTAAACTAAAACCAGACCAAAACAAACCTGATGAAACCAAACAAACCAAACCAGACAAATAAACGAAACTGGTAAAACCAAATCAAACCAGACAAACAAAACCAAATCAAACCTAACCTAACTAGTTCATACCAGATCAAACCAGACCAGACCAAACCAAACCTAACCTAACCAGACCAAACCAGTTCAAACCAAATTAGACCAAGCCAGGCTATATCAGACCAGACCAGACCAGATCAAACCTAACCAAACCAGACCAAGCCAGACTAAACCAAATTAGACCAAGCCAGGCAATATCAGACCAGACCAGACCAAACCAAACCTAACCTAACCAGACCAAACCAGTTCAAACCAAATTAGACCAAGCCAGGCTATATCAGACCAGACCAGACCAGATCAAACCTAACCAAACCAGACCAAGCCAGACTAAACCAAATTAGACCAAGCCAGGCAATATCAGACCAGACCAGACCAAACCAAACCTAACCTAACCAGACCAAACCAGTTCAAACTAAATTAGACCAAGCCAGGCTATATCAGACCTGACCAGACCAGACCAAACCTAACCTAACCAGACCAAGCCAGACTAAACCAAATTAGACCAAACCAGGCTATATCAGACCAGACTAGACCAAACTAAACTAAATAAAACTACACCAAACCAAACCATAATACATGGTGAGGTACAGTAAGTGTATCGTAATTATAAGTAGTACAAGAGACACAAGCAGTCTACACACTACATTTAGTCATTTACTAGATTAAAAGGAGAAGCTATCTAATCAACCCCCACGGTGGTAGGATGGGACTCAAGGTCGGTTTAATGTGGGGGGATACTTCAAGAGGCAAGCTTCCCGAGGAACAGTGTTAAAATTGATTAGTTTCGTTGACATTCTTCATCAGGGTCGCATTGGGCGCCCGGCAATTAGCCTAGCTCTAACCCTTTTTAGACAAGGGGGCAGGTTTTGCCTGGAGGGAAGGCTTCTGTAGAACTGACCTTAAATCTTTAATGTGCCGTCTTTCGACACTCAGGTCGAGAAGCGATATTAAATATGTATATTAAAAAGAGAATAGACACAAGACACACATTGAATTACAAAACACACACACACACACACAAAAAGAAAAGAAAAGAAAATAAAGAAAAGAAAGTTGAGGATTTAAAACCAGACTAAAATTTTTTTTTCTTATCTTCCTTAATTAATTTTTTATACATCATAAAACTTGATTATGTCTTTGCATGGTTTTGTTACGTAAGTGTTCAATGGAAAAAAAAATAGTCAGACAAGTAATTAGATTTTTTTATAAATGCTACAGCTGCTGAATAAAAAACGACTGACCCCCTCTCCATAAAGAAAAACAAACAACAACACACTTCTGTTTTACCAAAATGCCCTAATCAGATGATAATTCCCGGGTTAAGTGAGGCTTTTTGACGAATATCATTACTATGCGAAAACTGGAAGTCAAACGACAGTGAATATTTCAGATCAAAATTCTCATGTCCCTGCACCAGACTAAACTAAACATACCCAAATGCTGTAAAGAGTACTACTTTATAATTATTTATTAAGCTTAGGTTAGATGTGGCACAAGGGCAAAAATACGGGGGACCCAGTGAGAATCGAACTCACTAACAATGTTTTGTTAAGCCAGCTAATCATTACCCTTACTAGTTTATAACTGGTATTTCTTTCGGAATGCGAATAATATATCCAATAAATGTTGACCTCAAACTTCATTGTGCATGGAAACCTACTTTTTGGCCTTAAAGAAAGAAAAAATTGGTTTTGAACAATTATGGCCGGGGTTTGGGTTTAGATTGGGAGAATACTATTTTTTTTTCCTTTGCAAAACATCGTCGAATGCTTCTCGATGTGTGCAACCATGTTGTTGTCTCAACATGAATTCACCCAAATGTAAATTTAAACATAGTACACAACTTAGTGTGACATCCCCCTTTGATGTGTACATCATTCGTAAAAAAAAAGTACTAACAACAAACGAGATTTAATGGTATGACGGCGAACCGTCCCGTTATTTGTCGAGCACCCTACGTACGAGCGAGTATGACACATGGCTTAGTTTTATTGTGGGAACTAGGCGCAGGACTGTAGCCCACACAGGCCCGGCAGTCCCAAAAATGCCTTGAGCCTCGTCGGCATTCCCTTAAAAAGGGGCGCCTCATGCACTAGGCAATAAACCTAGTCCTCTCGGAGAGGGTTAGAGCCTGGAGGGGACGGTTCCCTGAGGCTCGAAGAGTGCCAGTGACAGCCGTAAAACGTGAATGCAAGGCCTCCTTAGCACCTGCGTCAGGCAGCCTCGACCGACTGCCACCGGAACAAAGACACACCCGACTTGATCTGCGTACCGGGGAACACGGCCTGCTGAAGTGTGTTGAGGCCTAGTGGTAAGAAAGCGACCCGTCTCACTCTTCAAACAAATGACTTACAACTAAGTACTAGAGGGCTAAGCCAACACCCAATCAAATCCGTCGATGCAATTCTTCCCATTATTTTATGGGTAAAACAGTTTCATTTCTTTTTCTTTTGTCCGTTCTCTATTTTCATTTTTTAAATTTTCATTTTCATTTTTTAAAATTTGATATTTACAAGTAAAAATATATATAAAAAAATAAGATAAAAAACGACAAAAAGGAAGGACATTCTAAGTACCCCCACCCTGAGTCAAAAAATAACTCTATCGAATCTAAAAGCCACTAATTTATAATTATGATAAATGTAATGTAAGTGACGTCATATAAAAAATCGCTGAAAAAAATTAAAAAATAAAAGAAGGAAGAAGATTTCTCACTCGTTGAAAAAAAAACTTACAAAATCTGTTACACTTAAACTACTATAGGATTTACTCTCCAATATTTTTTAAATGGCCGGCATTGACCACGTGGAACAGAAAAAAAAATCTAAAAATAGGATCCAAGTACTCACTTCTTCCAGAAACAAAAGAAGTGGGATGTCGGTAAATTAAATAGTTTCGGGAACCTGATTAGACTGAGTTGTCACTTAGCTTGTGATTTCAACTACGTCGGCGCATTTTGATTTTGTCTCGCGCAAAAATAAATCTTGCGTTTGGAGCCGGTCACGTGTCATGGTTACCTATATAGTCAGTGCCTTTGAAAGCTTTCTCTCTCTTACGTTCTGACGCCCATCTGGACAGCTTTCATGTACGCGCGCACCCACAGCCTCAGACATTTCGCCACGTACAGATAGAGGCAACAACCAACATGGGAGAACATACATCTAGCAAAGATACCTTCATTGCTGGAACGAAAGGGATATATTTGCCACACTCCCATCTACTGGATTTTGCATGGATGTCAAAATCGCCTTACACATACAGACGCACACGTCCCTTTTTGGTATTTTGGTTTCTTCAACATACATACATATAATCACTTATATGTTAGTAAGGTCTGTAACCCAGAGTTTTAACAACGAACACATGTACACACAGATAGTTTCAAACAAAAAAAAAAACACACTTACATTCACATAATATTTGTATCTGTTACACCCATACACACACGAATATCTAACAAACAATATTCGGATTTTGTATGTTTCTTGCTTAATTCTTAGTACATAAAATTGTCTGCTTTATTTTATCTCGTCGTCGTTAAATTTCTTTTTTTCTGCGCTGTCGATATTATTTGTGTTTTAATGTCACTCTCTACAAAATTCACCGTCGCCACCACACTATTATCATCGAAATTAAACGAAATAAATAAACTTCCTCAAACTTTTATAACTATAATAAAATTCGACTGTTAAAGGAAAATACGAATGTTTATTGAAAATGATTACTCCTACAAAAAAAAAAGGGAAAGAAAATTAGAAAAATATCCAATAAATATTTACCTCACACATATCTACAAACATCACACACCGACACACACACACACAAACGTATATACACACGCATATACATACATGAAAATAGAAACTGATTTTCCCTTTCCCTTCTTTTCCTTTTACTATCGATTAAGAAATCCCCCAACAAAAAAAATGTATAAGAAAAGAAAACAAAACATTTTTTAAATATTAAAAACGTTCAAAATACTCCACATTATAAGATCTAGACTTTGTTTGGTCATTTATGTTTCTGATTGGAATAAAAGTCTTCGATCGAGGTCGCATTTTCCAGTCTCTCGCTTGAGTCAACCCACTATCGCCAGTTTTTAGATTATTTCTAGGGACTTGGCCTCTGGCCAGAATAAAAGCCATTTTCTTGCAGGACTATGTAGAAAGCGAAGATAAATTCACGGCAGTTCTTTTTTTTTTCGAATAAATTAGTGAGAAATATGTGGAGATTAATAAAATTAAAAATCAAAAATGAAACAAAAATTCATAAAGAAGCGAAATCCGCGGATGCTTGAAAAAACAGACTTACTGGCACCAAAGAGAAACCCAGACGTACTTCAGCTTTACCCTTGGTACTAAAAGGACTCTCTTTATCTCGGCTGCTAGCAGGTAGCACACGTGTTTTCTCAAGTCTCAGACTTTGTTGGGGGGCAGTTTGCGTCTCTTGTAGCAACCGCCTTTATTAAAAAAAACACCCACTGGACATAACCACCAACTTTGAACTCACTACTACCGAAAATAAGAAACGGGACATATTTCTACTGGTTCAGGAAAACACTTGCCACAGAATACTCATTAAAACCTTAAAATAAAGTTGGAATTTAAAAGGTATCTTCGTCTCTTTTCTTCCTTCTTTCCGTAATTCTTTTGCAACCTTCCACAGATAAAGAAGACGCCAGTAAGTTAAATGCGCGCCACTCGGCCTTTTGGCTGAGTGGGTGCGCAACGGCCATTGACCAGCAAGTATATCACTGGTCCCCGTTTTCCAGTTTAACCTATAATCAGGCATCCGTTCCTGGACCCATGTTTGGGTTCATGCCCAGCTAGGCTCATCAGGCTCACATTGCACTTCGTGAGGCAATGACCAATAAAGTCCAGCAGGGTTCAAGCCTCGCCTCTTGCCGGACCTTCCCCTCCCCTAATCCCTAATTTAAGCCGACTTTCAGGTTATTGACCTTATGTCAAGTCCTGTCTGACGGGAGGCTGAGACAAATAAAGCCAATAAGTTAAATGGGGTAAGAAGATCAAATGGAGTCAGATAACAACCGACAACTACCACCAACAGCAACATACGAAGCAACGAACGAGAATAAATTACCAACAATTCTCCAGTACTCTCAATTTCCCGTTTAGTCGTACGGGTGATGAAATTGTGGTCATGTTGTCCTTTCTCATTCCAGCAGAGAAGAATTTAGAACCACGGGAGATAATGACAAAAGACAACGCTCAAGAACAAAGATAGCGACACATCAGGCGACCGAAGACCGAAGAGAAGTGAAGAGATGGGTGCTACCTGATAGTAGAGTAAGGGTCATATAAGTATATAAGTAGAGTAAGATTTGTATAACATATTCCTGGAAGGGGTATTCAACACCTCCCCATTTGTTCATTTTATAGGAATACGCTCGAATCGAGACGCATGCATGACCGTCACAAAAAAGGCTTCATAACTGTTGTATATTGACCTCCGATCCGGCCGAGCTGTCAAAATAGGAAATGCACCGTTTTAAATAACAGGTGCATCCGGTCGAGGAATATCCGAATATAACCTTGACCGTGGTGCGATTTGTGACGCCCACAAGAAGAAGGTGGGTGTCGAACTATTATATAACTCAATGCATAGGAAGTTCAATCAGTTGGAGATAAGATGCAGTAGAGAAAACCAGCACTCAGCAGAGTGGGCCCCCAGGCCCCCGGTTGAGCATCCCAGGAGAACGGGAAAGAAACACTGTTATGGCCATAAGAGTGGGGGCCAATATGTTGCAGTTCTGTTCCGTCTCCATCTCCCTCTCACAATAAAACCTTGAGTAACCCTCTCGAACCCTTTCAAATAAAGTGAGAGGTATATTTTTCTAAAGAACTGTGTCGCTCATCTTTATTGTGTCGTCGTTATGATTCTGCATGTATGCATATGCATATGTATTATGTGGCTATACAACATAACGTCGGCATTCCTCATTTCGGGGCGCTTGATGCAAAAACGACGTTTCGTCGATTTCTCCCTCAACAAGGACTAATATTAGCATTAGAATATTCGTGATATACTAACACAGAATACAATAAAAAGAACACAAAGAAATACAAGATAAACTAATTTACACATACAAAAGCATTCGGACTTATATATATATATATATAGAGAGAGAGAGAGAGAGAGAAATGATAACAAGCTAATCCTGGCAGAAGGAGAAATTTATCGAGAAACAAAGTCGACACTATAGCGTTTCGGTTCGAATGAACCATCATCAGGACAGGGAGAGATGGTTTATTAGAACAAAACGTTATAGTCTCGACTTTGTTTCTCAATAAATCTCTTCTTCTGCTTGGATTACCTTGTAATCAATTTTTTCTCAATTGTGTCGGATTTTACTCCATTATTTACTTCCTTATATATATTAGTTTTTATTTATATTTAATAGCATGCATGCTTATCTACAACCACTGGTTTCATGCTGTCTTTACACGGCAATCATCTGACAGAAAAAGCCTGATGATTGCCGTGTAAAGATGGCATGAAACTAGTGGTTGCAGATAAACATCCATGCTATTAATTATATATAAAAACTAATATATTTTTTATTTACTTTTATATTATGTAATCGTTCTATCACAGATATTGAGCACTCTTCATCTTTGGTCTACCACTAACCCACTAAGTGAGAAAGTGACAACCATAAACCGTTGCAATATATATATATATATATATATATATATATAGAATTAACTTAAATCGCTAGTCGAAAATCTTCTACTAAAGTTTCACCTTAATGGATCATCAGGAAGTTTCGCCTAAACCATTCTAAGGAGAAATTGCCTTTATTCACCAAAAACCTCCACCTATCCTAAAATTTGCATAAAAAAAAAAAAAAAACCTATAACATTTCCTAATTATATAGTAACCACGCTCTTTTGTCTTTTTGTGTCTAGCGATTTAAGTTAATTCTATAATTGGCTCCATTGTTTAATGTTGAGCACTTTAGTAATAATAGCATTGCAGTATTCGCGGAGGGTTTTTTGGTTTTCTTTTGGCCACTGACTTAGTACCCCTTGATTTTTTTCAAGGAGTAGGACGAGGTTGGTCTTTTCTTTCTTTTTTACCCCAAAAAACTTTTTTCTTTTTCCTCTGGACCGTGATTCGAGATATTTTTTTCTCTTGTTCCTGGCCAGGGGTTTTTTGTTTTGTTCTGGTAACGTGAATACTGGTAGATAATTGATTAGTAAATATATATATATATATATATATATATATATATATATATATATATATATATATATATATATATAGTGTAATTTGATGGAAACTCAAACCTGGTTAAGTTGTCATTATAAATCTATTTCGGCGGAGATTCCTCTGTCTTTGGACGCTGACTGGATATTATATATATATATATATATATATATATATATATATAACAACATGCATATTTATCGTACTTAGAATTAGTTTGTGTTTTTCTTTCTTTTCAATATTATTTGTGTGTATATATATATATATATATATATATATATATATATATATATATATATATATGTTGTTCCATGAACAAGCAGCATATAAAAAGTGTACAAAAATAGAAGAAGGCTTACTTGATGAAATACCTTAGTAGCTCTACTGTCGAGTGACACTTAATAAAGCACTAAACGGACACACTCATTATCTAATGGAGATTATCATTTATTCTTTAACAATACAAATTTTTTGGGGAGTTAGATTTTCACTAAGTTCCTTTAACTAATGACCGCATGCCAAACTAAGCAAATGAACTCTCTCGAATGATTAAGCGGAAAACGAGAACAGTTTGAATCGTAAAACGTGTCAAAACAGGAATATAAACTTTATTTAAGAATTTTTTATCGAAATTATTTTTGGTTGTTTTAAGTCAAGTAAAGATGATTATGTGGTTCATTTCCCCACTTACATGATAGTTTATATTGACGTAGGATTTGTTGGTTTTAAAAACAAAAAACAAAAACAAAACATTTCCCCGGTTTACCACAAAGCCAAGCCCGCAAATACAGCATTTGAGCCTTTGTCTATTCATAACTGGTTATTTAACTGATTTTCATCAAATATGGTAAATGCAACAAGAGATAAATACGTAAAAAATAAATAAATAGAATAAAATAAAATATATAAAATAGAAAATGAAAAATAAATAAAAAAAGAACTACACAACTATATTGATCAAATAAGGTAAATACAAAAAATCTTGTCCTGATCAAGGAAGGAGTAACGTAGGAGACGAATGGGGAACCTGTGATCTGAAGATCGTATGCAGCCTTCTAGACTAAGGCTAATAATAATAATAATAATAATAATAATAGTAATAATAATAATAATAATAATAATAATAATAATAATAATCGTTAACAAGCAATTATAGCTTCCAGTAACTGTTCTTAATGCAAATATTTCACACACAGATATATGGTATCGAGTATTCCGATCTAATACTAATAATTCATATACAATTATATATGGTTTCAAGTATTCCTATCTAATGCTGATAATTCCTGCACTATTATATGGCTCAAAGTAACTATTTCGATTCATTAATGGTTGATATACCATTAAACAAAGAAACCAAAAATGATTTAAGAATAATTTGCTTGTACAGTTCTATTGTTTCAAGTATTCCTATCCAATAAAAATACTTTCTTTTATTTGGCATCGGATATGCAAACTGGATCTCTGTCCTGGACGTGACACTAAACTGGTGAGGCTCTAGTCTCGTAGCTTTGGGGAATGGGGAGTACCTCTTTATTGCTATTACTCCTTGGTCCACTCTGACCCGGAGTGGTAGTACCTGTTGGCCAAGGAGTGACCACCTTAGCCAACAAGCAAGACCCAGGCGAACGAAATCACACTAGCTTGTCTTTCACTGGAGTTTGAGTGACAGAAAAACTCCTCAATTCTCCAGGACTCTTCTCAGTATTCTGGCCGTTCTCAATAATGCTGTAATTTGGATGGTCTCCACTCGTCCTCTAACCTCCAAGTCCTCTAGTCCCTTTAATAGTCCTTTAGTTACTGTATCAAATGCACCAATCACGATCAGTATAATCGTCACCTTCATGTTCCATAGTTTTTTTTAATTCCTTAGCAAGGTCGAGGTACTTATTCTTCTTTTCATTTTCCTTCAGTTTTATTCTGTGATCAGCCGGTACAGCAAAGTCTACAATTTTGCAAGTTTTTTTTTGTTGTTGATTACTATAAGGTCTGGTCTTCTGGCCGAGATTAGGTGATCCGTTTGTATGTCAAAGTCCTATAGGAGTTTATGTGTGTCATTCTCCAGGGCAGCTGCTGGATTATGCATATACTATTTGTTTGTATGGTCAAATAGTGGATCACGTTGCCCACCCAGTCGTGTCTAGTCATGTACTCCTTCTGTGCTAATTTGCTACATTCGCTTATTATGTGATTGATGGTTCCGTCTCTATCACCACATAACCTATATTTGCTATTGTCACGTGATATCCCACTGGGAGGATGGAGATAAGATTACTACTATCCTCTTGTTTGAATTAACAGTAGCAAACCATCAGAGAATGACCGTTAAGAAAGAATATGGGTCACAGGGGAGACCAGATGTTTATACTTGGTGACCTCACTCGGGTCGCATGGCACGGGAAGGAAGAAGGTAGAAGCCAAACGATTGGCTGGGACCCCAAAACGGAAGTGGGGACTCCTTCCCGTCAGCGGAAATAGATAATAAGAAAGTTAGTCGTTGGACAGGGCTCGTAGGGGACAGAACTAAAGCCAAGTACTCCGGGTAAAAGTAGTCGAAGAATATCTCGGACACGAAGAAGCCATTTTCTTCAAGCCAGTGTTAAAAATAGCATAAAGTCTATTAGCCCGTAAAAGAAGAAAGATTCTCCACAGGAACTCCATCAAAGAAAAAAGATAATTAAACTTTGGGACCATTTCTCCTTATGCCCAATTTTATATACCCCCCCCTCTCTCTCTCAATTTGAAGGAAAACAAAAGAAAAGAAAAGAAGAAAGACATTTATGTTCATGGACTCTTCATTTATGATATATTTGACACGTTGAAGATGTATATCTATGTGTAGTAAAAGATTGAAATATTTTAATGTTCCCACGTGGTCTAAGTTGTTATTTGTGGCGTTTGCTACGAATTTGTTCCTTCATGTTTCTTTTCCAGCTTCTGTTCGCCTTATGTTATCTTACTTAAAATTGTCCTATAAATTCCTTTAAAATATCACACGGGAAACCAGAATTGCCGACTACTATAATTAATATTATTCCGTCTCAACCTAGAGGTCCATATCTTCCATTGTCTAGGGGAGGAAGACTAGCGACCTGGTGGGTGTGTGTATAGTGTGAAATTTGGAACCCCTTGCCAGCGGCGGTCAGTCTGGACATAAATTAACCCCCCACATAATATGCCAGTTCTTATATGCCTGAGAAAAAAACTCTGAACGAGGACTTATTCTACAAGGGATCAAGTGCCAACCTGCCCCGTCTTCACACGTGCGAAAATGAAGTCCCGTTTTGGGATTTTAAAGAATTTGCCGTCACACTATTTTGTTGCATCTGATCTATTCCCGCTTTGATTTGATTGTTTCTTATTGCGTTGTTTTGTGCTACTATTAGGAGAGATTCTGTTTCTCTCAGTTTCCTTTTCTTAGCCACCTCCAAGTTTTCTCGTGCGAGATGTCGTTTATTAGTCGTTTAAAACGCCCATAGAGTTGTTTTTCTTCCCATTTTTGTTTCCTAGTTATTGTCATTCTGTTGGTCACCGTGTTGTCAGTAACGTTTTTGATTGCATTTCACACAGCACTAATACCTTTGGGAAAGGTATGAATCCAATTATTCTCCCTCCAACTATGGGTAAATAGTAGGACAGACTGTGTTCTTCAGCCTTGGTGAGGCAACTAGTCTAGAAGAAGGAATACTCTGAAGTGAAACCTGTTAAACTCCGCTTAAAAATTGACCTTGTGTCATATCCTGCCCGAGCGGAGGGGTTGGTAAATATGGTAACGTTTGTGATGGCTGTAATCAGTCCTCCTTTGTTTTTTCTATGTAGTCCTCGAGTCGTTGTATCGATGCATCAACGCTGTCTTCAATGCTGGCAAGTCCTCTTCCTCCCTCCTTTCTTGGTACGTATAGTCTGTCAACGTCGTCTCTGGGATCTAGTGCCTTATGCATGGTCATTAGTTTCCTTGTTCTTTGGTTCATTTGCTTAAGTTTTTCTCTTGTCCACTTCCTAAAGGGTGCTGAATATCTGACAAGGATAACAGCCCAGGTATTTATTCCTTTGATAAGATTTCTGCTTGATAGTTTTGTCTCGAGTAGCTTGCTAGTTCTTCTGAGATATCTTTTTTAAAAATTTTGTCTTTCATCTAGTAATGGCAAACAACATCTGTCAGATGTTGTTTGCCATTTTTCATTACTAGCATTGCACATTTTTCTATACCAAATTCCATTTCTATGCCCTGACTGTATATTCTAACAGCGTGTATTAAAGTTTCCAGTTCTTTTTCATTTTTTTGCAGATAGTTTGATGTCATCCATGTACATTAGGTAATTGATCTTTTCTTGCGATCTAATTCTAAGTTTGTATCCGGTGGTGCATTTTCTGAGTATGTGGTTAAGTGGTATCATGACAATTATGAATAGTAACAGTGATAGTGCATCTCCTTGAAAAATACCTCTTTGGATCTTTGCTTCAGCTAAGCTTCTTCCTCCTGCTGTCAATTCCACTCTCCAAGTTTTCATGGTTTTCTCGATAAAATTTATGACTTCATGTACATAAATTGAACTCTTAGAGTTAGATAGCTATACTTGGAACTGTTTAACTGTGTGTAAACGAATGAGCTCTGGCTTATTTATAGCTCCATCGGCTGGGGCCGTAGAATACACCGACTGCATCACTGCAGAAGGGTAAGACCCCCCAAACAAGTGTCCCGGGTATGACACAAAAACAATCTGATGGTATGGCTCCAATAATGCAGGAGCTTTGGGGAATGCGAAATACCTCTTCATTGCCATTGCTACCAGGTCGACTCTGACCCGGAGTGGTAACACCTGAAAGAGTCCTATCCATAGGTCAAATAGAACTGTTTGACATCTAAACAGAATACAAACAAATGACATGCTCAATTGAATTGTTAGAAATAGAACTGGTTGATCATCTAATGATGTGTAAACAAATGACTGATATTTAATTGAATTGTTGCTTACACATAGCAATACATGGAAACACTTGATTTTGTTGACTTATGCTAAAGTGAATTCTTACAAATAGAACTGTTTGATCATTTAACTATGTGTATCTACAAAATGTATTTACAAATCATATATTTAATATATTTGTAAAAACATAATTTGGCATTAAATAACAAACAATGGTTGATTTGCCATAAAAACCAAACCAAGCAAAAAAAAAAAAAAAAACCCTGGCTCAATTAAAAACAATGTTACTTATAAAATATTCACTTAAAATCTTTTATATGTATAAACAGGTTTGGCATTAAATAACCAACAATGGTTGATATGCTATTAAACCAAGTAACTTAACATAATCTAACCTGTGCCTTACCACTGGACTTAGTTTAATGTTATACCCAGGTCAGGTTGATTGGTTGGTTGGTTGGTTTTTTTACGGCGTATCAACCCTTTTTGGGTCATTTAACGCCGAATTAAATCATTTTGAAAAAAGTTTCAAACTATTCAGTTTGGTATAAATACAGATTTGTTTACACAGTTAAATGTCAAAACAATTCTACTTCAAATAATTCAGTTTACCATAAGAACAGTTTTTGTTTACACACAGTTTAATGGAAAAACAGCGAATTTTAAACTATTCATTTTTGTGTAACTACAGTTTAGTTCTATTTGATCCATAAATAGGACCCTATCAGGTGCTACCACTTTGGACCAAAGTGGCCCAGGGAGCGATGACAGTGAAGAGGTACTCCGCATTCTCCAAAGCTCCAGCATTAATGGAACCTCACCATCAGATTGTTTAGTGTTTAGTGTCATCACTAGGACACTCGTCGGAGGAGTCTTACCCCTCTGCAGAGAAGCAGTCGGTGTATTCTACAGCTCTAGCCGACTGAGTCAACCCAGGTCAAACTGTACGTAAGAATAGTGTCTTCCTTACCAGCCCCTTATATTAGATATGCCCTTTTACATCCATGTGATTTATAAATTTAACATATAGATTATCGATAACAAAAGTAACAAATAAGATTATCAGATATATTCATATTTCAAATTCTTAATTATGTCCTACACATTAATATTTTTTCTCTTAGTTTTTATTCATTTATTTGTTTGGATCCCTCAATCCAGTTAGCAGGACTTTGTAGTACTCATGGAATTACAATCGCTCAAAAGGTTGTTATATAAGCGAAAGAGATCTCTTCCAATTAATTGTACACACAAAATGATTCCAACTGGCGTCCACGAGAGCATTCACCGGATGTTATCAGTGTCGAGACTTTCTTCAAAATGGAAAAAGGGGTTTCTGTTCATAGGATCAGCGCATAGCGAAATGTCGATGAAATTTGTCAAAAAATAAAAATAATTAAAAGTAATTTTTCGGCCAATCCGTGACCTTCGCGGTAAAAAACAAAGAAAACCCAATACGATATAAAAGACAAATTTCTTGACTGCGGGGCCAGATCAAAAGAAGGCAGACGACACCAATAGACAAGAAACTCCAACTCTGAGAGAGAGAGAGAGAGATGCGAAACTCGAAACCACGCATCACCCACATTGACTTTCCTCTTCTCCACTTTGAAGGAAGCGACTAAGCCGTAAACACGTGGTGTTAAAAGCACTGGACTGCGGAATCGTAATAAGCGAGTTCGAACTCCAGTCGCACTTTTATGTTCACTTTCGGACTTTTAGGAAAGGCATGAACCTCCTTATCCCCCCAGCTATGGGTTAAATAGTACCACTATTGTTCTTCTAGAAGGCGGGATTTGGTATTAATTAACCCAAGAAGGTTGATATGCCATTAAAAAACAACAACAAACAATCTTCTGTATTTAATAAAGATTTAAATCGTGAAATTGAAAATATTAAAAAGATTAATCCATCTTATCATAACATCCAGGGACTAAGAAAAAAATCTCACCAATATTAAATTAATTTATTTGGAGGGGTGGGGTAAATAGAAATTAAAATTTTTACATCTGATGGGTATTGAGTAAAAGGAATTGTTTAGAATTTAATCTCTCGAAAATATTTGTTTTAAGGCTATGCAAAATGGCGGCAAATTAAACAGAGTGTCCCGGGCTTGAACAGCGGTCAAATCTTTGGTAGATTAGAAGTTCAGATCATGTGAAATTTACAGAATAATGCTTGATGAGTGAGGAAGAAGCATATTTTAGTTTTAGAAAAATGTTTACAGATGGAGAAAACATTGGCTTGCTACTATGAGCCTAAGTCTAAAAGACAGTCAATGAAATGGAAACACAGTTTCGGACACTGCGGTCAGTAAAGAAGGTCATGCTTACTGTGTTTTGATTTCCTTGCAGCCTTCCATCTTCTTATCAGAATACTAATTTGAACTGTACTACTCCTACATTATAAAACATGATACAGAGTGTCTCAAAATAGGTGCAATCTTTTTTGAGTTTCTTGTCTCAATCATTATCATATTAATGGGTTGCATCTATTTTGAGACAGTTTTGAATGATTTTGTCTCCAAATAAGTAGTGACGCACAATATTTTTCCTCTCTTGTCCAAAGCATTGTGATCGAGGATTAATCATTATAGTATACTATTTTCAAATCTGAAACAAAAAAGAACATAACATTATCATTAGTAGAGTTATTTGCAGTCACATGGGTCCCATGTATATTGAGACACCGTATATCTCAATGCTTTCAGCCCATTTGGTTTAGGCTGTAGAATACGCCGACTGTATCTCTGCAATGGAGTGACCTTCCCTTCTCCAACGAGTGTCCCGGATATGACATTAAACCATCTGATGTTGAGTCTTGGTACTTTGGGGAATATGAAGCCCCACTTCATGGCCATTTCTCCTAGGTCCACTCTGACCCGTAGTGGTAGTACTTATTAGGGTCACGTATGTGGGTCAAACAGAAATATTTAATTTTATGTACTTGAAACCGTGTGAAAACAAATGACAGTTAAAATGAATGATTAGATTTATATAGCAATAGTTGGAAGTGTTTAACTATCTGCAAACAACCGAGCTTTGTCACCTGCAATTTATTTTATATATATATATATATATATATATATATATATATATATATATATATATATATATATATATATATAAACAGGATTTGCTATAAAATAGCTTTTAAGTGTTGATATAAACCACAACCAACCAATCGAATGCTTTCTCGCAAAAAGTAATCTAAAAAAAGTCATTAAGTTAGTAAAGTTTTTCATTTCTTTTAATTCGAATGTATGAATTTAATCTGAATTAAGTTATGAACAGCAAATTCAAAATTTAGATTTTGTTATAAACATTATAAATACTTATTTAGAGAAGACCATAAATTTCGATGTGATCTTAAGATTTGAAAGTATTTTTTATCTTTTAATTTAGACCTGTAAACCGTACACATACTTATTTCACAGATTCATCCTGTTGTTCTATTTCCTCTTACACTAGAATATAAATTAAAAAAAAAGGCATTCATTTCCTAAATGGCTAAAAAAATCGTAATCCGTGAATTGCTGTATTTTTTCTTTAAACCATGTTTTCCACAATGACAACTGTTTATTTATCATTATAACTTCCGATTATTAAGCTGATATAATCTCTTGTTTTTAAATTCATCTTTTTGTCTTCAATTCAATGATGTACTTGTTTGATATTTATTTGTGTCCGGTTCGCCGAGACAAGTCAGTTGAATTTTGTAGAGGCGTCAAAAGAAACATTGTAATGTAATCAAGAGGAATTACGCAATAAGCTATCAGTAAAAAACCTAAAAGAAAAAAAGTGTACGTGTCATGACAAAAATAGATATTTTATGAGTATTATTAATTGTAAAAATTACAAACGTGGCTCAAAACCGTAAAAAGAGGGGGAAATATTGACTTTTAACATAATTAGTACCATTCACAGACCCAACACATACTATAATAATCCAACGACACAATTATTCGAAAGTCTTTCGTATTGATTTTCACTGCTTTGATGATTTTGTGCGGTGTGTTTTCTTTTTTTTAAATATATATCTCTCTGAATCATTGTGCTTGTGTTCTTGTGTGTATTCATGTGTGTCCCGTTATTTATTCATGCATCTATTTTGACGATAGAATCTCAGTTTGAGCCGAGCCGGCGAGGCTCAAGTGGTGGAGTTATGAAGAGCGTGGGGTACACCTTCATTGCCATTACTCCAAGTCAACTCTGAACCAAAGTGGGAGTATTTGTTAGGGCCCCATCTGTTTGAAAATCATTTGTAAAAGATATGAATACTTGATCCATATAACTGTGCAAATTATTTGTATTAAGAATAGTTAATCGAAGCTATAATTGTTTACTAAGGATTATTTTCATTAATTACTTGAAATTATTGATGTTAGGAATAGTTGAAACCATATAAAAGTGTGCAAACCAATGGTTATTGTAAAATACGAATAGTTACTTGAAACCATATAACTGTGTATAAGTATTAGATAGGAACATTGGCATAATGGTTAGAGTGTTCGCCAATGGCCCGGGAGACCTGGGTTCAATCTCCAGGTCGAGTCATACCAAAGACTCAAAAAATGGTACTTGATTCCTCCTTGCTTAACACTCAGCATTATAAAGTAAGGATCAAGGGTAAAGTGGAGCAATCCAGGGATATGAGTAGCGTCCTTCCCTACACTTTGGTGTAGTAGCTGTCGAAATATGAGCCTTCGGGTCACCCTCGACTATAGTCGCCAATCTTACTTATCAGATAGGAATATCTGATACCATATGATTATATAAATGACTTTCATAGTCAAATAAAGAAAATGATATTTAAAAAAAAGATCTATTCGAAAATTATTTGTTTTAGATTTATGGGGTCACAGGGTAAGCTGTGTTGCCGTTTGCTATCTGACTCCATTCTGGGTTATTCTACTCCTATCCCACTTTTGTTTTGTTGGTTTAACTTCTTGGATAAGAAGGCCGTAAAAGAATTATATGAAAGAAGATAGTAACAGATAGAAGACGAAGACATTTAAAAAATATTTTTCCTTTATTTCTGGGTTCAACAACCATTCAGTGGGTGAGAAAATTCTCCTTGAATACAATTGAAATGGTTGAATCCCCCAGTCAAGGTGTTAAAATTGCGTTAGTCGTTTCTTGGGTATGGTAGTGAAAGAGACGACTACTACCAGTGTACGGATTAGTCAATGCGTCGTCTAAAGACGAACGCATGGCGTCCTCCAGCAGTTAGTAAAGTGTTGTCACTCCACTCCATTCAAAGAGAATGAGATTTTTCCTTTTGTCGGGATAGTCCCCTTTCTTTGCACATGCGTCGCCCCTATTTCTGTCAGAGGCCTCTGGGAGTTTCTGCATACTTTAATAATTATTTTGATTCAATTTATTTTTCTATTTATTCTCTAAAAGATAAGAATACTCGCTGCAATGCAGCTGTAGGTAAATAAATCGGATAAATAATAGTTATTTTGCCCAGTCGGCTAAGGTTGCAGAGTACACCGACTGCTTCTCTGCAGAGGGGTAAGACTCCCCCAACGACTGCCCTGGATATGACACTAAACAATCTAAGGATGAGGTTCCATTGATGCTGGAGCTTTGGGGAATGCAGAGTACCCCTTCATTGCCATCGTTCCCAGGTTCACTCTGGCCTAGTGTGGTAGCATCTGATAGGGTACTATCTACGGGTCAAATAGAACTAAACTGTGTACTTATACTAAACTGAATTGTTCGAAATAAGATTGTTTTGACATTTAAACTGCATACTTATGCTAAACTGAATAGTTTGAAATAGAACTGTTTTTGTATATTAAACTGAATTCTTTGAAATAGTAGTTTTTAACATTAAAACTGTGCTTACGCTAAACTGAATTGAATTGTTTGAACTAAACTGAATTGTTTGAAATAGAACTGTTTTAACATTTAACCGTGTGTAAACCAAAACTATACTTATACTAAACTGAATTGTTTGAATTAGAACTATTTGAGTAAACAGAATAGCTTGAAATAGAAATGTTTTTGACTATTAAACTGTGTACTTATGTTAAACTGATTTGTTTGAAATAGAACTGATTATTTGTATAAAAATAGATCTGGCATTAAATAACCTACAAAGGTTGATATGCCATAAAACCCAAACAAACAAATGAACTAAAAAACAGTAGTTACTTGAAGTTATAATTCTTTATAAAGGATTATTAGTTACTTGAAACCATATAACTGTGTGAAAACAGATAATCATTATATACAAATTGTTACTTAAAACCATATAATTGTGAATTAATGATTTCTTTTAGATAGGAATACTTGCGATCACACAGTAAAAGTAAAGTTGGCGACCGTAATCGAGGGTGATCCTTTTCAATAGCTACTACACCAAGGTGAGCGCTACTCCTTTCCCAGGGTTGCTCAGCTTTACCCTTGATCCGTATCTTATAGTGCTGAGTGTTAAGCAAGGAGGCATCAAGTACCATTTTTTGAGTCTTCGGTATGCCTCGACCTGGGATTGAACCCAGTCCAAATTATTTGTATAACATAGAAACACTTGCTATCATATAACAGTGTGTTTGGAGGTGCCCGTGGTGTAATGGTTATCGTAGTAGGAAACTCTGAATTCAAGCGATTTGTACTCTGCTGAAAAAAATTGAACTTGTGTCATATCCTGATCGTGGGTTGGGTATAAATAGAGACGTTCGTGGTGTAATGGTTATTCTCGCAGGGAATAAGCCAGGCAAACCAAATTCGAATCCTAGACGAGGTTGTTTGCATTTTCCATAGTAAATATATGAATCCAACTATTCCCCCTTCAGTTATGGGTAAATAGTAAGGCAGGCTGTGCTCTTTAACAATGTCAGGGCAAAAAGAACTCTAAATTCAAAATTGCTTAAAAATTAACATTGTGTCACTTTCTGTTCGAAAGGTCTAAATAACTACTATTAATATCTACATCACAAAAGTGGTTTATTGATCCTGTTGATACCACGGATGTAGAATATATATTGGGTGTCACAGTATACATGGTTATATAGGGTATCTCAGAATACATGGTTATATAGGGTGTCTCAATATACATGAGACCCATGTGACTGCTAATAACTCTATTACTAATAATGATGTCTTCTTTTTTTTGTTTCAGATTTGAAAATACATGGTGTCTCAATATTCATGGGACTCATGTGACTGCCAATAACTCTTCTAATAATAATGTTGTGTTCTTCTTTTGTTTCTGATTTGAAAATCGTATACAATAACAACTATTAATCCTCGATCACAATCCCTTGCATAAGAGAGGAAAAATATTTTGCGTCACAACCCATTTGGCGACAAGATATTTCAAAACTGTCTCAAAATAGATGAAACCTATTAATATGATAATGATTTATTAATGAGAAAAGAGATTAAAAAAAGACTGTATCTATTTTAAGACGCCCTGTATCATGTTTTCTGATGGAAGAGTACAATTCAAATTAGCATTTTGATAAGATTATCCAAGTTAGACGAACCAGACATGCAGGACACTGCTGGAGAAGCAGGGACGAACTCATAAGTGAAGTACTCTTATGGACCCCCACATATGGCCGAACAAAAGCAGGACGACCAGCACGAACATACATTCAGAAACTATGTGAGGATACAGGATGTAGTCCAGAAGACCTGCCGGAGGCGATGAACGATAGGGAAAAGTGGCGAGAGAGGGTCAGGGATATCTGTGCTACCAGCACGACATGATGAGGATGATGATAATGATTTTGATAAGAAGATGAAAGGCTGCAAGGAAATCAATAGAACACTGTCAGCATGACCTTCTTTACTAACTGCTGCGTCCGAAACTTTTTCATTACTCGAGAGTCAATGTGTTTCAAAATAGATGCAGCCCATTAATATGATAATGATTTATTACTAAGACAAGAAACTCAAAAATATTGTATATCCTAAAAGCTGATATAATAACAATTATAAAATCGATTTGATGTCTCTATCTTAATTTACAGGACGTGTTCCAAATGATCGCTATTGTGCTTATCTCAGTAATAAATCATTAACATATAAATGGGTTGGTTCTATTTTGAGACACCCTGTATTTTAGAAAGGTACAGGTACCCTTTAATTAATTATCTAAATATTTTAGATTTCTTATCTAACTATGCACCACCACTGCCTAAGAATACAACGAATATCATTTTCCAATTTCATCTTTTTCATTTCACGTCAACATTTAAACTCGTATTTTGTTTTTTTATTGGTTTTATCTTTTCATGAGGTAAGCATTTGAGACGCTAACTTTTTTTCTTGTTGACATCAATATGACGTTCACTTTTGTTTTTTAACCCAGTTATTCTTTTTTTAGTTTACATTACTGATCAAAGAATGTCTTATCTGTTGGAGGAGTGCGGATGAATGGCTTATTTGAAAGAAAATACGACACAAAAACTCAAAGAAGCGTACAATTTATTACGTAAGGCAAATAAACATGCACATGCGCAGTGAGACATCAAGGGAAATCATTGTAAACTTGTTGTTTGAAACTTTTGTTTGCTCTTTATTGCTGTCTTACCTGTTTTATTTTTATTCAGGTATGTTCTTCCTGGACAAACAGGATTCGCACAAATTCGTTTTCACATACATATTCATCCTGTGTACAGAATCGCCCAAAAAACAAGTGCAACTCAAAGAATTAGAATGAATAAATAAATTTTCTTCGAAACCAAAGATTTAAGAATTTTGTTCTTTCTAGCGAAACATAATACAACCAAAACGGATATTAATAGGCGTTATTTACCACCAAACTTCACAGTATTACAATTATGAAACCAAAAGTAAAATTGCATATATATATATATATATATATACTTAAACGGAATTATCCAAATTGATTGGTCAATGTAAAGCTTATGATATATGTAAACATATACAATTGAGCTCATGCAGAGGAAAATATCATTAAGAAACAAGAAAATCAATAAGTATATTCTATTATCAATTTATTTCGCCCGTTAATTGATGGACTCTTCAGATGCATTTGAAAAAAATTATCTTCTTTTAAACATTATCTCTGGGGAATATTTTTATCTTACGCAAAGATTCATGTGTCATAATTTAGATATTTATAAAAAAAAATTATTATATATCTCTGTTTTGATCCTCCAATGCACAAAAGATATCAAAATCTCCGATGTATAATAAATGATTTCATTGGATTTTCAATTCCTCTCGTTCTTCGGTTGAATCTTCATTTCATATATATATATATATATATAATTTAAGTCTGCGGGTAGACTTAAAAGGAATAATCCAGAGCTCAATGCACGGCTACCCCCACACATACACACACGAGCAGGATGCGACACATGGTCAATTTCAGGTTTGAATTCAGAGTTTTCTTTTTCCAAGACCGGTTGCCATACCAAGGTTAAAGCGCCACGTCTGCCCTACTATTTACCCATAGCTAGAAGGAGAATATTTGGATTTATAACTTACTCAAGTTTATTAGCACGATGTAAAATAGAACCAGCCTCGTCGAGGTTCTGAACTCGTGTCGCCGTGTCCATTTCCTTCGACGGCAACCATTACATCACGAATGCCTCTTATATAAATATAAATACAGGGCTTATATATATATATATATATATATATATATATATATATATATATATATATATATATAGATATATACAGCGCCTTTGTATATAAATACATATATATAGGCGCTTTTTTATATAGCAGCCGGATTCTAAAATGCCTTTAATTCTTTTCTCGCCAATTCTTTCTTGATCTCTTGTAAAATTATTTTCTTCCGTAAATTCCCCCTCCTTCTTTTTCTTCCACCAACTCTTTATATAAATGTATAGGAGGTGCCCGTGGTGTAATGGTTATCGTCGCAGGAATTGGACACGGTGACACGAGTTCAAATCCTGGGCTGATTGCATTTCACATTGCACTAATACCCTTGGGAAAGGTATGAATCGAATTATTATCCCTCCAGCTATGGGTAAATAGTAGGGCAGACTAGGTTCTTCAGCCTTGGGAAGGCAACTAGTCTAGGAGAAGGAAAACTCTAAATTCAAACCTGTTAAACTCCGCTTAAAAAATTGACCTTGTGTCATATCCTGCCCGAGCTGAGGTGTTGGGTAAATATGATAAATGTATAGTCTATGAGTCTGATATTTCATTCTTATTCCTCCGAAGATGGTTTCAGTTGGAGCTAAATATACTTGAGAAACATATCGCACCTTCCAATGTCTTGCAAGTCTAGTTTGCTAATCATTATATCCAAGCGATACGTTTGTTGTTCACAGATTTACGGTCAAGTGACGCAAAGCTTAGGAAATAAACCTAAGTTTTGCGTCACTTGACCGTAAATCTGTGAATAGAAAGAGATGTTGGTATTTGATAAACTACCCTCGACGTGGTATTGGGATGTGACACGAGATCAGTTGAATATGGGGTCCCGTAGGTTACAAACCTCCTGAGGAGTGTGTACAAAAATTGCTCTTTTTTTTGTCGGTATTTGCTTTCAGGGCCGCTGAGAAATCGAACCAATCCTTACCTATTTTGGGCAAAGGAGCAAGTGTTACCTTGAGGAAGAGATCCCTTGAACACGAGCCATTTTTAGAAAAAGAAAAATGTTATATACTAAATCTGGTTGGTACACAGGCCCCGGAATGCTAACACTACTTGCTGTTCTTAAGTGGTCATTCATCTAAGTATTGAACAAGTTTATTGCTGCTTAACTTAGGTGATCAGATGGGAACCAATGATTTCAGCGTGATCATAAGTTACAAGAATTGTTAGTTTGAATAGATTTAAAAAAAAATACCTGTAGGTCACCCAAGTCAATTTACTCAACATTAAGTAATTTCATCTGGGCTCATTAAATGCTTGTCACAGTCTACTCCACTTTTGGAATTTCACATCGAATGTTTTGTTCAGTGTCGCTTGTGTTGTATTTTTCTCGTTGGACAAAGAAAGGCGCGAAAAAGAGTGAATGAATTATCAATAAAAGAAAGAAACGAAATTACAGGAGGTTTGGTTTCTTTATTTTATGGCATATCATCCTTCGTGAGTTATTTAATGCCAAAGCCATGTTTATAGAAGAGTGGTACTATTTAACAGCATATAGCTTTTCGCTAAGATGTAGCACAAAGCCATATGAATGGGGCAGCCAGTGAGGCTTGAACTCACCAGTGGAGGTTTGCTAGTCTAGCTTGCTAACCATTACACTACCCGAGACGTCCTGTTAAATATCTGCTATGGGTTGATCATGCTATATCCTCTCTGCTATGGGTTGAATAGTATCACTACAGTTCATCTCTAAGGATGGCTTCGGCATTAATTAACCCACAAAGATTGATATACCATTAAACAAAGAAACCAAACAAAACCAAAGGTCTATTATGGTAAAGGGGTGACTGGGGTTATAGAGCGTTTTTGTTGTTTCATAATGTGAGAAAACATAGATTTAGTAATTCTAACAGGTGTGGGGAAGATGTACCCGAGATGACAGACAAAAAAAAAAAAACAAAAAAAAAACATAGAAAATATTTGATTGGTTTCTTTGTTTAATGGAATATCAACCTTTGTAGGTTCTATAATAGCAAAGCCATTATCCAAGAAGAACAGTAGTGGTACTATTTAACCCATAGCTGGAAGTTCATACCTTTCCCAAAGGTATTTGCCCGAAGGTAAACGTAATAGCGCGACTGGAGTACGAACTCGCTTACAACGATTCCGCAGTTCATCGTTTTAACCATTATACCACGAGGACATTCCCAGAAAATATTTGAGAACGGTTTGTTAAATAAACAGAAATTATATCGGCTATTTTTATTTTAATGTGATAGAATTTAAATTTTTACCTTTGTTCTATTGGTACAATTTATTGCAATTTACTCTTGAAATATAATAAAATGAAGAAGTAAAAAAATTGGCCACCTAGATTTCGTACTAATGCACATATCCCACTTGATATCTTAAGCGAGTCAAAGTTGACATGGGAGTAATGGCAATGTAAGGGTACTCTACATTCCCCTAAGTTTCAGAACTGGATCCTCACCATTAGATGTAGTTTTGTGTTGTATCCAGGACAGTCGTTGGTGTGTGTGTGTGTGTGTGTGGGGATCTTACTTCTCTGCAGAGATGCAGTATTGCGTATTCTACAGCCCCATATGATTGGGCTGGTATAAGAGAAGACAATCCAGCTATGGGGAAAATAGTAGGGCAGACTAAGTTCTTCAGCCTTGGGGAGGCAACTAGTCGAGGAGAAGGAAAACTCTGAATTCAAACCTGTTAAACTCCACTTAAAAATTGACCTTGTGTCATATCCTGCACGAGCGGAGGGGTTGGGTAAATATGATAAGAGAAGATAATTATGTTTGCATATACATTTAGTTCCAGTGAGTCATTGGTCTAATGAGTAGAGTGTTCGCCAAAGGTCCGGGAGACCGGGGTTCAATCCCAGGTCGAGTCATACCAAAGACTCAAAAAATGACACTTGATGCCGCCTTGCTTAATACTCAGCATTATAAGGTAAGGACCAAGGGTAAAGTGGAGCAATCCAGGGAAAGGAGTAGCGCCATCCTCTACATCTTGGTGTTGTAGCTATTGAAAAGGGAGCCTTCTGGTCACCCTCGACTAAAGTCGCCAACTTACTTACATTTAGTTCTGCCAAACCAAAAACTGATTGATTGGGTCACCATTTTCTTTTCTGCTCAACTGAATCCTTAAGAGTGTAAATTGGCGTATCCAATTTGCAGATATTTTTGAAACAAAAATCATTGGTTGGTTGGTTTTACGGATTATATATTTTTAAGTAACAATTCTCAATGAAAATAATTTACACTCTGTTATAGTTTAAAGTATTCCTATCAAATACCAATAATTTATAAACAGGTAGATAGGTTTCAAGTAACTATTCTATGCATCAATGATAATATTCATTTTTTCTTTGGTTTGTTTTAGCTCCTTTGTTTAATGGTATATCAACTTTTGTGGGTTATTTTCTGCCAAAGACATCCTTGTAAAAGAACAGTAGTGGTACTATTTGACCCATAACTGGGGAGGGGTAAGGTTTTTTTTTTAACTTTCTCCCGGGTATTAGCTCAAAAGTGAATGTAATAACGGGACTGGAGCTCGAATATTCATTTTTTTTCCTGTTTTGCTCAGAATCTTAGTTTCAGGTATCTTAATCTAATGCAAATAATTTATACGCAGTTACGTAGTTTCAAGTACTCCAATCTAATATTAATAACTTTCAAACAGATCTATTTGACTCACACATTTTCTGACACTTTGGCAACTAAAATCGTTGGTTGGTTGGTTTTACGGCATGCAAACCCTTTTCGGGTTATTTGATGCCGAAGTCAGTTTGTTTTTTTAGTTTTATATGGTTTCAAGTGACTATTAATTTTTACAGTTATATGGTTTCAATAATTCCTCTCTGATAATAATAATAATTTATAAACGTTGAGATGGTTTCAGGTAACTATTGTCAAAGATAATAATTTGCACACAGTGATACGGTTTCAAGTATTCCTCTCTGATACTGATAATTTATAAACGATTAGATTATTTCAAGTAACTATTGACCCAGAGTGTTAGCACCTGATAGGATCCTATCTATGAGTCAAATAAAACTGTTTGACATTTAAACTGAGTGTAAACAAATGATTTATGCCAAATTGAATTGTTTAAAGTAGAACTGTTCGATCGTTTAACTGTGTGTAAACAACTGACTGATGTTAAATTTAATTGTTAGTGATACGTAGCAATACTTGGAACCCTTTAACTTTGTTGACTTATGCTAAATTAGATTGTTTGAAATAGAACTGTTGGAACATTTAACTATGTGTATCTATAAAATGTGTTTATAAATCACATATTTAATATATTTGTTAAAACGGGATTGGGCATTAAATAACCAATAATGGTTGATTTGCCATAAAACCAAACCAAACCAAATCTTACACAGTCTCATTACTTTATAGAACGACCTTGAAGAGCTTTTTATTTTTTTGTCGGTGTCAGTTTGAAGATTTTTTTTGTCTATCCGATCTTTTTATACAGCAAAAACGCAATGCAGAGAACCAGGCAATTGCATTAACATTAACAGTTAGGAAGAAGCATGCAAAACAAATTGCCAAGTATTAAAAAAAAGAAAAAAAAAAAAAAAGAAGAATCGGAGGCTCATTATTCAAAATCAAGAAAAAGAAACTCGTTTCACCTTGAAAGAATGGAGAAAACGTGAAACATTTGCTGACCATGAACATCACTTGTAGAGGTTGTAATTTTAGACTGGCTAAGATAGAAAATCGTTGAATGTATAGACAACTGTACGTGTGAATACGTGTATGTGTGTGTGTGTGTGTGTGTGTGTGTGTGTGTGTGTGTGTGTGTGTGTGTGAGAGAGAGAGAGAGAAAGAAAGATAAGATGAGTATTTGTGAGAGTGTGTGAGAGAGAGGTAGAAAGAAAGTAAGAGAGAGTGAGAAAGAGAGACAGGAGAGAGAGAGAGAGAGAGAGAAAGGGAGAGAAAATGTGCGGTCGCGCGTGCGTATGCGTATGCGTTTGCGTGTGAGAGAGAAAGCGATAGAGAGAGAGTGAGAGAAGAATGATAGTGATAGTGAGAGTGTGTGTGTGTATGTGTGTGTGAGAGAGAGAGAGAGAAAGAGAGAGAGGGAGTGTGTGTGTGTGAGAGAGAGAGAGAGAGAGAAAGGAAGAAAGTGTGTATGGGTGTGTGGGTGTGTAAAAGAAAGAGATAGATAGAAAGAAAAGTGCGAGTGTGTGTGTAAGAGAGAGAGAGAGAGAGAGAGAGAGAGAGAGAGAGAGAAACAGAGTCAGAGAGTGAGAAAGAAACAAAGAGAGAGAGAGAGAGAGAGAGAGAGAGAGAGAGAGAGAGAGAGAGTGTGTGTGTGTGTGTGTGCGTATGCGTGTGTACACGAGATATGATAATATGTGTGAAAGAGTTTGCGGAAGTGTGAGTGAGTTTGAAAATGAAGTGTGTAGGCGAGATAAATCGACAGATGAACATACTGATATATATGTATATATATATATATATATATATATATATATAGAGAGAGAGAGAGAGAGAGAGAGAGAGAAAGTTAAACAAACTGAGATAGATTGATAGATATGAAAAGACCAAGATAAATGTGAACAGACTGATTTTATATATATATATATATATATATATATATATATATATATATATATATATATGAAAGAGAGAGAGAGAGAGAGAGAGAGAGAAAGAAAGAAAGAAAGGGAACGGTTACGTTTGTAGTAGGTGTAAAAATGCCTGCTTGACTATTTATTTGATAGGTCTTTTTTATTTTACTTCTCTAAAGTGTCAATTACAGCCACGAACATTTTCTAAAAATAAATAAATTGATTAATTAATAAATAAAATAAGACTCATTAAGTGAAGATAATAAGAACTTTTCTTTTTATTTTCAATCATGAAAAAATTAATAGACAATTATCCTGTGTCTGTGTGTCCGTGCGGTTATTTTTATTGCCTCTAGAAAATGCTATTGGTTGATAATCTGTTTATGGTGTTTTAAGGAGGAAGTCATTTGTTTGATTATTGTTTTTTGCATCAATGACGTCTTTTCAATAGTAAAATTCTTATCTATCTAAACTCATGTGCATATGTGGGTGGGTGGGGGTCCTCGGCGAACGTAATACTTATCGACGAGCCGATTTCGAATCCTGGGCGAGGTATTTTGCGTTTCACTTAGCATTAATGCCACTGGGAAAAGCTTGTTCTATCCTCATTTCCCAGTTGTGCTTAAATAGTAGGGCAGTCTGTGCTCCTTGGCATTCATTAAGCAACCAAGAAAAAACAACATCTCTGAACTTAAAACCTTTGGAGAAATCTGCGACGCTGTGATGCACCATTCTTCAGTTATCAGCTCAGCTCCCACCCCCACCAATAAACAGCCTATCGACAGGGGTTGTAGAATACACCGACTGCATCTTTGCAGAAGAGTAAGATCCCCACCCCCCAAACGAGTGTCCGGCTTATGACACTGAACAGTCTGATGGTGAAGCTCTAGTCCTAGAGCTTTGTGGATTAAGGAGTATCCCTTCATCGCCATTGCTCCCAGGTTCACTCTGGCCCGGAGTGGTACCACCTGATAGGGTCCTATCTATGGGTGAAATAGAACCGTTAAACATTCAGACTGTGTGCAAACAAATGACATGCTAAATTGAATCTTTAGAAACAGAACTCTTTGACCTTTTAATTGTGTGGAAATAAATGAGAGATTTTTAATTGAATTGTTAGGGATACGTAGCAATACTTGGAATCAATTAACTGTGTACAAACGAATTTGTAATGTTGAATAGAATTATTAGTGTTAAATAGCAATACTTGTAACCACTTCACTGAGTGCAAACAAATGATTAATGTTGAATAGAATCATTAGTACTAGATAGGAATAATTGAAACCATTTAACTGTGTAGAAATATAGCAACATTTATGAGCAAACTAATTTTAAAAGGAAATTACCAACAAACTATTCACTTACAAATCATATATGTATATCCATTTAACTGTGTGCAAAAAAATGACTGATGTTGAATTGTTAATTTTACATACATTTCGATACTTCAAACCTTTTAACTGCGTGAAACAGATGATTAATAATGAATTGAATTATTCATGTTAGATAGAAATACTTGAAATCATTTATCTCGTTTAAAAATGTTATTTACAAAATGTGTTTACAATTCTTATATATTTAGTATATGGACATGAAGAGTATTTGGGATTAAATAACCTACAAGGGTTGATATGCCATAAAAACCAACCAAACCACAAATAACCACCTTTATAAACAAATACTCTGTAACTATACAAAGTATTTGTTTATAAAGGTGGTTATTTTCTAAATTTCCGCTTACTTAATAGTGGTTGTCAAATTGATAGACAAACATCTATCTATTTATTTATTTACTTGTAACACACACACGCGCGTATATGTACCTACGAGGCGTATTCAGGAAGTAACTAGACTGGTACGATGTCTACAAAGACAGAAATAAATGCTGAATGAAACATTAATTTTCTTCAAAAAAGCCCCATTGCTATCAACAGGCTTATTTCAGCAAATTTCCAATTGGTAGAAGTAACTCTAAACTCTTCCTCTGATATCAAGTCAAGATGCGCTATAGTATTTTTTTCATATCACTAAGTCTTCATAAACTGAAGACTTGGAGATATGAGACGAGAAAAGTTTCAAGCAGTTAGGTCTGATATACTTGAAACAATCCTGTTTGGTTTGATTTGGTTGGGTTTATGGCATATCAACACTTGTAGGTTATTTAATGCCAAATTCTCTTAATACATATATATCAAATATATATAATTTAGTTTGGTTGGGTTTTATGGCCAATCAACCATTACAGGTTATCTAAAGCCAAATCCACTTTATAAATATATATGATTTGGTTTGGTTGGGTTTTATGGCATATCAACCATTGTAGGTTATTTAATGCCAAATCCTCTTTGTACATACATATTGAATATATATGATTTGGTTGGGTTGGATTTTATGGCATATCAACCATTGTAGGTTATTTAAAGCCAAATCCTCTTTGTACATACATATTAAATATATATATAATTTGGTTTGGTTGGGTTTTATTGTATATCAACCATTGTTGGTTATTTAATGCCAAATTATCTTTATATATATATATATATATATATATATATATGATTTGGTTTGCTTTGGTTTTATGGCATACCAACCATTGTAGGTTATTTAATCCCAAATCCTCTTTATACATATATATCGAAGAGATAAATACGTATTAGAATTAAGAAACAGATTCGAAACACTACAAGAAAAGACGGAAAAAAGTACACCAAACGACGAATACGAAAATTTCGTCAATGCACACCTTGAGGCAGCAGCAAAATACATTCCAACAAAAATTAAAACTAAATATAGAGTCCCATGGGAAACTATAGCGGTGAGAGAAAAACGTGCACTAGTGAAAACAGCCTCCAAAAACTATCGAAAAAACCCAACAAACACAAATGCCTTAAAACTAAAAACGGCACAATATCAATTAGCAGGCATATATATAAAGGAACAGACAGAATACATTCAAAATCAGATAGATAAGATTAGAGACTCGGTGGAAGATAGACAATCTAGAATTGCCTGGCAAACAATAAACGAAGTGAGCAGAAGAAAGAACACAGCCAAAGCAAAACTTAAAGCAGCAAACCAACAAGAAAGAATAAAACTGTGGAAACAGCACTTCGAAAACTTACTTGGAAACCCACCAAAAATAACGCCTGAACCAATCACCAGAATAATTAGCAAACAATTAGACATTAAACTTGGACCGTTCACACAAGAAGAACTCGACTCGGTTCTCAGAAAAATTAAAAATAGGAAAGCTGCAGGACTGGACGAAATTCCCCCGGAAGTATGGAAGACCAGACAATTCGACGACATACTGCTCCGACACTGCAACGCAGTATACAATCAAAATCCGATAGATAGATGGACGAAGGGATGCATACTCCCCTTCCCTAAAAAGGGGGACCTCGGATTAGCCAAAAACTACCGAGGCATAACACTTACATCCATAGCTGCCAAAATCTACAATGCCCTACTACGAAACAGAATAGAACCCAAAATCGACAACATACTTAGAAAAAACCAAAATGGCTTCCGAAGAAATAGATCTACGACCTCACAAATATTAACCATCCGCAGAATCCTTGAAGGTGTACAGGCAAAGAACCTACAAGCGACATTAATATTTGTCGACTTTACCAAGGCTTTCGACTCCATTCACAGAGGAAAGATGGAACAAATCCTACTAGCGTACGGCATACCTAAAGAAACCGTAGCGGCAATAACGATTCTCTATAGAAACACTAAAGTAAAAGTACGATCACCAGATGGAGACACAGAATACTTCGACATAGTAGCAGGAGTACTACAAGGAGACACGCTGGCTCCGTATCTCTTTATCATTTGTCTAGACTACGTACTTAGAACATCGATTGACAAAATCAAAGAGAATGGCTTCGAACTGACGAAGAAAAGAAGCAGAAGATACCCCGCAAAAACAATTACCGACGCCGACTACGCCGATGACATAGCGATACTGGCAAATACACCTGACCAAGCCGAAACACTTCTGCATAGTTTGGAACGAGCAGCAGCAAGCATAGGCCTCCATGTTAATGCACATAAAACGGAATATATGTGCTATAACCAAACGGGGGACATCTCCACTCTAGAAGGAACCCCTCTTAAACTAGTAGACAAATTCACGTACCTAGGAAGCAGCGTCGAATCAACCGAAAAGGACATCGAAACGAGGTTAACGAAAGCATGGACAGCTATCAATAGGCTATCGACTATATGGAAATCAGACCTAACCGATAAAATGAAACGCAGTTTCTTCCAGGCAGCGGTCACATCGATACTGCTATATGGATGCACTACATGGACGCTAACAAAACGGCTGGAGAAGAAACTAGATGGCAATTACACAAGAATGCTGCGTGCAATCCTCAACAAGTCCTGGCGGCAACACCCAACAAGACACCAACTGTACGGCCACCTGCCCCCTATCACGAAAACTATTCAAGTTAGGCGAACCAGACATGCAGGACATTGCTGGAGAAGCAGAGATGAACTCATAAGAGATGTACTCTTATGGATCCCCACACACGGCCGCGCAAAAGCAGGACGACCAGCACGAACGTACATTCAGCAGCTATGTGAGGATACAGGTTGTTGTCCTGAAGACCTGCCTAGGGCGATGAACGATAGGGAGGAGTGGCGAAAGAGGGTCAGGGATATCCGTGCTGCCAGCACGATATGATGATGATGATGATGATGACATATATATCAAATATATATGAATTGTAAACACATTTTGTAGATAACATTTTTAAACGAGCCCAAACTCATTCTTTTGCACGCTGTTAAAGGGTTTCAAGTATTTCTATCTAACAGAAATAATTCTATTTACAATAAATTATTTGGTTGAACACAATTTAATGATTTCAAGTATTGCTATGCAACACTAATGATCTGATTTAATATCAGTCATTTGTTTGCACACAGCTAAATGGTTTGGTTTGGTTTGGTTTGGTTGAGTTGGGTTGGGTTTTATGGAATATCAAATTGAAACTCAGGCTGGGTGTCACAAAAAGTGCTTGATACCCTCAGCATTTCCCATTTTGGGGAGTCTCAGGTATCTACCGATAAACTTTGCTCAGCCAAGTAGGTATTGCCTTGTAGAAGGTCCTCTAGAACCAATGGAATTGCATAATAATACCCACCTGACATCAAGTGGCCCTTGAAAAACCAGGGGAATAAGCGAACCTGTGGGATTGATTTGTTTGATAGTTATCCGACTTCCGATCACGTCAGATTTGACAGGAAGTTATTTTATAGAGATTCATGCGTAGCAGCTGCAAAAATGCTTAATCTCGTCGGCATTTCCCATTTTGGGGCGCCTCAGGCGCCAAGCAATAAACTCAGCTTTGCATAATTAATTAAATACCCCCCCACTAACGCAAACACCAAATGGACCCCCTGAAGCCAGATAGTCGTAAAATATAATACAGGACAATATTCGAGACATGAAGCTCCTATGTTTAAAAAAAGGGTGGGGAAAAGGAGTGGTCTTCAGCTGATTATCGGGACCTAGCAAGCCACATTCGCTGACCCATTCATTCATTACAATAATTCGTCTATGCTTCACCATACACGCTGAATTCATGAAAATACTGCAATCTTTCTGTAAAAACCTATTTAAAACCCTAAAATGAAATGATTTATGTTTTATATACATGGAATAATGACGAATAATTGAATAATGATCTGGGAGAAAGAAAAAAAAAGTAAAGAACCAAAGAGAAAACTCTATTCCGAGAAGCCAGAGATTGGTGTGTTTAAAAATCCTACAATGTGTGTTATATATCATTAAGAAATAAAAGTTTATATTGTATGGGTAATTTGTATACTGGTTTTAACAAAACCAGGTTCAATAAATTATTACTAGAGGCTATTGAATCCAAATATTATTGTTTTATTCTCGAATATATCAAAATCAATTATCAGCGTAATTTTTTCTATAGAAATAAAATGAAATAAAACAAAAATGTGTAATCTTTTAATACGCGTTCTTGTTTCGATGAGTTAGTCTTTCAAATCTAATATGATATTTTATTAGATTAAAACTGAAATATTTGCCTCCGAAGGGTGCATATTTTTGCTTGTCAATTTAAAGAAGGATTGTATCACAACAAACAGTACATGTATCCCAACTGCATATGGGACTGCATAGCCTCGGGCCAATCAGAGTAGCCATGCTAACCAATGATCTGGATATTGTATCAAAAGAAGGTCACTTAGTTCATTTACTAACCAAATTCATTCAGTTTCAGTTATCATTGTAAGAAATGGAATCGGTGACCAGAATTTTAACTTTGGATGAGGCTATTTGTAATTCACATCACGTCTGTTGATAAACAAAGCAGATTGGGTTCTTTAGCCTTGGTCACGCAACCAGTCTTGAAAATGAAAAACTCTAAATTCAAGAAAGTTGGGCGACCGTAATCGGGGGTGACCCAGGGGCTCCCTTTTCAATAGGTACTACACCGAGGTGGAGGGGAGGGTGCTATACCATTCCCTGGATTGCCCCACTTACTCTTGATCCATACCTTATAATGCTGAGTGTTAAGCAAAGAGGCAACAAGAACCATTTTTTTGAGTCTTTGGTATGACTTGACCAGGGATTTAACCCTGGTCTCCCGGACCATTGGCAAACTGAATATAAACTCCCCCAGAAATATATAATTTAGCATAAGTAGGCAGTTTAATTGTCAAAGTTGAATAAGTAGGCAGTTTAATTGTCAAAGTTGAATTCAAACTCCAAAGACAGAAATATATTGCACCCTGTGAGAATCAAACTCAGTAAAAATGATCAATTAACCTATCTTCTCCAAATAATGAGTAAGAAGAAAATTAAAAATTAATTGATATGTTCACGACTTTATGGGCAGAAACCTAAAGTAAATTTCGGTAAATACATTACTAATTCCGAATGGTTTCGGCTTGAGGTCATCATGAAGGAGTGTTTATCTTAAAAATGTATTTCAACACTGATTAAACTCTCAGGCACACACACACACACACACGCACGCACACACGCACGCACACACTAGTCCTCTCTCTCTCTCTCTCTCTCTCTCTCCCACACACACGCATACGCATACTTACACACTAACTCACATACACTCACATATACTCCCTCAATCACACACACACACACTAGTCATCTCTCTCTCCCTTTCTCTCTCTCTTTCTCTCTCACACACACGCACACGCATACATACACACTAACTCACACATACTCTCACACATATACTCCCTTAATCACACACACACACACACACTCATACACATGCATTCACTCACTTACACACATATATTCACGCATACACACACAGTCACTCACTCATTATCACACACTAACTCACTCGCACACTCACTAACATATACTCACTGACACACACACACACACACACACACTCTCACTCACTCTTTCAACAAACACACTCACGCACTAATTCACTCACACACACACACACACTCAGTCGTACACGCACACGCACACACACACACACACACACACATATATATATATATATAACTAAAATAATTGTTACTTCCCCTTAAACAAAGAAGCCAAATGTGCATTCACACACATACACACAAAACTTTTCCAAATTTAAATTCCCATTATATATATATATATATATATATATATATATATATATATATATATGGGAATTTTAAGATGTAGATTTAGTCTATAACTGTAAAGCTAAATTGAAAGAGTTTCATTATTTAAAAACAAAGAAAAATTCTACTGTCTAGTAAATACTGAGCAGGAATTGTTTTCGACAGAAGGTGTGTAAGAAAAAGAGTTTATTTAGTTGTGCCCTCTTCGTTGCTCACACCCGTTCTCTGTTCCCAACTTCCGGTTCCCCTCGCCTCACTTTCCGTTCCTAACTCCTTGCTTTCCATTCTCCATCGCCTCCACGCTCACCGAACTCGCTTCCCGACCTAATGGCAAACATAAATATAAATGTATTTTTTGTCTGTTTATCTGTCTCACACATTATATATATATATATATATATATATATATATATACATATATATATATATATATATAGGAAGCAAGCAACCCTTGATGATGGCCTATGAAGAGTCCAAAACCGCTCGGGACAATTTTGTGAAATTTATCTACCAATTCCAAACTGAAACTAAGACACTTATCAGGAAACTTGAAAGAATCTTAAATGAATTATACAGACAAAATTTGTCATTATTATTTAATGAAACATGCTTAAATGAACGACTACTGCCTAAACACACACACACACACACACACACACACACATATATATATATATATATATAAAAGTGCCGAGAACTCTGTTTCTACCCAATCCACATTTAAACCTGTTCAGTCGGCTGGGGATGTACACTACACTAACAGCATCTTTGTAATCTGATGGTTCATGTTCCAGTAATGCTGAAGCTTTGGGGGATGCGGAGTACCCCTTCTTTGCCATCGCTCCCAGGTCCACTCTGACCGGAGTGGTAGCACCTGATAAGGTCCTATCTATGGGTCAAAGAGAACTAAACTGAATTGTTTAAAATAGAACTGTTTTGACATTTAAACTACGTACTTATGCTAAACTGAATTGCTTAAAATAGAACTGTTTTGACATTTAAACTGTGTACTTATGCTAAACTGAATCGTTTGAAATGGAACTGCTTTTATATGCTAATCTGGTTTCTTTGAAATGGAACAATTTTTAATATTGAGACTGTACTTACGCTAAACTGAATTGTTTGAAATAGTACTATTTGACTAAACTGAATAGCTTGAAATAGAATTGTTTTGACAATTAAACTGACTACTTATGTTAAACTGAATTGTTTGAAATAGAACTGTTTATGTATAAAAATGAATTTGGCATTAGATAGTCTAAAAATGTTGATATGCCATAAAACACAAACAAAATTAGATATATACGGTCTATCAATGAAAAGGGCACTCTTCATTCAGGAATATGAACTTAGCTACATTATAAATATGACAACTTACATTATCTATCTATCTATCTATCTATCTCATTGGTATATATTCCTAAGAAACAACGTACGCTTTGCTTACCCTTTAAAAATCATTCTGTACAAAATTGAATAGATTTTTATTTGTTGAGTTTAACGTATTATTTATCTTAATTATTTACAAGGTTTAAGTGGATAGAGCGTTCGCTAATGGTCCGGGAGACCTGGGTTCAATCCCAGGTTCGCGTCATACCAAAGACTTTAAAAATATTACTTAATACATCCTTGCTTAACACTCAGCAATATAAGGTACATATCAATGGTAAAATGGGGCAATTCAGGGAAAGGAGTAGCGCCCTCCCCTACACCTCGTTGTAGTAGCTATTGAAAAGGGAGCCTTCTGGTCGCCCTCGACTAAGGTTGCCAAGTTTACTTACTATTTGCATAATTCTGATACAGAATATTTTTATTACATATTGTTAATTAATTTTCAGTAAATGTCATTTTCATTGCTGTTTTTCTTAGATACTTTCAGTCGTTCAATATTTATTTTAAATTCTGTGTCAATACGATAAACCCAATATACTCCATGAGGCAAAAATTATGGAATTCGTACACTATGAGAAAGGATTTATCCCACTTCCGACCAAGTTTTTTTACCATATTTATCAACCCTCCGCTCGGGCAGGATAGGACACAAGGTCAATTTTTTAAGCGGAGTTTAACAGGTTTGAATTCAGAGTTTTCCTTCTCCTTGACTAGTTGCCTCACCAAGGCTGAAGAACCTAGTCTGCTCTACTATTTACCCATAGCTGGAGGGAGAATAATTCGATTCATGCCTTTCCCAAGGGTATTAGTGCTATGTGAAATGCAATCAGTCTCGTCCAGGATTTGAACTCGTATCGCCGTGTCCATTTCCTGTGACGATAACCATTACACCACGGGCACCTCCTTAAAATGAAGTCTTTTTATAGAGTAAGATCGAGTCTCCATACTATATTTTTTCATTCATAATAAATTGTATCGAGACTCATTTTTGACCGTCACAAAAAAGTGCTTGATGATCTCGGTATTTTTCTTTTGGTGCCAAGCGATAAACTTAACCCTGCTAAGCAGGTATTGCCTTGAGTGCAACCGATCAAGTTAATATTACCCACCCAGTGAGAACGCCGGATAATCACTAGAATGCATTTTACAATCCTTTCCATTGTTTCAATTGGCAGTCAGGGGTAGTCCCCGTAGCGTTGTGGTTAAATCACTGGACTGCAGCCTCGATATTAAACGAGATAGAACTCCAGTCGCGCTATAACGTTTACTTTTGGACTAATACCCCTGAGAAAGGTATGAACCCTGTTTTATAATTATGAGCTGACTAGTATAACTACAGTCCTTCTTTATCCATTGATGTCGTTGGCATTAAATAACACACGAAGTTTGATATGCCAATAAACCAAACCATCAATTGACAGTTCTTTTGTTGGAGCCATGTTTCTTTTCAAGTAGATACGTGCAACCATTTTCTGAGGCCTGTAAGAACTGTCTTTTAACTGTAGAAGTATTTACATATGTCTTTTAAGTGTAGACGGATTTGCATATGTCTTTTAAGTGTAGACGGATTTTATGTCTTTCAAATGTAGACAGATTTGTATATGTCTTTTATCAGTAGACAGATTTGCATATGTCTTTGAAGTGTACAAGGATTTGCATATGTTTTTTAAGTGTTGACGGATTTGCATATGTCCTTTATCTGCGGACGGATTAGCATATGTTTTTTTTTAAATGTACTAGGACTTGCATATGTCTTTTCACTGTAGACGGATTTACATGTGTCTTTTATCTGTAGACAGATTTGCTTAGGCTTTTAAGTGTAAACAGATTTGCATATGTCTTTTATCTGTAAACCAATTTGCCTTTCTAGGATTCTGCTACCATTTGTTTTGGGAATCCAAATTATTATAGTGAACTACCGTTGGATCTTGACAAACAACAAGGAACACACATATATATAAAATATAATCTTATAATTCTATTCTTCGATGGTGACGCTCGTGAGGAGCAGAAAATTCAGAAAGAATTCGCACACGCAAAGGAGTTGTTTGGAGTTGGAACAGCTTGCAAGAACTGACTTCGATCAAAATTTTAGACCTTAGATAATCTTAAAACTCCCACATGACCCACATGGCCACGCCTCTTCACTCACGCAATGCTTGTTTTCCATTGGCCATATCTTACACCCACGCAATACTTGTTTTCCATCGGCCATGGTTTACACCCATGCAATGCTTGTTCTTCATTGGTCACGGCTTACACCTACGTATTGTTTGTTTTCAGGTAATCAATTTGTTAATTTTCATCTACGGCCGGATGTAACTGTCAACTACATCCATCGGGTTCATCCCAGGTCAAGGCAATATGTTACATTAAAAGATCATTCCGTCATTTAGTCCTCAATATTGGGTTATTTCATAGTTTTTTCCTCTGCATAGTTTGGAAAAAATGAAATCATTTATTTAAATAATTAGATCACGTTGGTTTAAGGTGTATTTTATGAGACCTGAGTGTTAAGTTATTAAATAAAGAATGTTTTCGTCTTATATGTTATTAGTTTATTTACTGCTAAATAAAAAAAACCCACCAAAGAACGTACCCTAAGTGCACTTATTCCATAATTATTGTCAGGGGGAGTAGATTGGACTGAATGCCAGTTTGATATATACACAAAAAGTCTAAGGTTTTGAACTACTGAAGTACCTGTGTTTTATTTCAATTGTATAATGCAGCACTTTAAAAAAGACTCAATGAATAGATACCTGCTCTAATGAATACTTGAAACTTGTAAACAGATAAGCCCTGTCGGCTGGGGTTGTAGAATACGCCAATTGCTTGTCTGTAGAAGAGTAACATTACCGCAACGAGTGTTCCGGACACAACATTAAACAATCTGATGGCAAGGCTCCAGTCTTGGAAATCGGGAAAGGGGAGTACCCCTTCATTGCCATTGTTCCCTGGTCTACTCTGGCTCGGAGTGGTAGCACCTGATAGGGTTATATCTATTGGTCAAAGAGAACTGTTTGACATTTAACCTGTGTGCAAACAAATAACTTATGCTAAATTGAATTGTTAGAAATAGAACTGTTTGACATTTAACCTGTGTGCAAACAAATAACTTATGCTAAATTGAATTGTTAGAAATAGAACTGTTTGATCATTTTACTGTGTGCAATGACTGATGCTTAATTGAATTGTTTGTGATACACAACAATACTTGAAACCATTTAACTCTGTGCCAAAAAAAAAAGAGCCCAGGCTCGTTTAGAAATGTTATCAACAAAACGTGTTTACAAATCATATATATTTGATATACGTAAAACAGGATTTGGCATTAAATAACCTACGATGGTTGATATGCCATAAAACCCAACCAAACCAAACCCTTCATTGTCATTATTCCCTAGTCTAACTTGACCTGAGGTGGTAATACTTGTTAGGGTCCCATCTATGGGTCATATAACTGTTTAAGCAATTACTGTACAGGAAACCATTTAACTGTGTGCAACCAAATGATTAATATTAAATTGATTTGTTAGTATTTGAGAGCAATGCTTGAAATCATTTAACTGTGTGCAAACAATTGAGCTTTGACTCATTTAAAAATATCATCTACAAATTTGTTTACAAATCATGTATGTAACAGGATTTAGCATTAAATAATCTCCATGAGTTGATATGCCATGAAATACAACCAACGAACAAACCAACCAACAAAACAGGATTTGACACTAAATATTTTACAAGAGTTGATATGCCATAAAATCCAACAAATCAACCAACCAACCAACAATAAAATGAAATAACATTTCACTACAAAATATACAGTAGATCTGGTTAATGACTCTAATTTGAATTATACGTTCGGCTCCAGCTAATTTGGTAAAAGAGAAAGTGAACAATTATGAATATTTTTTCGATATTTTTTGGCTGCAGTAGATATTTCTTTGAAATTTTTGTTTCCGTTGAATTCATTACTTCTTGTAATTCTTGAATGATGACATTAATCTTGCTGATTAAATAATAATGATAACTAATTATTATAATTCAACAGTGTCAGTTCTTTGGAATTTGTTAAATTTTGTTTTTAAAGTCATGCTCCGTGGTTAATTGTAAACACAAACCCTTTTTAATTGATAAATTAATAAAGATTATTAATTTTCATCAATGATCAAAACAGTATTATTTATTTACTCTGTATATATGTCAGGACGCCACACACACACACACACACACACACACACACACACACACACACACACACACACACACACACACACACGCATCTATCTATCTATCTCTCTCTCTCTCTATCTATCTATATATATATATATGATAAAAAAAAAACGGAAATGAAATGAAAATAAAAATGCGAGTAAAAAGCTTCATCTGCTAGGAATTAAAAGGTCTCAGGTAACTATCAAATAATAATCCCGAGAAAACAATTATATGTATTTACCAAACCTCACGAGCAGGATGTGACACAAGGTCAATTTTCGAGTGGATTTTAACTGGTTTGATGTCTAAGTTTTCCTTCTCGTAGACTGGTTGCCATATTAAGGTTAAAGGGTCCAGTCTACCCGACTATTCATCCATAGTTGGAAGGAGACAAGTTGAATACACAACTTTCCCAAAAGTGTTAGTAAACAATTATCGGTTGAAGCAGATATCCTTAATACAAATAATTTGCACGGATATAAACGGTTTCTAGTATTCCAATCAGACATTAATAATTCTATTTAATAATAAACATTTGTTTGCACACAGTTATATGGTATCAAGTATTCCTATCCAATACAAATGATTTTCAAACAAATCTATTTGATCCATAGAGGAGACTCTAACTGGTACAACCACTCCGAGTGGATCTGGGAGTAATAGCAATAAAGGAGTGTCTTCACCCCCCCCAGTCCCAGAACTGATGTTTCACAACAGAATTGCAGTTTAATGCCATATCCAAGACCCCCTCTTTTGTGGAGTCTTATCCCTCAGCAGAGGATACAGTTGGCATATACTACGCCTGGTGGTCTGAGGATGTGAAGAACATTGAAAGAAACATGAGATGCAGTTTCATACCATATCAAATCCAGAGTCTCAGAGGTGTTTCAACTAATGGAAAACTCAACGGGATAATTGTGTTGAATGGAAAGGGAATTATTCTGAAGAAAATAAGTATTTCATTCATAGTTCATTCCTGTTTTATTAAATACAGTTTGAAGCTCCAACACATTTTGTACATACAAAAATCAAATCATTATAACTTTATCCGGTTGAAAAATATTACTGGGATAAACACTTTATTGACTTATATTACTAAACTTGTGGATTGGTTTGATTTAGTTTTATGGTACATTAACTATTTCAAATTATTTAATGCCATATCCTCTTTATGCACATTTATTAAATATGTATGATTCGTAAACACATTTTATTGATAAAAAATGAGCCTAAGTTCATTCTTTTGCACACAGTTAAAGGGTTCCAAGTATTGCTATCTATCACTAACAATTCATTTAAACACCAGTCATTTGTTTCCAGACAGTTAAAAGAACAAATGTAACATACCCATGATACGGATATGTGAAATAGACATAGAATGTTCATAACTCATATATAGATAACATAGGAATCCCGAAACACAAAAAACACTTACGACTTCTTAGTTCAGGTACGAAACTTTTTATTACCTTTGAGTTAAAGTTAATTCGACATTAGGAGAGTGATACACAATCTTTCTATGCTGACTTTTCCATCTGCCTCCCACCACGCGCGGCACCCCGCCGCAAATTACTGGTCTGATCTCGGCGAGCCCCGAAAGTCAACCGTCTTCTTCGGACGCTAAAACTCAACTCACTGCTTTTTCTCAAATCTCAGCCCACGCTTCCGCTGCGTGACGTCACCCAATTACCTTGGTCCCAATTCCTATCTGGGATTTTTATTTTGACATCTCTGAATGACACTTCCTATCCGCACGCGCGTGAACACCTGCGATAATGATGCACCTAACTAACCCATGCGCTAAGCGAAAGGTTCTCAGCCTAACTAAACCGAAAGGCAAGATATATAAAACGAAATCCCTCGCCCATTATATTACACAAACAGTTCTATTTCAAGCAATTTAATTTAGCATAAGTCATTTGAATGCACTCAGTTTAAATGTCAAACAGTTCTATTTGACCCATAGATAGGACTCTATTAGTCGCTGGGAGTCATGGCAATGAAGGGGTACTCTGCATAACCGAAAACTCCAGCATTACTGGAGCCTCACCCTTAAATTGTTTAGTGTCATATGCAGGACACTTATTAGAGTGATGCAGAGATGCAGTCGGTGTATTCAACAGCCCCCAACCAATTGATTGAGCTTGTGAGATCACCACTCTTACCTGCCAAAGAATTTATGCTAATAACAAATAGATGGCGTTGTTACAGCTGTATATAAGAAGGTGACATAAAGAACTGATTCTCTTTCTTCCCAGAAAGACCTTGATACAAGGACAAGTTCGAGCGCCCCTATGAGGGACGTTTTCGAACTCTGTGTTGCAGTGAACCTGTATTATACGGTTTCAATTTCATTTAAAGTTATTTCTATTCAGTATCTAAATAAGAAAATTTGACTCCTTCACAGAATATTGAGATTCCATACATGCAGTTATTTTTCTTATAAAATTTAGCAATTTAATTTAGCACGGTTGGTTGGTCCATCTTCTTTTCCTCCTTCAAGTATTTACAAATTTTAGCATTCTATTTCGACTGGAAGACGAATAAATACTCATGAAAAATTAAATTTCTTTTCTCTTTCTTTTCCCTTTTCTCACTTCCGATCCTGCGCAGTGCAGCAATTAATTCCACAGTACTTAACTGGGAAAACATAGGATTTATAAATTAATTCTATCGTATATACTTGATACAGGAAACTTATATATGCCTGTGATGTAATAGTTATTTTTCGTAGGAAATGTGCAATATAATTAAGGACTTCGGTTGATTGTTTTAGCAGTAAATTGTTTCCTAGCAAGACGCAGAGGTTCCGCAAGTCTAAGTCGGGATAGCAGCAGACGCTGAAGTTGAAAACAGAAATGTATCAGCAGAAAATTGCCTGCTGGCTATGATTGGCTGAAATAAACTCAAGCGGAAGAGCGGCAGGAGTAGACGCGGGATTGAAAAGAGGAAAAGAAAGAGTTGGAGCCGAGACGCAGATGTGAAAATGTGACCTGAAAAGGCACGTGCGAGAACTACAACAGAAAACAACCGGAGCGGAAAAGTGGATATCAAGGTCTTTGTCTATTTTTCTCGTCCTAAGATGGTTTATTTCTTTCTGTTTATCTACATCAGTAGGCTCAGTTCATTCCCTGTTTTCTCTCTCTTCAGCGACTACGAATGAATTAGCGAATCAAGACGGTGTTTTGTGTATTCGTCACGGTGAGGTTACTACAGTGTCCGACTGGAACTTAAGACGTAATGCTACACTTATAGACCTGTTAGAACCATAGTAGTACAAATGTCTATGTAGTGTCGTAGCGCTGCCAGGGTCTGCAGAAAACCGTGGTAGTACAAGCGTCTATTAAGTGAGATAGTATTACAAACGTCTTTTTGGTGTCGTAGCGTTACAAATGAACTCGGTGACACAAGTTCAAATCCTGATCGGGACTGATTGATTTCACATAGCATTGTTGTATAGCCATGACCATGACCAACTATACAAACACATAATACATATACATCTAAATATGCATGCAGAATCAACGACACACATGAAGACGAGCGACACAGTCTTTTAGAAAAATATACCTCTCACTTTATTTGAAAGGGTTGTGTGTGAGAGGGAGTTGGAGACCGAACAGAACTGCAACATATTGACCCCCACTCTATTGGCTATAACTGCGTTTCTTTTGTGGAGGTGCCCGTGGTGTAGTCATGTGGAGGTGCCCGTGGTGTAGTCGTTATCGTCGTAGAAAATGGACACAGCGACACGAGTTCAAATCCTGGACGAGACTGATTGCATTTCACATAGCACTAATACCCTTGGGAAAGGTATGAATCCAATTATTCTCCCTTCAGCTATGGGTAAATAGTAGGACAGACTAGGTTCTTCAGCCTTGGTGAGGCAACTAGTCTAGGAGAAGGAAAACTCTGAATTCAAACCTGTTAAACCCCGCTTAAAAATTGACCTTGTGTCATATCCTACCCGAGCGGAGGGGTTGGTAAATAGTATAACTGCGTTTCTTTCCCGTTCTCCTGTGCTGCTCAACCGGGGGCCTGGGGCTCAGTCTGCTGGGTGCTGGCTTTCTCTACCGCATCTTGTCACCAACGGGTTTGGTCTCCAAACTGATCTGACTTCCTGTCTTCACCGAGTTATATAATAGTTCAACGTCCCCTTCTTCTTGTGGGCGTCACAATTGCACTCATTCAACCCATCCACGGTCAAGGTTATAATACTGATATTCCTCGACCGGATCCACCTGTTATAGGTGCATTTCCTATTTTGACAGCCCGGCCGGGTCGTAGGTCAATATACAACAGCATTAATACTCTTGATAAAAGTATGACTCCAATTATTCTGCCACTAGCGATGGGTAAGATTGTCGGGTTGATTGCGTTCTTTTGCTTTGGACAGGCAACCAGAAGAAGGGAATCTCTGAACTCTGCTTTAAATTGGCCTTGTGTCACATCCCGCTTGAGTGAAGGGGCTGGTAAATAGATGCATCAAACCTTAAGTAATAGCTCACCGGTGTTTTATGACACATCAAATCTTGTGGATTATTGAATGACAAATCCTGTTTATACATATATGATTTGTAAAACGAACAGTTTTTCGGTAACATTTTTTTAAACGGACCAGAGATCACCTGTTTGCACACAGTTAAATAGTTTCAATCATTGCTCTCTAATACCAATAATGATATTTAATATCAATAATTTGTTTGCACACAGTTAAATGGTTTCAAGTATTGCTATCTATTGTTTTGCATACAGTTAAGTATTTTCACTTATTGTTATTCAACGCTAATAATTCTTGTCAACATCCTTCATCCGTTTGCACACAGTTAAATGGTTTCAATTATTGCTCTCAAATACCAATAATTATATTTGATATCAATCATTTGTTTGCACACAGTTAAATAGAACAATCATTGCTCTCTAATACCAATAATGATATCTAATATCAACCATTTGTTTGCACACAGTTAAATGGTTTCAAGTATAGTAAATGATGAAATAGTTCTATTTGTCCCATAGATAGGATCCTAACAGGTACCACCACTCCGTGACAGAGTGGATTTGGTATTAATTGCAATTAAGGAGTGCTCCATATTCACCAAAGCTCTAGAACTGAAGCCTCACCATCAGATGGTTTAGTGTCAAGGCCAGGACACTCGTTTGGATGGGGGCAGGGGAGTCTTATCCCTCTGCATATATTCAGTCAGCGTATTTTACAGCCTTTGCCGACCGAGCTGCTGGCACTATTTAATTCTATCTTGTTTAACATTCAGGGTATCAATCTTTCTAAACATGTCCTTCACCCATTTTACTTGCATTCCATCAATATATATATATATATATATATATATAGAGAGAGAGAGAGAGAGAGAGAGAGAGAGTAAAAATAAATATACTCTTTTTACATGCATTCAATCTAGTTTCGTTAGTCTTTCTAATTTAATATATTTTTTTACATTGAAGATTAAATAATTACGACCAGAGGGCGTATATTTTTGTTAGCATTTCATAAATGTAATTCCTATTTTAGTATCCCGTTTTCTTCATTCCGAAAATGTGGCATATGCTAATTAAACAGTAAAACGGTAAAATTTCAACTTGCTCAGCTATTTTTTTAATGTATTTACTCTAAAATGAAGTAGGTACGGTGTGAAAATAATTTTTAAAGCTGATGGTGTCACTACGAGGTTGTTGACTTACATTTTAAGGTCTGAAAACTAGTCAAATTTTTGCCGCCTACAAAGGGTCAACTAAAGGGTAAACTGCTACTGACATTAGAGTAGAAAGTTTTTTTTTTTCATTCATGCTTAAAGCAAGCGATTTACAGTAGATCAACTTTTGAGGAATGTTTGGCATTCAACTTCGGTAAGAGTAACATCCTAATGCTGACTTTTCACAGTTTTATTAGACGCTTTCAATTCGAAAGTAGGGAGTCCCCGTAGAATTATATTAATTCATGGGCTAAATAATTTTTAAAGTTTCGCATGAGGAGCCTATAACTCAGACAATCAAAGCTGGGACTGTAGAATACACCGCCTGCATTTCCGCAAAGGGGTAAGACTCGCTGAGGGGGGGGGGGGCTCAGCGAGTTTCCAAGATATGACACAAAACCATCTGATGGTGAGGATCCAGTCATGGAGCCCTGGGGAATATGGAGTAGCCCTTAATCGTCATTACTTCCAGATCCACTGTGATCCAGAGTGGTAGTACTTGTAAGGGTTCTATTTATGGGTTAAAATAGAACAGTTTGATCATTTAACTGTATGCTAACAAACGACTGATGTTAGATTGAATTGTATGTGTTACATAGCCATACTTGAAACAATTTAACGGTGCAAGCAAATGAGTTATGGTAAATAGAATTATTTGTGTTGAATAGCAGTACTTGAAACCGTTTAATTGTGCAAAATTGGTATTACATCACTATACTCGGAACCATTTAACTGTCTCAAATAAAACTATTAGTGTTTGATAGCTATACGTGAAGCTGTGGTGGTATTTTGTTAAAATGCAAAAAAATATAAACGACGTAGACAAAAGAATATTCACAAAAAGGCAAAACAAACAAAAATAAATTTATATATCAACAAGCAAAAAAGGAAACATTACAAAAACAGTATGAATGTCCGAATATAGTTTGTTGAATATTCGCGCGCGTGTGTGTGTGTGTGGGGGGTAACTAACACGAATATTACGGCGAATGAATATTTTTGCTTGAAACAAACGGTAAGAATGTCAGAATCCTTACTTACGTTTATGTGTTATTATCTAGGTGTATGCGAGAAACTAAAATATTAAAAAGTGTCCTATTCAGAAAGAAATAATTTCAAATTTATTGTCTGGCGTGGGAATTATTTTGGCCGTTGAAGTTTCGATCATATTTTCGTCCAATCAGAATGAATTATGCCATTCTGCTCGGGAGACTTTCCCGGGCAATATAAAAGGCTATGTAAAGCTTTCTCTATTCATTGTAACAGCAGCACAGACCAACTTTGAAGAGGAGGGCTCTTTCAGTTTTTTGGACCATTGTTTTCTCTAGAAAATCATTCCTTTATCATTTATTCATTCCTTCTAGACCAACTGGTCCTCGAACTTTCAAGTTGGATGCTTTATTTCTGCTCTAACATCCGCAACTGCTTTCTTCCCCTTTGTACGACTCACAGTACAGGGTAATCACTCAAGCTGACATTAAAGTTTTTGGAACTCATCAATATTCTCGTACACTTATTTGTTTTAATCATTTCTTAATGTAACAGGGCAAGACAACCAATTTGCCTCGTCACTAAACGACTATATGTGTGGGTACCTGTGGTGTAATGGTTATCATCGTAGGATGTGGACACGACGATACGAGTTCAAATCCTGGACGAGCCTGATTACATTTCACATAGCACTAATACCCTTGGGAAAGGTATGAATCCAATTATTCTCCCTCCAGCTATGGGTAAATAGTAGGGCTGACTGGGTTCTTCAGCCTTGGTGAGGCGACTAGTCTAGGAGAAGGAAAACTCTGAATTCAAACCTGTTAAACTCCAGAACACAAGATTTATTTTGCGTGGAACAAAATCAAATGCGCGGACGTAGTTGGAGACGCAAGGCACGTGGTTTCCCGAGACTAATTTATCGCCGTCCACCAAACTTTTGTTTCGGGAACAAGTGAATTGTGGATCCTATTTTTCTATAATTTTTTGGCACCACGCGCCCATCGGCAGCCATTCAAAATATCGGAGTGTAAATCCTATAAAGCCTTTTAAGTGTGTGCAAAGAAATGATTAATATTAAATACAATCATTCGTGTTAGATAGGAATGCTTGAGGCCATTTAACAGTGTACAAAAATTGAATTATTCGTATAACATAGCAATACTTGGAACCATCTGAATGTGTGCAAATGAATGAATAGAGTTAAATAGAATTTTTAGGTTTGGTTTCTTCGTTTAATGTATAAAGTAAACGTTATAGTGTGACTGGAGCTCGAACTTGCTTAGTATAATTTTGCAGTTCAGCACCTTAGCCACAATACTAAGAGGGTATTTTAAATTCTTATTAGAAAACATCAAGTTTGGCATAATACTAGATTTCCAAAGCATGTAAGGTATGGGCTTTTCATGTAGAACATTTTCTTTTGTTTATAACCATGAATTAATATCATATCATGGACTACGCGTTTTGGGAGATTTGCAAAACGTATATGTGGTCCAGTGTGATGGTAAGGCACTGAAGAAGCCGAGTCTTCCTTTGGTGCTGAAAGTTTAACTTACGTCGAAAGTGAGATTATAAGATATTTTTGTTTTGTTTTATTTCCCTATCTTATTATTTGTTTTATCTTTTTAAACTCCATTCTTTTATTAATCTTTGGAGGCGTATCTGTGCCGATACAGGATGTAGCCTGGAAGACCTACTGGAAGTGAAAGACGATAGAGAAGGTTGGCGGGAGAGGGTCAGGGAGATCCGTGCTGGCGGGGTGACATGATGATTATCAGTTATTTGAAACTATACAGCTGTGTGCAAATTATATAGATAAGAATACTAGATAAGTAGAATTACTAATGTTGAATGGCAATACTTGAACCTATTTAACGGTTGCAAACAAATGATAAATATCAAATAGAATTATTAGTATTAGTTTTGAATACTGTTATACAGTCATTTACACATCACAACGACACAAATATAAAGACGCAGTGACAATGACAGACGCATGAAGGAAGGACGCATGAAGGAAGGACGCAGGAAGACTTCTTTACAAATATATTTACCTCTCACTTTATTGCGAGGGTTCGAAAGGGTTGTTCAAGGTTTGCATGTGAGAGGATGCTGGAGACCGAACATAAACTTCATATTTTGACCTCAACTCTTTATGACCGTCATGTTGTGTCTTTCTTGTTCTCTTGATGTTCAACCGGAGGCCTAGGGCTCACTCTGCTGGATGCTGGCTTTCTTCATTGCATCTTATCAGCATCTTCTCTGGACCCCAAACTCCATCGGGGTTTCCGAGGGCCCCCTCGGTCGGGTGTGGCTTTCCCTACCACATCTGGTCTCTAGCTGTCTGGAATTCTACTGGCAACTGCTTTGGCTCGTCGAACTCAACTGAGTTAAATAATAATTCAACGCCCACACGATCGCCCACTGGATCTTTGAAATCGAATGTTTAATCGTCATCAACCGGAAATAACTGTCATGCAGTTCACAGGTCACTCTCTTCCGGTGCATCAATGTAGTGGCACCGTGGGACCTTCACCTTGTCCCATATTATAAGCCTTAAGCCGCCCACGCGATATCTTTTGATTACTGGCCATTGGAATGTGTCACTTCCTTCCGGTGCATCACCTTGGAATAGCATTTTTGGGCCGGGTGGAAGGTCAAAACATAACAATACTTGAAACCATTTAACGGTATGCAAACAAATGATTAATATCAAATAGTGTAACATATTGACCCCAGCCAAGCTGTCAAAATAGGAAATGCACCGGTGTAAATAACAGGTGCATCCGGTCGAGGAATATCAGAATATAACCTTGACCGTGGACGGGTTGAATGAGTGCGATTTGTGACGCCCACAAGAAGGTGGATGTCGAACAATTATATAACCAGGGTGAAGACAGGAAGTCAGTCAGTTGGAGAGAAGATGCTGGAATGAGGACCACGTCCCAGAGAGGCTGGGCCCCCAGGCCCCTGGCTGAGCAGCCCAGGAAAACAGGAAAGAAACGCTGTTTTGGCCATGAGAGTGGGGGGTCAAAATGTTACAGTTCTGTTCAGTCTCCAACTCACCTCTCACACAGTAAAACCTTTAGTAACCCTTTCGAACCCTTTCAAATAAAGTGAGAGGTATATTTTTCTAAAGAACTGTGTCGCTCGTCTTCATTGCGTCGTCGTTATGTTTCTGCATGCATATGTATTATGTGGCTATACAACACAGAGTCTGTCTTTTTCAAGATAACCCCTGCTTTATAGAAATTTCGATTGGTTGGTATTACAGTGTGTCTATTTTACATGTCTTATTCAATGCCGAAGTCAGTCTTTTTTCAAGTAATAATATAGTTTTAATAAATAATGGATCATTTGAAATCAATTATAGAGTTACGGACACAATGAATGCGATTTCTTCCTTTCTCTTTTTCTCAAATCGGCGAGAATTACGAGCCGAAGGAAAAGGAGAGCTGTTTGAGTGACACCTGTTTTCGAAAAGAAAGTCGAAACACTGGTAAAAAGACGGCGTTTTTGGGATAGTATGTAGGAGTGGAGTATTGGGATGTAGAGGAGACGGTTTTTCAAGAAAGGAAAGTTTAAAACTCGAGGAAGTACCCCCCTGTAGCTGTCTATTATTGAACTTTGGATTTTTTCCGCTTTCTTTTCTTGTACCAAGTTTTCTTTTCAAATTTTTACAGGTGTATCTATGTGGTTCCAATGTTTGTTTTATTTTCGAATTCCTGCAACCAACAATCTCTTGGACTGTCGAACAGTGTTTACTCACTTGTATAAAGACAAGGGGGTTTTGTTCCTTCCCGTTCTTAAATTTTATCTATCCGGTCTCCCTAGTGTAATATAATGGCCGAGGGATTTCGTTTTATGCCTTTGGGTTTAGTTAGGCTGAGAACCTTTCGGCTCAGCACATAGGTTATTTAGGTGCAAACTTGAGTGCAGGTGTTAACGCGCGCGGAGAGGATGTGTCGTTCATAGATGTCAAAATAAAAATCCCAGAGAAAGGTTGACCAGTGGATGTGAATGACGTCATGCACCGGAAGCGCGCGGAGGATTTTGGGAGATTTGAAAAAGTCAGTTATTTGATTTGACTCCTGCCTCGGAAGAAGACGGTTGACTTTCGCTTGGGCAGGTGTCGCACGAGATGGGGCGCAGATGAAAAAAGCCATTATGTCGAAGAACCTTTAAACTCAAAGGTAATAAAAAGTTTCGTACCTGAACTAAGAAGTCGTAAGTGTTTTTCGTGTTTCGAGATTCCTATGTTCTATGCATATATGTTACGAACATTATGAACGTTTTGCGTACCGATAGGAATATGTCCATTTCACGTATTCATATCTGGCTATGGTACACTAGTATTGCTATTAATGGAAATTTACTAAGCTTTTTGCTTAGATGTGGCACAAGGCCATATGAAAGGGGCACCCAATGAGACTCGAACTCACTCGTGTAGGTTTGCTAGTCGAGCTTGCTAACCATTACACCACCAGAGGCGCCTAGTATTGCTATTAATGTTGTCTGTACGGTTTTTGTTTACAAATTCTGGATGTTCGTATATTCAGTATCAGGGCTTGGAAAGTCAGTAATTGGTGTAGCTTAAGGCGACTGTAGCGATGGGGAAGTTCGTAGCCATAGCTTCAACTAAGTATTCTTAATACTAAAATTTATGCAAAATACAGTTTCCAGTAACCATTTCTATTTGATAATAACCATTCGATTTAACACAAGTTTCAAGTATTCCGATCTAATACTAATAATTTTGTGTTTTATGGCATATCAACCCTTGTAGGTTATTCAATGCCAAATCCTGTTTATACATATCAAATATGTATGATTTGTAAACGAATAGGGTGTAGGTAAGTTTATTTTTAAACGAGCCAAAGCTCATTTGTTTGCACAAATTATATGGTTTCAAATATTGCTATTTAACACTTTTGTGTTGAGTTAATCGTTTGTGCAGAGTTAATGGTTTCAAGTATTGCTAACACTGATAGTTTTATTTGCACACAGTATTGCTTTTTAAAACTCTTGGGAAACTAAATGAAGTAGTCTCTCTTGTCACTGCGTATGAGGAATTCTCTCATGTCAAGTCCTTTTTGGCAGCGATGCACTTGACGCCTTGCCATTTTACAAGACCTGAGAAGCAGTAAATGGTTTCCACCTCTTTGTTGTATGGACTTTTCTCCATGTTCCTCGAACTCATAGCGACTCTTTTATATCTTGGGTGGGAGCTTAGTTCCCTCCCTGTGTGATGTAGAGTTAAATGTTATATGGTAACAATTCAGTTGTCTTTTCTTCTTCCTACCGATTATGCTGTGTTAGGTTACTTCCTTTTATATAACCGAATGTAATATAAGAAACAGTGTGTTATCTACGAGTTAAATCTATAACTCAAATAATTCTATTCAACATTATTCATTCATTTGTACACAGTTAAATGGTTTCAGTATTACTAGGAACATCAGGCATTTGTTGGCGCATAATTAAACGGTTTCATGTTTTGTGAATGATTAGATTTTTCTATTTGACCCATAGATGGTACCCTAACACGTACTACCACTTCAGGTTAGAGTAGACCTGAGAGTAATGGCAATGAAGAAGTACTCCACATTCCCCAAAGCTCCAGAACTGGAGCCTCACCATTAGATGGTTTCGTGTCATAAGCAGGACACTCGTTGGGATGGGAGGGAGTCTTACCCCTCTGCAGAGGTGCAGTCGGCGTATTCTACAGCCCCAGCCGACTGGGCTATATCAATTTGCAGACATTTATATGTTTTCTAGTAACTAATAATAATTATAATAACAATAAAGATAATAATAATCCTTTTCCTAATATTGTAATTTTGGGGGACGAATTGAAAATCAAATCAAAACAGTATAAAAGATTTAAGTTTCAATTAGATGATTTCAGAAATAATTGTCAGAAAAAAATTTAATGTCGGCCATAATTTTAAATTCCGTTCCATTATTTTGAAAGTGTCAATTAAATCTGTCATTCTTCTTTCAAGCAAAGTAGTTAATCCTAATTTCTCCAATCTCTTACTATAACTGTAGTCTTTTGCTCTTTTTATTATTTTTGTCACTCTTCCTTGTATGCCATCCGATTTCCATATTACACAGCAATCTCATTAGCCCAATCGGTTAGGGTTGTAAAACACACTAAATGCATCTCTGCAAAGGAGTAAGACACTCTTACTTCCCGACAAGTGTCCTGATTTTGACACAAGACAATCTGATGGTGAGGTTCAGTTCTGGAGCTTTGGGGAATGTGGAGTACTCCTTCATTGCCATTATTCCCAGGTCCACTCTGGCCCGGAATGTTAGTACCTGTTAGGGTCCAATCTATGGATCATCAAATAGAATTGGTTAACTGGGTGCAAACAAATGACTGATGTTAGATTTAATTGTTAATATTAAATAGCAATAGGAATATTTGAAACTATATTATTGTGTGCCAAAAATGTGTTCTGGCTCCAATAAAATATTATCTAGAAATTATTTGTGTACAAATCCTATTTAATACACACACACACACACACACACACATATATATATATATATATATATATATATATATATATATATATATATATATATTGGCAGCATTTCTTCATTGTTGCATATTTGATTGAACATAATAGACATTTTTTGTGTACATATTTTTTGCTAATCCTTTCAATACAGCTATTCGAAAGGATTAACAAAAAATATGTAGACAAAAATGTCTATTATGTTCAATGAAATATATATATATATATATATATATATATATATATTATATATATCAACACCTCTGCACTTGCAGGATGCAACAAAAGTTCAATTTTATAAGCAGAGCTTAGCTGGTTTGATTTCAGAGTTTTCCTTCTCCTTCACAAGGTTAAAGAGCCCAGTCTGCCCTATTTATCTATAACTGGCGGGATGATAGTTGGATTCATACCTTTCCCAAGTGCATTAGCGTAATGTGAAACGCAAACAGCCGCCTCCAGGGCTTGAACTCGGGTCACCGTGTCCATTTCCAACGATGATAACCATTACACCATGAGCATATTTAATATATATATATATATATATATATGCATAAACATGATTTGGTATTAAATAACTTTGATGGGTTGCTGTGCCATAAAACCTGACCAATCTAAGCCCAATTCCAATCTCAGTATTATACTTGATGTTCAATCTAAGCTACGCATATTTCTTCGAGCGTCTTACGTCATGTGATGAGTAGAGCGTTAGGCTATTGTCAATGTACTTCTAGCTTTGTGTTAAACGAAGCAAAAGCTTAGTAAATGACCACAAATATTTAACACGAACGTTACGAAATTTTGGGTGGAGATCACCTGTCGTTGCTTTTATTACTATCGATCCATTGACAACATTTTTGCTTAAAACTAAATCGATACACTGGTAAAGTTTCTTTCAGACTGCAATATTGTTGATATCTTGATAGAAGTGTGTCTAGTTTGTATCTAAAAATCAATCTAGTGTCACGCGATTACGTAAAATACAATTAGTTCATTCATATAATTCAATACATAATCGGGAATCTCGCACTTGATAAATGTCACTGCCTCAAACATAGACTGACTTACCTAAAACCTCTAGGAAACAAGCGTGGAGTTCAAGCTTGCATAAAAAGGCTAACGATGACGTCCCCCGGGGAGCTGTAGTGAAACAGCTTGTCCCGCAGATCATTGCTAGCTAGTTTGATACTCACTGTGTGCCGCAACTTGGAGGTGTGTGTTTTGCAACAGTTATCACCACTATCTTGTGGCTCAAGTTCAAGACCTGGACAGGGCTGTTTATATTTCCCTCTGCGTTAATGTCTTTTGGGAAGGAAGGAATCCATCTCTTCTTAAATAGGATGGGAAGGAAGGAATCCATCTCTTCTTAAAGAGGATGGGAAACTTGGTCCTTTAGCCTTGGTAGGATCGCCAGTCTAGGAAAAAACAGGAGTCAGGGGCTAGTAAGTATACAGAGTAAAAATCTACTTGCAACTAAAATTACAGCACCATCCTTGATGTGATGTGACAGTTGTCCTCAAGAATCTAAAGAATGTAACAAAGATTACTACAGTGATATGCTCTTGTGCCAGACTAACTTAAACTTAGCGAATATCTTGTGGCAGAGAGAGAGAGAGAGAGAGAGAGAGAGGTGTATTTTGTAATGGAGCTAGGGCTTAGTGTTTGAGCTGTAAAAAGTCCAAGGTTTCACATGTTGGTTTTTAAAACAGGCATAGGGTTCAATCCCAGGCCAAGTCATACCAAAAACTCAAAAAATGGTACTTGATGCCACCTTTTTTAACACACGGCATTATAAGGCAAGGATCAAGGGTAAAGTGGAGCAATCCAGGGAATGGAGTAGCACCCTCCTCTACACCTCGGTGTAGTAGCTATTGAAAAGGAAGCCTTCTGGTCACCCTCGACTACATTCTTTTCGTTTGGTTTTGTGCTTAAATTAATTAATTTTCTTAAATAGGTATGACATTAAACTGTAGCGTATGATGAGGCTTTAGTTCTGGAGCTCTTAGGAGTGTGGAGTACCCCGCATTGCTATTACTCCCAGGTTCACTCTGATGTGGAGTAGTAGTATCTGTTCGGGTTCTCTCTACGGATTAAATAGATCTTCAGTATTTGATAGAAATACTTGCTACCACGTTGTTATGTGCAAAATCTTTGTTACCGGCTCATTGTTTTAGTGGACAGAATGTTCACAAATTGTCCGGGAGACTTGGGTTCAATCCCAGGTCGCGTCATACCAAAGACTTTAAAAATGGTACTTGGTACCTCCTTGCTTAACACTCAGCAATATAAAGTATGTATCAAGGGTAAAGTGGAACAATCCAGAGAAAGGTGTTGCGCTCTCTCCTACACCTCGGTGTAGTAGCTATTGAAAAAGGAGCCCTCGGGTCGCCCTCGACTAAAGGGAGACAACTTTACTTACTTTTACTATAACTGTTTACTAAGGATTATTATTATTTTTATTATTATTATTATTCCTGGCGACTTTTTCACACCAGCGTTTGGTGATGGCCTTTCACTGGAGTTTGAGTGACAGCAAGTCTCCTCAATTCTCTGAGACTTTTCTGAGGATTCTGGCCGATCTTAACAACACAGTAGTTATGCTCATCCTCCGATTTCCAACTCTTCCAGCTTCCTCATCAAGCCTTTGGGGATCATTCCAAGTGCAGTTGGTATCACCGTCACCGCCATGTTCCATAATTCTTTTAGTTTTCTAGCAAGGTCTAAGTACTAATTATTATTATTATTATTTTACTCATTTGAGTGTTTTTACACCAATATTAACTAATGGTTTTCCAGTAGAGTCTGAGTGACAGCAAGTCTCCTCAAGCTTCCAGGACTCTTCTTAGTATTCTGGTCTATCTCATCAATGGAGTAGTTTGGATGATCTCCACTCATCCTCTTATTTCCAAGTCCGCTAATCCCTGTAGCAATCATTTGGTGACTTAATTTAATGACATACTTCGATTATGCAATGTTGTCTATAAACAAAAAATAAGGAGTCATGTAAGGAAATACATTAGCACTATATATGTTTATAAATTTCCTATATTACGTACGAATTGGTCTTGTGGGTAGAGTGTTCGCCAATAGTCGGGAGACCGGGGTTCAAACCCAGGTCGAGTCATACCAAAGACTTTAAAAAATGGTACTTGATACTTCCTAGTTTAACATTCAGCATTATAAGGTACGTATAAAGGGTAAAGTGGAGCAATCAAGGGAAAGGAGTAAGGCCTTCATTTACACCTCAGTCTAGTAGCTATTGAAAAGGGAGCCTTCTGGTCACACTCGACTACGTTCCTTTCGTTTGGTTTTGGGCTTAAATTAATTAATTTTCTTAAATAGGTATGATATTAAACTGTAGCGTATGATGAGGCTTTAGTTCTGGAGCTCTTAGGAGTGTGGAGTACCCCACGTTGCCATTACTCCCAGGTTCACTCTGATGTGTAGTAGTAGTATCTGTTCGGGTTCTCTCTACGGGTTAAATAGATCTTCTGTTTTGGATAGGAATACTTGATACCATGTTGTTACACGCAAAATCTTTGTTATCGGCTCATTGGTTTAGTGGGTGGAATTTTCGCCAATGGTCCGGGAGACTGGGGTTCAATCTCAGGTCGCGTCATACCAAAGACTTAAAAAAATGGTACTTGATACCTCCTTGCTTAACACTCAGCATTATAAGGTACGTATCAAGTGTAAAGTGGAGCAATCCAGGGAAAGGAGTAGCACCCCCTACACCTCGGTGTAGTAGCTATTGAAAAGGGAGCCTTCGGGTCGCCCTTGACTAAAGGGAGACAACTTTACATACTTATGTACGACAAACGTGAATAGATCTAATTAAAAAAATGGTTTCACATAAAAAATAACCAGAAGCAAACGATATTCCACAGAAACTATGACAGATGCAGACTAAGCTGATGATCTAGTGCTTCTCACAAATACATTTGCCTATAGTGAATTTGTTGTATATTGACCTCCGACCTGGCCAAGCTGTCAAAATAGGAAATGCACCTGTGTAAATAACAGGTGCATCCGGTCGAGGAATATCAGGATATAATCTTGACTGTCAAGGGGTTGAATTGAGTGCGAAATTGTGACGCTCACAGGAAGTAGAGCGGATGTCAAATTATTATATAACCCCGGCGACAGGAAGTTCGAGTCAGTTGGAGTTAGGATGCGGTAGAGAGAACCAGCACCCAGCAGAGGGGGCCCTCAGGCCCCCGATTGAGCAGTTGCAGTTGGAGTTCAGATCAGTTGGAGAGAAGATGCTGGAATGAGGACCACGCCCCAGAGAGGCTGGGCCCCTAGGCCTCCGGTTGAGCAGCCCAGGAGAACGGGAAAGAAACGCTGTTAAGGCCATAAGAGTGGGGGGGGGGTCAATATGTTGCAGTTCTGTTCAGTCTCCAACTCACCTATCAAACAGTAAAACCTTTAGTAACCCTTTCGAACCCTTTCAAATAAAGTGAGAGGTATCTTTTTCTAAAGAACTGTGTCGCACATCTTTATTGTGTCGTCATTATGATTCTGCATGCATATGTATATGTATTATGTGGCTAAACAACAAATTTCTGCTGTCTTGTTTGGAACAGACAACAAAATACATCGGTCCCTATGCAAACTCACATTATTTGTTTTGATTAAGATGGTGCCATCTCCTCATCAAATGGCAAGCCTCTAAAATTAATAGATCAGTTCCCACACCTCGGTAGTAATATCTCATCTGCTGAAAGTAATATCAACGTATACATTGGTAAAGCATTGACTTCTGTTGACAAGTTAACAACTCTATGGAAATCTGATCTTTCTGATAAAATAAAACGGGAAATCTCCAAGCTGTCACCGTGTCACTATGAGGCGTTCTCTTACTCTCCTTCATAATCTGTAGGTTGGTTGGTTGGTTTTACGGTACGTCAACCTTTAGGTTATTTAATACCGTAAAATATGTTCCTCAGTTATATACGGTACAAAAATGTATCTTCACAATCATTTTACACAGGAAAACATGCCAAACTTAGTTGCCATACCGGTATTGTAAGAACCAATATATTAATAACATTCACAACAATTTTAAACTAGTAAATACGTTATGGTCAGTTGGAATGCAGTCAACATCAACTAGATTCCATTGACAAGTCAGTTTATCGTCAGGGGTGCATGTTTTCAAGGCTAGAATGATCCTGTATCCGTCTTCTCTGTCGAGTCCCTATCACGCGATCTGTCTACACCAATTAGACCGGCATGTCTTCTCTGTAGTTCTTATCACCATATACTGCACTTATCAATCAGTCTCTATGACGAGAATTCTATAATAGATTTCGAGTGCAATTATGTGACCTTTTCATCGCCAGGTCACGCATCGACTGCTTTTCTTTACTTTCGATCGTCTTGCACTCAGCGACAAAGCCATGGCTACCATCATATTACATAATAATAAGATTTCTTTTTTCCTAAAAATAACTCAAAATTATCTCCCGTATTTTATATGGGATTGGTGAACTGATTGAATGATTCTAACGGCATGTCAACCCGTTCAGGGTTATGCCCAGAGGCTAGGAAATCGCGTTCATTGAACGTTCATGTTTATATTTTTGTGAATTTTCTTAAGAGGGTATTTTTCTGCACACGGTCCCATCGAATACTTATAATCTTTAATCATATCTATTTGTTCTACCGGTGGGGCCATTAGCCTAATGAGTTGAGTGTTCGCCAATGGTCCGGAAGACCGGGGTTCAATCCCTGGTCGAGTCATACCAAAGACTCAAAAATGGTACTTGATGCATCTTTGCTTAACACTCAACATTAAGGTGTAAGGATCAAGGGTAAAGTGGAGCAATCCAGAGAATGGAGTAGCGCTTTCCCTTACACCTCGGTGTAGTAGCTATTAAAAAAAGAACCTTAAGTCACCTTCGACTAAGGTCGCCAACTGTACTTTACTTTTTATTTGATCTATAGATGGGGCCCTAACAGGTACATTTGACATATAGATGAGACTCTAACAGGTGCTCCGTGTCAAAGTTAACCTGGGAGTAATGGCAATGAAAAGGAACTCCACACTCTCTAGATCACCAGTATTGGAGTCTCACTATCAGATGTTGTTTAGTGTCATACCCAGGTCACATTTTATTTGTGAAATTAAGGTATCTGGTAGGTTAATCATATTTACCCACCCCTCCGCTCGGGCAGGATATGACACAAGGTCATTTTTTAAGCGAAGTTTAACAGGTTTGAATTCAGAGTTTTCCTTCTCCTAGACCAGTTGCTTCACCAAGGCTGAAGAGCCTAGTCTGCCCTACTATTTACCCATAGCTGGAGGGAGAATAATTGGATTCATACCTTTCCCAAGGGTATTAGTGCAATGTGAAATGCAATCAGTCTCGGCCAGTATTTGAACTCGTATCGCCGTGTCCATTTCCTACGACGATAACCCTTACACCACGGGCACCTCACGGGTATCTGGTGAGTTAATGCTCTTGTATTTGTATCTGGCCTAACTTCATAATTACGTGGCTTGTTCCGAAATTAACACCTCATTATCTGGGTCAGTTATGTCAGTGTTATATGCTATGCGAAAAATAGTTTTGTAGCTGAAAATTTGCTCTAGACAACGGGTGTATCGATTGTGTTTTTTCGTGGAAATAAATCGGGATCATTACTTTCCGAATGTTTGTCATTGCTACCTCGCAGACCATTATTGAACAAAAAAATCCTATCATTACTGAGTGCTCCCTTGTTCCCAGACGTATTCGAAGATATTTGCCAAGGTCAGCTTACTCGAGCTCAGAGCAAAGGAAAATCAAGTCACTGTACTCATAAAAGTCTACAAAATAATTACTCTATAGTAGGCGCACTTCCGTAAAATTGCATTCATAATCACATTGGTGTACATACATACATGACATTCGGCAATAAAAAAGAGCATCGTTAATCCAATCATCCGGATTATCGCAGCTGCTTGATTGTGTTGTAAGATCTTAATCCGGCTTTTATCTGTCAACACCATCACCCTCACGATATTTAACGACGATTGAAACAGATCTCAAAAAAAAAAAAAAAAAACTAACAAGAAAAAAAAAAAAACTAACAAAAAACAAAACAAAAGCCAATTGATGCTAAGCGGTTTTTCTATAACAGTTATACGAAGTGATGAGGAAAACCTCGTAATCATAGAGTAACCATCTTTTCACTCGTCAAAGACAGAAAGTCAGGTGCAAAAAGTAGTTTTTACATAATGTGAGAATTTTTTTTTCGACATAAGGTCGAAAAAAAGAGTTCCAGTCACTGAGAAGAGTAGAAAAATCAAAGCTCCCCTCTGATACCAAAGATATCATCATCATCATTAAGGGTGACAGCGCGGATTTCATTGATTCACTCTCGCCATTCATCCCTATCAGCCATCAGTATTTGTTCCATCAGTCCTCAAGACTGACTCCAGTATCCGAACAGATATGATGAACAAGTGTTTTTTGCTGGTCCACCAACACTGGCGTGTCCATGTGTAGGAGTCCATTAGAGAACGTCGCTTATGAGTTCGTCTTTACTTTTCAGCAATGGCCAGCATGTCTTACTCATCTTCCTAGGATGAGAGGTAAGTGGCCATACAGATGCTGTTTTATAGGATGTTGCTTCCATGCTTTTTTCCAACCAGTACGCAGCATCCTTGTAGAGATCCTCTTTAGGTTTTTCTCCAGGGGTTTCGTTAGGGTCCAAGTGGTGGATCCATACAGAAGTACTGATATAGTGACACAAGGTACCCCGCAAAAACAATTACCGACGCCGACTACACCGATGACATAGCGATACTGGCAAATACACCCAACCACGCCGAAACATTACTGCATAGTTTGGAACGAGCAGCCGCAGGCATAGGCCTCTATGTCAATGCACACAAAACGGAATATATGTGCTATAATCAAACGGGTGACATCTCCACTCTAGACGGAACCCCTCTTAAACTAGTAGACAAATTCACTTACCTAGGAAGCAGCGTCTCATCAACCGAAAAGGACATCGACATGAGGTTAACGAAAGCATGGATAGCTATCAATAGGCTATCGATTATATGGAAATCAGACCTAACCGATAAAATGAAACGCAGTTTCTTCCAGGCAGCGGTCGCATCGATACTGCTATATGGATGCACTACATGGACTCTAACAAAACGGCTGGAGAAGAAGCTAGACGGCAATTACACAAGAATGCTGCGAGCAATCTTGAACAAGTCCTGGCGGCAACACCCCACAAGACACCAACTTTTCGGCCACCTGCCTCCTATCACGAAAACTATTCAAGTTAGACGAACCAGACATGCAGGACACTGCTGGAGAAGCAGGGACGAACTCATAAGTGATGTACTCTTGTGGACCCCACACATGGCCGTGCAAAAGCAGGATGACCAGCACGAACATACATTCAGCAACTATGTGAGGATATGGGATGTTGTCCAGAAGACCTGCCTGAGGCGATGAACGATAGGGAAAAGTGGCGAGAGAGGGTCAGGGATATCCGTGCTACCAGCACGACATGATGATGATGATGATTCCTTCGATGATTGGACGGATGAACAGAATCTGAGAAGTTGTGGATCGATTTTTCTAAAAGCCGTTCTGATTTTTCCTTGAATTTTCTCGACTTCAGGTTGGATACAATTGTTTGCTAGAAACGTTAGATAACGTTAGATAACCATAACTTTAATTCAAACCAGAGAGATAAGTTGATTTTACTTCTCCAGCAGCGTTCAGACATGCGGGACACTGCTGGAGAAGTAGGGACGAGCTCATAAGTGATGTACTCCTGTGGATCCCTTCACATGGCCGAGCAAAAGCAGGACGACCAGCTCGAACCTACATACAGTAGCTCTGTGCCGATACGGGATGTTGCCCTGAAGACCGACCGGAAGCAATGGACGATAGAGAACGGTAGCGAGAGAGGGTCAGGGATACCCATACTGATAGTGCGACATGATGATGATGATGAGGAAACCATTTTGGTTTATTTTTACGGCACTTCAACCCCTAATGGGTTATTTAATGCAGCAATTTGATTAATTCCTAAAAGCTTGATTACTATCATAATGTTCCATTGCATTTTTTGAATTGCACCTTTTTTTTTTTAAATTTGTAAATAATTATTTGTTTGCACACAGTTATAGTTTAACATATTCCTGTCCAATAATACTCCAACACATCTATTTGATCCATAGATGGGACTCAAACAAATACTCCTGCTCTGGGTCAGAGTGGATCTGGGAGTAATGGTCATGAAGAGATGACCCTACATTCTGCCAAAGCTCAAGAATTGGAGCTTTATCACCAAATGCTGTTTAGTAACATACGCAATATATATATATATATATATATATATATATATATATATATGAGAGTTGAATTAAAATAACACACGATATATATATATATATATATATATATATATATATATATATATTTAAGAAAAAACCTTTAAAAATTACTCATATTTTTTACAATGAAATTTATTCCAGCAGACCCTCTATTAAAAAAAATGTTAGATCTGCATCTTCGGACAAAGAAATAATGAGAAATTTCTAAGGAAGATTTAGAAAAACCTACAAAATTCAGGTCACCCCATCTCCCTCACCCAAATTTCATTTGCTTTTTCATTTTTTATTTTTTATTTTTATTATCAAGAAAAGACCAGACAATCTGTTTTTCCTGTCTGGTTGACAAATGACATTCAATTCCTGTTTCAAGATGTATCAATTTTTGACTTACCAAAATGAAGGAGATAAGTAAAAAATATAGAATTAAGGAATAATGTGATTTAGGGAGAGAAAATCCTCTATTATAGACATCTTACATGGGAATTAATAACCTCTTAACAAATTTATATATATATATATATATATATATGGAGAAATCGTAAATTTTGGTGAATCTAACAAGATGTTAGAAGTAAGTGGAAAAATGGATCAATCAAACACTTACAACGGGTTTAAAGGTAATGTTTCGTTCTTTATTAACAAGAATTTCATCAGACAAAACATTTTTGAGTTTTTCCAAATTCTATCAATTGAGGAAATTTCCCTCAGTTTATCTATTTCCTCAATTGTTAAAATGTAGAAAAACGCAAAAACTGTTTAGTCTGACGAAGTTTATCTGTTAATAAAGAACGACATATTGCCATTAAGCCCGTTGTAAGAAATAGATTTATCTACTTTTCCACTAATTTCTATCACACACACACACACACACACACACACACACACACACACACATATTTATATATTATTATAAACAAAGACACCATTGGTAATTACAGTCGGGGAACTAATAAAACAATAAGACAACGAAGGACCTTTTCGTCCGGCTCTTTTCAAGTATAAACACCGGAAATTCAAGTTAAAACGGGGTATATATATATATATATATATATATATATATATATATATATATATATATAATCAGGATGACTTGATAGAGGGGGAGAAAAAATACTAAGTAACCCCTTTATCTAGGAGTTCACCGAAAATATTAAGAATATGATTGTTTAACTGCTTGCATAGAGAGGGAGATCGGGGATACAAATTTTCCTGCACCCATAATTTAATTACACACACACACACACACACACACACACACACACACACACACACACACACACACATATATATATATATATATATATATATATTAAATTCATTATTTAAAAATTCATTACCTTTTAGACTGATCTTGCTGAACCACAAGTTAAAAAACCCAAAACAACAAAAACAAACAACAACAAAAACAGCAGCAGCATGTAAAACTATTTATAAATACATGACTTTTAAAATCATTACGTTTTAAAGTTGAAGTTTCTCACAGACATTAAGCCAATTTTTTGGAATGCATACACCATCGTGGCGAGTCCTCGAGGCGAGTCCTCGTGGCCTAGTGGCTAAAATGCGGGACTGCGCCCTCGAATTAAGCGAGTTCGTCCTCCAGTCGCGCTACTACGTTCACTTTGGGTCTAATACTCTCGTGAAAGGCATGAACCCTTCTATCTCCACGGCTATGTGTTTAATAATATCACCTTCTACAAGGATGGTTTTGGTGATGAAGATTGATAGGCCATTAAACAAAGAAACAAAACAAAATGAATAAATAAATAAATATGGAGCGTGAAATATACGGAAATAAGCAGAGTGAAGAATCTGTTTACAGTCATTGGGCAAAGAAATCAAACTATGAACCGTTAATTCTGAAATATAAAGTGATAAGCATTGACACTTTTTTCCAAAAAATGTTTAAATAGTAAATGTTTTTGGTATTATTTTATATACACTGGTATCAACACTTGTTATTTTGAATACATTTTGACTTGTTTATTCTTCAACCTTCCTCAGGTGTATATGGAATACACAGGAAAAATTGTTATGGTATTTTCTTGTTTTATTGTTTAAAAAAACTATTTAAAATTATCTATTGGATACAATTAACAGCCTTTTTTTTCAAGGCAACATGACCTTTAAGATAAAATTAATTCCCTCTTAGCTGCTCAACAGTGAAGGTTTAAGTGCATATAAGGAGGGTGATAGCCATTTGCCTCTTGTAAGGATTACCAAAATAGTGGGTAAGCGCTGTGAGATGGACACCCTACAGCAAGAGGAACAGTAAAGGCGAGAGACAAATAAAAAAATAAAAAAAGAAAAAATAACAATCTGAGCTGGATCTCCTAGTTTAAAACCATTCCAGGCATGACAACTGAAAGTTTGGCTGAAATTGGGTAAAAAATGGTGGAGTCTTAACGGTATGGGCAGATGGATATAAAATGAATTAAAATAACACACCCACATCCACCCACACAAACTGTTATGGTAATTTACCCACGCACGTATGAACTCTCCCAGCTATAAATAGCAGCAGGTACTGCTCTTAGGCAGAAGGCAATATTCCAAAATTCAGAGGTCCCCGCAGACTTTCTCGAAACCTATGTATGGCACTAGACCTTGCTGTCTAGTTCAAGCCATAACCCGACATACGTGCCCGGACCCACATTTGGGTTCGTGAAACTGCTTGCCTCATCAGGCTCACATTGCACTAAGTGAACCAATGAGCAGCATAGACCAGCAGGGTTCGAGTCTCGGCTCGTTCCCGACCTTCTCCTCCCCTTTATCCCCAGTTTAATCGGCCTACGGGCTTTTGACCTTGTGTCAAGTCCTGTCTGGTGGGAGGTAGCGACAAATAAACAGAAGGCAATATTCCAGCAGACAGCTTTGACAGTCGGGCCGAAACAATCGCGCTGGTAACCCTCCCATTTGTATATGTTGTATTACTGTTCTTTGTTAATATGTTTGTTGTACTGAATTCCTTTCTTGCGTCTTTATTTCTGGCCCCCAGCATGGCCTCAACACACACACACACACACACACACATATATATATATATATATATATATTCTTATATATACCGAGCCATTAGCCTAATGAGTAGAGTGTTTGCCAGTGGTCCCGGGAGACCGGGGTTCAATTCCAGGTCGAGTCATACCAAAGATCTAAAAAGTGGTACTTGATGCCGCCTTGCTTAGCACTCAGCATTATAAGGGCAAAGTGGAGCAATCCAGGGAAAGGAGTAGCGCCCAAACAAATGACTGATTAAATGAAATGTTGTTGATACATCGTAATACTTGAAGCCATTTAACTGTGTGCAAAATATCTTCCTCAGTTATATACGGTCGAAAAATGTATCTTCACAACCATTTTACACAGGAAAACACGCCGGAGGAGTTTAACAGGTTTGAATTCTGAGTTTTTCTTCTCCTAGACAGGTTGTCATACCAAGTTTAGATTGCGCAGTCTGCCTTACTACTTGTCCAAAGCTGGAAGTCGAATAGTGACATTCATAAACTCGGGTCGTAGTATCCATTTCCAACGAGGACAACCACTCCACCACGGGCATTTCCTACAACCAGAAACATTATGGAAAAAAGCCTCAAACAACCTTGGAATCAAAACAATTTCTAAATGTTCAAAAACAATCTAGAATATAATCACTAATACGAATCACTAATACGAATAAGGATACTTACATTAAATCTGATCTGATAGATAGATAGATAGATAGGTTTATATAAGCAAGTTGACCGACCGTATTCGAGGAGACCCGAAGTCTACCTTTTCAAAAGCTACTACGCCGAGGCGTCGGGGAGAGCACTACTTCTTTCCCTGGATTGATTCACTTACTCTTGATCCATACTTTATAATGCAGTGTTAAGCAAAGAGGCATCAAGTACCATTTTTTGTGTCTTTGGTATGACTCGACCTGAGATTAAATCCCGGGTCCAGGACGATTGACGAACACTTCTAACCATTATGCCAATGTACCGCTATATATATATATATATATATAGAATTAACTTAAATCGCTAGTCGAAAATCTTCTACTATACTATAACCATAGAACAAGTTTTTCGCACGAAAGATACAGATATAGCACTGCTTTATCTAGTTATGTGTGGGAGATTAAGGAAAAAATGGGAGTAGATCCGATAATGAAATGGGAAGTAATAAAGAAATGCCGCAAATATAGGGCAGGTAATAGAACCTGTAATCTTTGTATGGAGGAAAAGTTGATAATAGCAGATTGTAAAAGTAAGAATATGCTAAACAAAAGATCGGAGGTGTTGAATAGTTGTATACACAAAAGAGCGTGGTTACTATATAATTAGGAAATGTTATAGGTTTATTTTTATTTTTATTTTTTTATTTTTTTATTTTTTTTAATTTTTTTTTTTTTTTTTATTTTTTTTTTATTTATTCATTTATTTTTTTTATTTTTTTATTTTTTTTTTTATGCAAATTTTAGGATAGGTGGAGGTTTTTGGTGAATAAAGGCAATTTCTCCTTAGAATGGTTTAGGCGAAACTTCCTGATGATCCGTTAAGGTGAAACTTTAGTAGAAGATTTTCGACTAGCGATTTAAGTTAATTCTATAATTGGCTCCATTGGTTAATGTTGAGCACTTTAGTAATTATAGCATTGCAGTATTCGCGGAGGGTTTTTTGGTTTTCTTTTGGCCACTGACTTAGTACCCCTTGATTTTTTTCAAGGAGTAGGACGAGGTTGGTCTTTTCTTTTTTTTTTACCCAAAAACTTTTTCTTTTTCCTCTGGACCGTGATTCGAGATATTTTTATCTCTTGTTCCTGGCCAGGGGTTTTTTGTTTTTTTCTGGTACCGTGAATACTGGTAGATAATTGATTAGTAAATATATATATATATATATATATATATATATATATATATATATATAAGTAAAATAAAAGTTGGTGAAAGATAGTTCTGTGGTGAAACGTTGTAGAAAGTGGAGTCGGCAAAAAGAGTTCAAATCCCAGACGCAGCTGTTTACATTTACCTTAACGCTTATCTCTTTGAGAAAGACATGAATACATCTTTTCTCCCACACTCACGACCTGCTGTGGGTAGATAGTAGAGAAGATTAGACTCTTTATCTTCGGTGTTGCAACCGGTTTAAGGAAAAGAAAACTCTGAATTCAAATAGCCTAAATTGACCTTTCTTCGCATTCTGCTTGTGAAGAAGGGTTGGGTAAATAATACCCTTTACTCCTTTTAGACAATGAGGACAAGGGCTGCTCGGTGGGGGGGTCCTCCTGAAGTAAAATATATATCCCGCAGTGTACATGAATTTGGCTGGCTCCATAGCCATTCGCTGGTAGTGTAACGGTTATCGTCGTAGGAAGTCGACTCGGTGACCCGAGTTCAATTCCTGGACGAGGGTGTTTACATTTTACATAGCAGTATTACCCTTGGGAAAGGTATGCCTCCAACTATTCTCCCTCTAGCTATGGGTAAATTGAAGGGAAGACATTGGCATGGCAGCTTGTCAAGAAGAAGGAAAACCGAATTCAAATCAGTTATAGACCTGGAGAGGGATGGGCTTCATCAAACTGTTCACTATTTGACCTAAATAGATTACTAGACCTATGAGTGATATCTGGTCAATATTCACTCGTTCGTCAGAGATGAGAGTGGGATTTAAGAATTGATACCTCATACCCATATATCTAAGCGGGGTGAACAACGCAGAGTTGTGGCTAACACGCTCGACTGCGACATTGTAGTAAACGAGTTTGAACTCCAGCCGCGTTATTACTTTATTTTGTTTTTTGTTTTATGGCACATCAACTATTGTAGGTTATTTAATGCCACATTCTTTTTATACATATATATTAAACTAAACTAAATCAAACCCTCACCTCAGCAGACTGGAAAGATGATACAGTTCCTCCTCTCCGATAAAATAAGTGAAAAGAAACAATCTATAAAAGAAAATCGTCCTGTAGCTTTGGTTACATTAACAGAGAGGAACAATAGCAGATAATCTTTATTCATTAAGCCTGGCACATTAATCTCAGGTTGCTTACAATACATGGTGTTACTGAGTGGTCACCCATCTATATACAAAACAGGTTCATTGTTGCTTAACTTCAGTGATCTGGTCGGAACTGAAGCTTTCAGCTGGAATTGATCGTATAGTTAGAGCCAAATTTGCATTAGATTCTTATCAGGGTAAAAAGGAGGTGCCCGTGGTGTAATGGTTATCGTCGTTGGAAATGGACACGGCGACACGAGTTCAAATCCTGGACGAGACTCATTGCATTTCACATAGCACTAGTACCCTTGGGAAAGGTATGAATCCAATTATTCTTCCTCCAGCTATGGGTAAATAGTAGGACAGACTAGGTTCTTCAGCCTTGGTTAGGCAACTAGTCTAGGAGAAGGAAAACTCTGAATTCAAACCTGTTAAACCCCGTTTAAAAATTGACCTTGCGTCATATCCTGCCCGAGCGGAGGGGTTGGTAAATAGTATCAGGGTAAAAAGGAATTCGATTTAAAAACTTATCACAAATTAACTAATTAAATGAATATATACGAGCTGTATACGATAAGTTTCCAGACTTTTTTCGTACGGGCATTTAGAATTGTCGTAGACTCTTGAAAGTTCAGTATGTTATTGCTATACATCTTATGAGATGACTGACCGTTCAATTGAACAGCTACAGCAGCAATTGGAATACACCCTACTAAATCCTGATTGTCACAGCTGGTGAATTTCAAAAATGCAATCTGACACTTTAGAAGAACGATATGCATTAAAATTCTGTTTTAAACTTGGAAAAAATGTCATAGAAACATATGGAATGCTTCAGACTACTTTTGGACCATCTTGCATGAATTGAGCATCAGTTTTTGAGTGGCATAAGAGATTCAAGGAAGCCAGGGAGTCTGTGAGGGATGATGAGAGGTGTGGGAGGAGTAAGGAAGTAAGGAAGTTAGGGTTAGGGTTACTATGTCGAGGTTTTAAGGGAGTTCAGGAAGAGATTCCGTCGGAAGAGGTTAGCACTCTTCAAATCGGGTCAGTGGCATTTCCACCAGGACAATACACCAGTCCACAAATCCATCCTTGTCACAGACTATTTGACCAAGATGGGCATCAAGACAGTTCCTCACCGTCCCTATTGTCCAGACCTTGCTCCCTGTGACTTTTGGTTATTGCCTAAGCTCAGAGGCTGTTGTTATGAGACACTTGAAGAGATGAAAGAGGCTGTGACGAAGGTCATTGACATGCTCACACAAGAGGACTTCCAGTGGAACGATACAAGTGCATTGCAGCCGGAGGAGGTTACTTCGAAGGGGGCTAGAGTTTCATGTGTGTACTATCAATAAAAGTGTCCATACGAAAAAAGTCTGGAAACTTATCGTATGCACCTTATAATTAGTTAATTTTTGATAAGAGGTTTGCACAGAGAGTGTTGCACTTGCATATACTTGTTTCTCCAAATTTGTGTTTCCTGAATTGGACACTAAATTGTATCGTCGATCGTGGTTACACACATACAGACACATAATATCCATCTAATTAAAGCCCATTCGGCTGCGGCTGTAGAATACGCCGACTGTATCTTCGCATATCCAGGACACTCGTTGGGAGAGTCTTGCACTCTCCTAATAAGTGTCCTCGATATGATACTAAGCCATCTGATGGAGATTTAGGGAATGTGGAGAACTCATTCATTGGCATTGCTCCAAGGTCCATTCTGGTTCGTAGTGGTAGCACCCGATAGGGTCCTATCTATGGGTCAAATAGAACAAACTGTGTGCAAACGACTGATGTTAAATAGAGACTGTTACGTAGCAATACTTGTAACCATTTACCTGTGTGTAAAAAAGAGCTCTGGCTCGTTTAAGAATGTTATCTACAAAATGTGTTTACTAATCATATATATTTAATATATATGTATAAACAGGATTTGGCATTAAATGACCTGCAATGGTTGATATGCCATAAAACCCAACCAAACTAAATCATATATATTTAATATACATGTATAAACAGGATTTAGCATTAAATGACCTGCAATGGTTGATATGCCTAAAAAACCAACCAAACCAAAATCCATTATAAGAAGACAGTATATCGGGAAGGTTTAAATACTTACGAGGTATATCTAAAAAGTAACGGGATTGGGTGTTGTGTGAGCGAAAGAGGGATAGGTGGATTTTGTTATCATTTAACAATGATATCCTGGGAATATGTAACAGTAATCTTAGCTTTCGGTAACCATTGCATTCTTTTTTCACGTGCTTTTGTTTAAACCTTCTCTTTTTCTGGTCGTTCAGCTATGAGTAGTGAAGAACGAATAAATAAATAAATAAATTAGTGAAAACTCCATGACAAGAACTTAAAATGTTTCAGAAAGAGTATGGAGATAACACTATGTCACGTACACGTATTTTTGAGTGGCAGAAGAGGTTCAAAGACGGCTACGAGGAAGAAAAAGATGAATTTAGGAGCGGGAGGCATTTAACAAGTAGGACATCGAACGGGTTAGGTAGCTGGTATGAGGTGATCGTTGGTTGACTGTCTGAGTGATCATAAATAAGCTGGACACGAAAAAAAAAAGGACAGTTTGGAAGATTATCACCAAAGAATTGGAAATGTCTAAACAGTAAAGGGACTGGGTATGCTGAGCATCCGGCAGTACCTGGCTGAGAGGAACATTAGCGTACTGGAACAAACTCCTGATTGATCTGGATTTGCTCCGAGGGATTTTTTCCTTTTATTCATCCTCAAGAAGATCATCAAGAGGACCCGTTGTGAAGGTATGGAACCTATCAAGAGAGCCGTAACGACGTATCTGAGGGCCATCCCAGAAGAATCCTTCCAGTAGTGCATAGAGGCATGGTGGAGAAATAGAGGAAAGTGCATTAGACTCGAGGGGGATCACTTTGAAGGATAGACTATATAGTTTGTTGTTTGGAACTGAAATAAATTGTTTGTGATACCAGTTCTGCAACTTTTTAGACATCTCGAAAAAAATATTCTTTTCGTTTATGTGTTTGATTTATTCTGTTTATTTCCCGTGCTGCCGGCGTAGATTATGCTGACTGTATCTTCGATAAAGGAGTGAGACCCTCAAAGAAAAAAGGGTGTCCTGGGTATGACACTAAATTTCATCTGATGGTGAGGTCCTACTCCTGGAGAGAGAGAGAGAGAGAGAGAGAGAGAGTCAGGGAAATCAGTGAATAAAGGGATTTTTGTTTAAAAAAACAATATTATTTTTTTTCATAATTTTTTCCATATATATAAATTCTGCTTTGTTTCAAATTGGTTTATACCATAAATATTTGTTTTGAGACTATTCAAAATGGAGATGAACCCAACAGAGTGTTTCAGACTTGAACTGATGTCTGCCATTCGAGAAGTGCAAACCATATGAAATTCGAAGAATGTTTGATGTGTATGAAGTATGTTTTGATAAAATGGGCTAGATATGGGTTGGGCACTATGAGCTTGAGTTGAAAAGAAAGACCATGGAGTGGAAACACACTAAGTCTCCGGTAAAGAAAAAGTTCCGGGTGCAGCAGTGAGTAAAGAAGATGATACTGACAGTCTTCAGGGACATAAAATGACAAATCACTTTTGATTTTCTTTAAAAAAGGTGCAACTGTAAACCAATTTCTGTTGCCAATTCCAGATGCAATATTCACCGTATTTATTGAAAGAAACTCGTATATATATTATCATTATCATCATCCAGTCGCGCTGATAGCACGGATTTCTTAGACTCTCTCCATCCGTTCCTATCACCCATTGTTCCTGGCAGGCCCTCCAAACTTTATCCAGGCCCTCCAAACATTATCCAGTGTTTGCCGCACAGGGCTGATGTAAATAAATTCTTGACCAATACTGGTTCGTCCATGTGTAGGGATCTATAGAACGTCACTCGTGAGTTCGTTCGTGCTTCTCCAACTGTGTCGTGCGTGTCTTGTTCGTCTTACTTGGATGGTTGTTGAGATGGGGGGTAAGTGGCCGTACAACTGCTGTTTCGAGGGGTATTGCTTCCAGGATTTGATTATAAAACAGCGCATAGCATTCCTGTGAAGTTGCCATCTAGCTTTTTCTCTATGCGTTTTGTTTGCGTTTTGTTTGCATTCATGTGGTGCATCCATACAGAAGTACTGACACAGTCACAACTTTGTAAAAAACCCGTTTTATTTTATCGGATAGATTAGACTTCGAAGTACGTAGTCCAGGCAGATTATAAACAAATATGGTGCTAATATATCTCCTTGCAAAACTCTCGTGACAATCTCGAAGAAGTGTAACGTAATGGCAGAGGGATTTCGGTTCATGCCTTTGGGTTTAGTTAGGCTGAGAACCTTTCGGTTCAGCACATGGGTTAGTTAGGGGCAAACATTGATGCAGGCGTTAACGCGGGCGCGCGCGGATGAAGGTGTCACTCAGAGATGTCATAATAGTCCGAGACGAAACGGGTGACGGAGTGCGAGTGACGTCACGCACCGGAAGCGCACAGAGGTTTGTGGAGAATTGAAAGAAAGTCAGGGGAGTTGAAAACTAGACGTCGAATAAGGAGGTTCGACTTTTGGGGCTCGCTCAGGTGAGACGAATTTGCGCGCCGTGGGTGCCGCACGAGATAGTGTAAACGTTACACCCTCACCCTCACCACATTATCCCAGTCTTCTAACCATTCCACTTCTTACGCCGGCCGGTGATCAACTAGTGGTTCGAGGGGGTAACGCACATTTCTTTACCTACACAAGAATACGATCGAGGGAACGGAGAAAATAGAAGGACAAACGAACAAACACGAACAAGCTTGGGGTTAACCAAGGGCAGAAAAGAGGTATTGCAACACTATATGCATGTGCGGACTATCGCTAGCGTGGGTTACTAGCGAAAATTCCACAAGCACCTCGAATGCAGACATCTTGAGTCGATCTTCTTCACTGGACCCTATCTTGTGCTGCCTCGCCTCTCTGCTCCGGTGTCCGGTATTGACTGCCCCTGTCCGTGGTTCCACGCCAACTCTCTGCTGTCCAGTCGCCCTGCCGTCCAGTCGCCAACTGCCCTCTGCCGGGTCGCGTCGTCAACTCCCATTCGCGTCCCCTTACCACTTCCGGATACGGCGAGATTTCAGGTCCAAGAATCCTTTGTCTGGTTTCGCGCCAAAACAGACAAAGGAATCATCTGCTTTGGCAGCCTACCCACATAGTGCTACAATAGGGGCCAAATGAATAAGACGGCATAGCGAGATTGTGTCTCTCCTCCATATGTCGAAACCTTTAACTCAAAGTTAATAAAAAGGTTTCGTACCAGAACAAGAAGTCGTTACGTGTTTTCGAATTTCGAGATTCCTATGTTCTTTATATGTTCTATCGTTATGAACATTATATGTCTATTTCGCACATGGCGTTAATTATGGCTATGTAACAGAAGTCTGTCTCCATCAGGTGAGCGAACCATTACTTTTGCCTTTTTATAAAGCATCATTATAGCTGTAACAGATATTTTTGGAGGGAGAACATATGCTGGTATATATATATATATATATATATATATATATATATATATATATAAGAAAACTAATAAGGAAAGAGAACATGTATACTTGAGTCTGCTTTCTAAAACAATGCCATTGTTAATCTTTTCATTCTGTACCGTAATCTGTCCCTCTGTCCCACAAGTGCCGAATGTCTAACTTTTCATTATCTTCACGCAATGAACCGAAAATACTTTAGTCTTTTTTTGGTCTTTTTTTTTAAATACCTCCGTTTAAAAATCTTTGACGTCAATAATTCTCGTTCTGTATTCACAGACAACAAATAGGCTCTTATAATACAATACGAAAATTTCCAGAAAGTAAAAAAAAAATACGGTTAATTATACTTTCGACTGAGACAATATCACTTGTACGACATGATGCATTCAAATCACAAATGGGATACGTATCTTGTGTATTTCTCTAAACTGCATCCGGTAGTGAGGCTCCAGTTTTCTACGTCTGAGGAGTGTGGTGTACCACCTTTATCGCCATTACTCCCAGGCTCACTTTAGTTTAATGTTAAAGTCATTTGGGGGATGTTTTATCTGTTTATCTTAAAGACATTTTTCTTTCTATTATCGTCGTAGTATCGTCCAAAGCATTTTTTCCATTCTCTCCAATGATAGTGTATTTTGCATCTTTGTTATAGTCACAATCGTTTGTGCGGGAATATTCTAAACTCACTGATTTAATTCTGCGTCCTTAGTTGTTTAAGGCCCAGTCGGCTGGGGCTGCAGAATACACCGACTGCATCTCTGTAGAGGGGTAAGCGAGTGTCCTAGACATGACACTAAACAATCTGATGGTGAGGCTTCAGTAATACTCGAGAATCAGAAGTACCACTTTATTGCCATCACTCCCAGGTTCACTCTGGTCCGGAGTGGTTGCACCTGATAGGGTCCTATCTAAGGGTTAAATAGATTTAAACTGAATTTTCTGAAATAGAACTGTTTTTTTCATTTAACTGTGTGTAGACAAAAAACTGTACATATGCTAAAATCAATTATTTGAAATAGAACTATTGATATATATAAAAACAGATTTGGCATAAATAACTTACAATGGTTGATATGCCATAAAACCAAACCAAATCGTAGTTGTTTAATCTAAAATAAAATGGCCATTATATTGTTTTGGGCTGCGGTTGCGATCTAGTACGTAAACGACATTTTTGATTCTGCAATTAGACTCGTGCTAAATCCTACAAGTTTTTTTCAAAGTAAATCTAGTGAATGAGTTAGGAAATTTAAGGAAATTGGTTGTTCTTAATATTACAAAGTTGTTAGACTTTAATGGATTTTTATTGTAGGTTTCTAATACGTTGTTGCTTCCTATCATTTCTCTGATGTTATTTGATCGACAATTGACAAATATGCTTGGTTCTTGAAAATATCTTTTAAATTGGTGTTTAATTTCAAAATTCCCTAATGGTTCTTAATTATTTAAGCTTATGGTTGGAAAGTGATTGTAGAATGTTGTAAAGAGAGGAATGTCATCCAATCACATTTTTGGTTTTAGTTTTAGGATATCCTGTCACAGGGTAATGATGGCGTCATTTAGCAAGTTTTCAATTAAAGTAGGAAGGTAGCCTCGTACTCTTTTATTCAATTCGTTATTAACTGTGCAGATTCTTCTTAGTCTTTGTGCTTTTAAATAAGGGTGGCTTTCTTTGAAGGGCTTGAAGTGAGAAAATTAAAATAGAGATAGTTAAGCGTTTTGGTGGGGGTTTTATGTAGTGCTGTTTGCCTACAACCATGTGGTCTCCTCCTTTAAAAAACATGCATAATCGCTCTTATGAACAAAAGGCTCAGCTGCAACAGATCTGGTCAGGACGTGATGACATAGTATTGGGGTTCCTTCTCCAGCGCCTTTTGCTCATTAGGGTGACCCAGCGGGTGTTTTAAAAGGAGGAGACAACATGGTTGGTAGTGAAACGGTTTTGCGCAATTGTATCTATTGGGGGACACTTCGGCCGACCGTGGCGCAACGGAACAGGTCTGGTCGGGTGTGTCATGTCTCTGGATATGGTAGTCGGTCGAGGCTGCCTGAAGCAGGTGCCGGGGAGGCCTAGCATTCACGTCACGTGGCCGAGACTGACATATTTCTTGAGCATCAGGGGGCCGTTCCCAAAGCTCTAACCCTCCTTGGAGGGGCTTGGTTTATCGCCTGGCGCCCGAGAAGCCACTTATTAAGGGAATGCTGACAGGGTTTGAGGCATTTTTGGAAATAACGGGTGTGCCTGGGCTACAGCCATGCGCCTGGACCCACCATACTTGCCCGTTTGTTAGGGTTTGTGACAAATAACGTTGCGACCGCTGCGACTGTTCCTGCCGGTCCTGCATCAGCCTTATCATCGATGAGCGTGCCTGCAATCGGCGTGGACCGACTTCTTGATCTTGAGTCATGATTATATTTGCAGTTGTCTATTCTTATCAATATATATCAAAGAAGTGGGTTTCAAACGTTTTGGAGTCGGGGCCCCTTTTCATTTTAATGGTCTATCTCGTGGATCCTTAAATAAATCAAAAAGAAATCCCGTGAACCACCACATAAATAAAAATGAAATCTCCAAAAAAATATTTAATAGGAATCACATCCAATATTCACACTGAATAATTACATTTACAATTTGTTTGTTTAGATTTTATGACATATCAACATTTCTGGGTTATTTAATGCCAAACCCTCTTGATAGATATATATTAGATATATATGATTTGGTTTGGTTGGGTTTTATGGCATGTCAATTGTTGGTTACTCTTTAAACATATCCTCTTTAAACATATTAACTAAACAAGCAGAAATGCCTGTGATTGACTGGTTTCAGAAAGAGCCTTCATAAATTGTACTCTAATTGACGACGAAAGTTACTGTTTCGATATTATTGAATGTTTTGGAGCGGAATATTCGCAAGTTCTTATTACCAGGCTTCGGCCAAATAATCAGAATATAGTCTAATATACAATTGAATTCAATACTCGTTCATCCCAATAAAAATATTGTCAATGTATATTATAAATCTATATCCATTATTGTAACTCATAAGAGAGGAATACCAGTTTTATATAAAAGAGGTGCTTCCATTAAACCAGATATAATCATATTCTTTATCTCAATATTTTGGTTGAAAGATTGAAGCAGCCATCACATTGACTACAGCTTTTGCATGAAATATGCAAGTAAATAAAATCTTGAGGAAAATTATAAAGACATACATATTACAATGTTTATTCAAGAATCACAATAAACATTGTTATTTTCTGTTATAAATGTCAATAAATAAATATGAATATCAGGCAAAATGGCGAACATAAACTAGAGTTATAACAGAAAATAACATGTATCCAATACTTATGCGTGTCACTGGATGTATAACCATTTAACTGTTCAAACAAATGATTGATAATAAATAGAAATATTTGAGTTTGAAATACTCGAAACCATTTAAATGTGTGAGCAAAAAAACAAAAACAAAAATGAGCCTTGGATCATTTAAAAATGCTAAATGCACAATAAATCCATCACTTTGGATTTCCTTATTGTTAATTTTTCTCCATACTGTCGGATTCTTTTCCATTATTTACTTCCATATATATATATATATATATATATATATATTAGTTAAATCTAAAATTCATATTATGTTTATATGTGTATGTGTGTGTGTGATTGAGGGAAAAAAACTCTCTAGAAACTACCCAAATATAAACATGAATGCGATTCCCAAACATCTAGGCATAAAATAAATCTAGACGAGTTGATATGCCATTAAAATTAATCAACCAAACAATGTAAATTAATTTTTTTCTTGTAGAAGAACACTAGTGGTACTATTTAATTTACTGCTAGGAAAATGAGACGGTTCATGCCTTTACCCAAATGTATTTGTCCGAAAGTGAACGCAATAGCGCGGCTGGAGTTTGAACTCACTTTCTATGATGTCGCAGCCCAGCAAATTAGCAACTACACCATCGGGACCCCTCCTTTGTGAGAACCTATTGAAAAATGTTATCAATAAAAAGTTTAAAATGATCGTCAGTTTTCACAAAAAAAAAACTAAAACAATTTGTTTACTATTCTAACGACGTAACCTACATATACGCCTAAGAATACAAATTGGGTTTTGCGTTTAAGCCAACTATTCTCGTTAGACAACGTACTGACTGCTCGTTTTCAATTTTTGTTTATAAACAAATTTTATTTTCAGAATTTATAATAATTACTAATGCGTCCAACGCTTTGTATTACAAACTGAGACCCCAAATCTCTCTGCGTTCAACTGTAAAATAAAGGATGCGACAGAAATACCTCCACATTTTAAGCTGTCACCTGTGTGGCTCTAGTGAACTTAAACAAGTCGTAATGGTAACTCCATTAATCTAAAGTCTAACCATTTTATTGTTCATTTTATAGTCTTTGGTATGACGCGACCTGGGATTGAACCCAAGTATCCCGGAACATTGGCAAACACTCTACCCACTAGGCCAATGAGCCGGTTCAGTCACAATTATGCCCAGCCCAGTCGGCTGGAGAAAGCTGTAAAATACACCGGCTGCATCTCTGCAGAGAAGTAAGACCTCCGCCTCCACAACGAGTGTCTTGGATATAGCATTAAACCACCTGATGTTGAGGTTTCAGTAATGCCGGAGCTTTGGGGAATGAGGAGTACTCCTTCATTGCTATCGCCTCCAGGTCCACTTTGGCCCGGAGTGATAGCACCTGATAGGATCCTAGCTATGGGTCAAATCGAACCATTTGATATTTAAATTGAGTGCAAACAAATGACTTATACTAAATTGAATTGTTAGATATAGAACTGTTTCATCCTTTAACTGTGAGTAAACAAATGACTGATGTTTAATTGAATTGTTAGTTATACATAGCAATACTTAGAATAATGTAACTGTGTACAAAAGGGTGAGCTTAGGCACATTTAAAAATATTATCAACAAAATATGTTTACAAATCATATATATCTAATATAAAGAGAATTTGGCATCAAGTAACCTACAATGGTTGATATGCCATAAAACTAAACCAAACCAAACCAGAATCTTTATTTTGTAAAATACGCGGAGTGAAAAGCAAACAGCCTCGTCAGGGTTTGAATTCGTGTTGCTGATTCCATTTCTTACGACGATAACCATTATACAAAGAGCGCCTCCAATTACCATTATTTCTTTGATTAGAATTTTACTCATTCAAAACGGATATTATTAGGAATCATCTATTACCAAACTCCACAGCACTGAAACTCTGTTGCTAAAAATAGGAACATGTATCAGTCCAAAAATAAGTACATCATATGTACATTTATGCGATTTTTTTTTCTATATAGAGATTATTTTCCGCAGACACCTCTGTCGCGGCCAGGATATAGCATAAGACCAATTCTTTTTAGCGAAGAACAGCTGGTGTGAATTCAGAATTATCCTTCTCCTAGACCGATTGTTGGATCAAAGTTTCAGAGCCCAATCTGCCCTATTATTTATCCATAGTTTCACAATAGGGGAGAAAAGATGGATTCATGCCTTTCTAAGAGTATTTTGCCTTGTCGGCTGTGGTTGTAGAATACACCCCCACCAAATGAGTGTCTTGGATATGACACTAAACAATCTGATGATCAGGTTCCAGTGATTCTGGAGCTTTGGGGAAGGCGGAACACCCATTCTGGTCCGGAGTCGTAGCACCTGATAGGGCCCTATCTATGGGTCAAATAGAACTAAACTGCATACTTATGCTAAACTGAATTGTTTGAAATAGAACTGTTTTGACATTTAACTGTGTGCAGACAAAATATGTACTTATGTAGAAATGCTTTTGACAATTAAACTGTGTACTCATGCTAAACTGAATTGTTTGAAATAGAACTGACTATTTGTATAAAAATGGATTTGGCGTTAAATAACCTACAAAGGTTGATATGCCATAAAACCCAATCAACCAACTAACCCAAGAGTATTAGCAAACAGCCTCGTCCAGGTTTTAAAATCGGGTCGTCGATTTCATATCCTACAAAGACTGCCCCGTCACACCACTTGATAGATAGATTGATTGATTGATTCTAACGGCATGTCAAGTCGTCGAGGGTTATTTTATGCCAAGAAGTAAAGAAATGGCGTTCATATTTCGATTTTTTGCAGCTATTTCTTTTTTTTTTTTTTTTTTGCACACGGTCCTAATCGAATACTCATAATTTTTAAACATATTTGAATAATAGTAGATGGGACCCTAACAGGTTCTACAACTCTAAGTCAGAGTGGATCTGGGAGTTATGGCTATGAAGGAGTACTCTACATACCCCCAGAGCTTCAGAACTGGAGCTTCGCTATCAGATGCAGTTTAAAGTCCTACCCAGGCTACCTCTTTTTGGGGGTGGGGTGGGGTAAGGTCTTACCTATCTTGGAATACAGTCAGCGTATTCTAAACCCCGCTGACACGGATGAGTAAGCAGCAAGGCTTGTGTGCTAAACTTAGAAAAAGCTGGCGTAGAACATGATGAATAAATGCGATGATCTTACAGCACCCAGGCTCACTCAGTGGCCAAAATTTCATCAAGGCTGCGCAACCGGTTTTCCAAATATCCAAAACGACGGTTGGATACATCCCGGACACAACCTTGTACATACGTATTGGCCGTGCACGCTCGTCTACACGTGCCCGCTGCAAGTTTTATTTTCTTAGCCGCCCTGTGTAAATTACACGTGATATCTCAATAGTTCTCTGTTATTCACCTCGAACTCTTATAAACACGTGTGGAATGTCTCAAAGTAACGTGTCTCTCGCTAAATGCAGAATAATAACAATCCTAATGTAAGAAACACATTTGGGACACGGTGGGTACCTTGTCTGCATACGGTTGGGTCTGTCAGCCCCTCTCGTGGGTAAACGAAGGGAGAGGACTCCCCGGGGGACACGTAAAACGACGCAACCCGGCCCGCCCCTCAATGTTCCGTACAAATAAACAAGTTTGCCAGGGAAGGGGTTGCCCAAGTCGGTAAAAGAAGAAGGAGAATTTTTTTTTTCTTTTTTTTAAATATCAAGTTGTCATTTTCGTTTCTTTGAATATTTTCAAACTTTTCACACAATTCTGTCGATAGAAATTGCGAAGGAGAGAAAAAAGAAGAAGAAGAAGAAGAAAGAGAAGTAATAGGAAGATGAAGAGGAAGGGAAGGAAGATAAAAAGATGAAGGGTGTCGAGGGAGGAGAGGAAAAGAAGGTGTTGGATGAAGACGGGAAAGAAAAATGTTTACTAAGTGTAAAAAAAATTAATAAGGAAAGATCAATAAGTAGAAGATGAAAAAGGGAATAAATTTAAGAGATAGGAAGAAATAAAAGAAATCGTTTATAAGGCTTTGAGTCCATAGGGTACGGAAATTTTGGTTTAGTTTGATTTGGTTTGGTTTGACGGCATATCAACCATTGTAGGTTATATAATGCCAAATCCATTTTTATCCTATTTACCCAACCCCTCCGCTCGGACAGGATATGACACAAGGTCAATTTTTAAGTGGAGTTTAACAGGTTTGAATTCAGAGTTTTCCTTCTCCTAGACTAGTTGCCTCACCAAGGCTGAAGAACTCAGTCTGCTCTACTATTTACCCACAGCTGGAGGGAGAATAATTGGATTCATACCTTTCCCAAGGGTATTAGTGCTATGTGAAATGCAATCAGTCTCGTCGAGGATTTGAACTCGTGTCGCCGTGTCCAATTCCTACGACGATAACCATTACACCACGGGCACCTCCATTTTTATACATATAGTTCATTGAACAACAAACTCAAGCGAGACTTTTTTCATTTTTCTACTTCTTTCATATACTTCTTGTTTATAGAACAATATATGCACATATTATCAGTTGGGACGCAGTTCTGTTTTAAACAATTCAGTTTAGTATAAGTATAATTTTTGTTTACACACTGTAAAATGTCAAAACAGTTCCATTTCAAACAATTCAGTCCAGCCCAAGTACGCAGTCTGTTTGGGTTTTATGGCTTATCAACCTTTGTAGGTTATTTAATGGCACATACATTTTTATACAAAAAACAGTTCTATTTCAAACAATTCAGTTTAGAGTAAGTACACAGTTTAACTGTCAAAAACATTTCTATTTCAAGCTGTTCAGTTTAGACAAACAGTTCTATTTCAAACAATTCAGTTTAGCATACAAAAACAGTTCCATTTCAAACAATTCAGTTTAGCATAAGTACACAGTCTAGTTCTATTTGACCCATAGACAGGAACCTATCAGGTGCTACCACTCCGGACCAGAGTGGACCTGGGAACTATGGCAATGAAGGGGTACTCCACATTCCCCAATGCTCCAGCAATACTGTAATTTCACCATTAGACTGTTTAGTGTCATATCCAGGACACTCGTTAGGGGGGTCTTAGCGGTTAGAGTGTTCGCCAATGGCCCGGGAGACCTGGGTTCAATTCCAGGTCGAATCATACCAAAGACTAAAAAAATGGTACTTGATGCCTCCTTGTTTAACACTCAGCATTATAAGGTATGGATCAAGGGTAAAGTGGAGCAATCCAGGGAAAGGAGTAGCGCCCTCCTCTACACCTTGGTGTAGTAGCTATCGAAAAGGGAGCCTTCGGGTCGCCCTCGACTATGGTCGCCAACTTTACTTACATCTCTGCAGAGAAGCAGTCGGTGTATTCTACAACCCCAACCGATTGGGTCCGGGCACGGGTAGCCACCGAGCACCCCCAACTAATCAACTTTTTAGGGGTAGTTACCACAGAAAATTTTGGAATGTAATGCCTTTTCCCGAAAAGTTTCTTCTTTTTCCACTTCTTCTTCTTCTTCTTCTTCTTCTTCTTCTTCTTCTTCTTCTTCTTCTTCTTCTTATTATTATTATTATTATTATTATTATTACTGTTATACTCCTTGAGAGATTTTCACATCAGCTTTAGCTGATGGTTTTTCACTGGAGTTTGAGTGACAGCAATTCTCCTCAAGTCTCCAGGACACTTCTCAGTATTCTGGCTTACCTCAACAATGCTGTAGTTTGGACAGTCTCCACCCGTCCCATTATTTCCAAGCCCTCAAGTCCTTGTACAAATCCTTTGGTGACTGTACCAAGAGCACTAATTACAATTGGTATAATCTTCATTGTCATATTCCACAGTTTTTCAATTCCCTAGCAAGGTCAAGGTACTTATCCCTCTTTTCAGTTTTACTCTATGGTCCACTGGAACAGCAAAGTCCGCAATCCTGCAAGTTTTCTCTTTTTTGTTAATTATTTTAAGGTCTGGTCGTCTGGCCGAGATTAGGTGATCAGTTTGTATCTCAAAATCCCAGAAGAGTTTGTGCGTGTCTTTCTCCAGGAAAGATTCTGTGTTGTGCATATACCATTTGTTCGTATGGTCAAATTTCAGTTTCTTGCACAATTCCCAGTGAATCACCTTGACCACACAGTTGTACCTAGTCTTATACTCTTTCTGTGCTAATTTGATTTTTTCGCTTATTATGTGATTATTCGTTTCGTCTCTATCACCACATAACCTACATCTGCTATTTTGTTGCGTCTTATTTATTCTCGCTTTGATATAGTTAGTCCTTATAGCGTTGTTTTGTGCTACTATTAGGAGAGATTCAGTTTCTCTCATAAGGTTTCTTTTATTAGCCCCATCCGCGTTTTCTCGTGTGAGATGTCGCTCGTTAATCGCTTAAAGCATCCATATTTTTTTTCTTCACACTTTTGCTTTCGAGTTGTTGTTGTTCCGCTGGTCCTCGTGTCGTCAGTATTGTTTCTGGTGGCTGCAATCAGTCTTCCTCTGCGCTTTTGTATGTAGTCTTCAAGTCGTTGTATCGATGCGTCAACGCTGTCTTCTTGACACATATAGTCGGTCAACGTCATCTCCTGCCTTAGACATGGTCATTAGACATGGGCCTTAGACATGGTCATTAGACATGGGCCTTAGACATGGTCATTAGACATGGGCCTTAGACATGGTCAACGTCATCTCAGGCCTTAGACATGGTCATTAGTTTTCTTGTTCTCTGGCTCATTTGTTTAAGTTCTTCTCTTGTCCACTTCAAGAATGGTCCTGCGTATCTTACGTGGGGGATAGCCCAGGTATTTATCCCTTTGATAAGATTCCTGCTATTGAGTTTTGACTCAAGTAATTTTCTGGTTCTTTTTTCATTCCCACTTGTTTGATGGTGTTAGCTTCCAATATCCCCAGGTATTTGTAGGTTTCCTTTTCTCCGAGCGTTCTGATGACTACTTGATTTGGTAGTTCAACTTCTTCCGTCATGTGTCGTTTGCCACTTTTCATTACTAGCATGGCGCATTTTTCTATGCCAAATTCCATTCCTATATGTTGACTGTATATTCTCACTGTCTGTATTAGTTTTCCATGTACATCAAGTGGTTGATTTTTTCCTGCGATTTACTGAGTTTGTAACCGGTTGTGCATTTCTTAAGGATGTGGTTGGGTGGCATGAAGGCTATCACAAATAGTAATGGTGATAGAGCATCTCCCTGGAATATGAATCTTTACCAATACTAAGCCCTTTCCTTCTGCTGTCCTTTCCTATCACCAGGTTTCCATGGTCTTCTTGATAAGCCCTTTTGTAGTCAATCCAGGCCATAGCAATATTTTTCCATCTTGTTTTACTTTCGTTGAGGATGTGTTGATCTATTTCTAGTAGGTCTTCTGTGCCTCTGGTTATCTTGCAGCATCCTTTCTGTTCGTCGGGGAAAATTCCGCGGCCTATCAATGAGTAGTAGATCGTCTCCCTAATTTGCGCCGTTAATATTTTCCACATCATCGGTAGGCACGTTATGGGATCTATATTTGGGTGGGGCAGCTCCTTTAAGGGGGGTCTTTTTGGATTAGCGTGGTCTTCTCTTTAGTCATCCATTCGAGTATCTCAGTTTTCTGTATGCCTTTATTCATTTCCGTAGCAGGTCTGTCGTTTATGGAGGTGAATTTTTTAAACCAAAATTATTATTACTATTATTATTTCACGCCTTGAGATTTTTTCATGTTAGCGTTAGCCGACTACTTTTCACTGGAGTCCCAGTGACAGCAAGTCTCTTCAGTTCTCTTGGACTTTCTTCAGTATTCTGGCTGATCTCAACAATATTGTAGTTTGGGTGGTCTCAGCTCGTAATCCGATTTCCAACTCTTCCATCCACTCTTTTCAAGCCTTTGGGGACCGTTCCAAGTGCACCAATTACAATTGGTATCACTGTCACCCTCCTGTTCCATAACTCTTTGTTCTCCGGCAAGGTTCAAGTACTTGTTTCTCTTTTTGCTTTTTTTGATTTTCACTCTGTAGTCCACTTGGTATTATTTCTTTACGCCACGCAATTTTTTCCCATCAATATTAACTGATGATCTTTCACAAGATTCTGAGTGACAGAAAGTTTCTTTCGATCTCTACGAGTCTTCAGAGTATTCTAGCCAATCTCAACCATACTGTGGTCTGAGGGGTTATGATTCTTCCTCTGATTTCCAATTCCTTTAGTCTTTTTCCAGGGCCTTTGGAGACCGTTCCAAGTGCACCAACTACGATTGGTATCACCATCATCCTCATTTTCTATTGCTTTTTTTAGTTCTCCTGCAAGGTCCAAGTACTTTCTTTGCTTTCTTTTATTTTCACTCTGTGGTTCGCAGAAACTACAAAATCCACAAGATGACAAGTCCTTTTTTTTTGTTAAACAATGGAAGGCCTGGTCATCTGGCAATGATTAGGTGATCAGTTTGTATCTCAAAATCGCAGAGAATTTTATGAGTCTCATTTTCTTGGACGAAATTTAGTTTGTGCATATACCATTTGGTAGTATTGTCAAATTTCAGTCACTTGCACAATTCCCAGTGGATCACCTTTCCCACTCAGTCGTGACTAGTCTTGTACTCCTTTCATGCTATTTTGTTCCATTCACTGATTATGTGATTCACCATTTATCCTTCAAACTTTCCTGACCCAGAAAATTTGGATAATGTATGTTTTCATTTACAGGTTGACTTGAAATCAGTTCTTATATCTTACAAAAGAAATATTTGACTTTTGTGCCACGGAAGCACATGTGAATTGTTTATAAAATTTTCAATGTTTTTATTGACTGAATTCAGTGTACTCTTAGCAATTCCTCTATATGTATGACTCATCAAAATATGAGGACTCATATTTGTATATCTGCTTTTTTAGACTGTAAACATATCGATCGGCGATAGTATTTAAACAGATGGCCACTTACCTCTTGTTTCAATTGGCTGGCTTTGTCGGCACGAGATAGATAAATAAATAAATAAAGATAAAAAATAAAAGCAAAAACAAAAAGCAAACAAAAACAAAAAACAATAATAAAAAAACAAACTAAAAAGCAAATAACAAAACAAAAAACAAAACAAAACAAAAAAACAAAAATAGGTTCCCAGGGTTTGACGTTTTGACAGCTGTAGTATCTATATTTTATATCTATATCTATTGGCCTAATGAGTAGAGTGTTCACTAATGGTCCGGGAGACTGGGGTTCAATCCCAGGTGGAGTCATACCAAAGACTCAAAAAATGGTACTTTATGCCGCCTTGCTTAGCGCTCAGCATTAAAAGGCAAGGATCAAGGGTAAAGTGGACCAATCCAGGGAATGGAGAAGAACCCTTCCCTCCACCTCGATGAAGGAGCTATTGAAAAGGGAGCCTTCAGCTAACCGTTGACTAAGGTCACCAACTTTACTTTTACTTATATGGATAAACCGGCTCATTGGATCATTGGCGAATACTCTACCCACCAGTGGGTAGAGTGTTCGCCAATGATCCGGGACACCTGGGTTCAATCCCAGATTGCGTCATACCAATGATAAACCGGCTCATATGATAAACCGGCTCATTGGTATGACGCGATTTGTTTTGTTATTTGCTTTTTTGTTTTTTGTTTTTTTTAATTATTTTTTGTTTTTGTTTGCTTTTTGTTTTTGCTTTTATTTTTTTATCTTGATTTATTTATTTATTTTGTGCCTACAAAATCACTCTACCCACTTGTGGGTAGAGTGTTCGCCAATGATCCGGGAGACCTGGGTTCAATCCCAGATCGCATCACACCAAAGATTTAAATAATGGTACTTGATACCCCCTTATTTCATACTCAGCAATATATGGTACGTATCATGGGTAAAATGGAGCAATCCAGGAAAAGGAGTAGCGCCCTCCTCTATATCTCAGTGTAGTAGCTATTGAAAAGGGAGCCTTCTGGTCACCCTCGACTACGGTTGCCAACTTTATATGGATAAAAATCTTGATTTGTTTGATTGACGACCCTTCTGAGTTTGAAAGAGAGTGAAATATCACTGGGTTTGTTTTGTCCTCTTTGTCCTTACGATGTTCAAAAGAATTATTAGTTTTACATAGGAATATTTGAAAGCATCTAACTGTGCGCAAAGAAATGATTAATGTTAAATAGAATTATTTGTATTAGAGAGGAGTACTTGAAACCATTTAACTGCGTGCAAACAAAGGATTAATATTAAATAGGTGTATCTTTTCCAAAGACTGATTGACTGAAGTTTAACTCAGGGCGAAAAGTGTTATTGGAGTGGTTGATGCTAGTCGCGTACCCATTCACCAAGGTCTCATCTCAGCATGAGTATATCCAACGATACGCAAACGCTCAATTGCATGAACCCCCTTATACCTCCTTCTATGGATTAAATTGTATCACTACTGTCCTTCTACAGAGAGGGCTTTGGCATTAGATAATCCACGAAGGTTGATATGCCATTAAACAAAGAAATCAAACCAAACCTAACACTCAATAGACGACAGAGCTCATTTACACATACAGAAATGCAGAACGTAAACACAAGAAATAAAGATGAATCTTTAGCGTACACATGGCGTACACACAAGAAGTATTAGCAAAAATATATAAACGCGTCCCAACTGATAATATGTGCATATATTGTTCTATAAACAAGAAGTATATGAAAGAAGTGGAAAAATGGAAAAAGTCTCGCTTGAGTTTGTTGTTCAATGAACTATTCTGTAAGGTTATATTGGTTTTATTGTATAATGGTCAAGCAGGAGACCCGTCTCCACTGTTCAAAGAACAGCGCAAAAAAAAAAGCACGTCATTTGGGGATTGATACGTAAACACTGTGTGTAAACAAATGATTAATATTGAAAACAATAATTAGTTTTAGACAGGAATATTTGAAACAATCCTTGTTCTTACGATATTCAAAAGAATTAATAGTTTTAGAAAGGAATACTTAAAACAATCCTTGTTCTTACGATATTCAAAAGAATTAATAATTTTAGAAAGGAATACTAAAAACAATCCTTGTTCTTACGATATTCAAAAGAATTAATAGTTTTAGAAAGGAATACTTAAAACCGTCTGAGTGCAAACAAATGAATTATTAGTTTTAGATTGGAATACATAAAACCATTTAACTGTGTGCCGACGAATGATTAATATCAAAATGAATTATCAATTTTAGATGGGAATACTTAAAACCATTTAACCGTGTGTAAAGGATTAATACCAAATTGAATTAACAGTGTTAGAAAGGAATACGTGAAGCCTTTTAACCTTGTGCAAAGAAACGAGAAAGTTGGCTGACCGTAGTCGAGGACGACCTGAAGGCTCCCTTTTTAATAGCTACTACACCGAGGTGTAGGAGATGTGCTACTTTTTTCCCTGGATTGCTCCACTTACCCTCGATCCGTACCTTATTATGTATTTAAGCAAGGAGGCATCAAGTAACATTTTTTGAGTCTTTGGTATGACTCGACCTGAGATTGAACCCCGAAAGAGGATTTAGGCATACCATGAAATACTAACCAACCAACTACAAAAGTTTAATTTAAATTGGGGGAACAGAGCGGAACCTTTGTAGGACGGACAAACAGACAGGCATTTAGTAAATCAAAAGATATACGGTTTTCTAAAAATTACGTGTTTTAAAATATATCTACGTTTTTTCTTCTACAGGTTTATGAATTATTATGATGGTTTTGCTATGAGAAACAGATAGCTACAACAAATATGTTTGAACTAATATATGATAAAAATAAATACAAATAAAAGACAAAGCCTGTGTAAAGTGGGTTAAGTTTTAGAAAGTTTTCTGGATCTCGTGTCGATTATTTCATTTGCCTATTTTTAAAAATGGGTATTTGTTGATGAGTAGGTGGTTGAAAGGAAACGAAAATTTGAAAAGAAAAAACAAACTTCGATTTAAAAAAAAATGTTAATCAGTCAATGGCCATCTGGTCCTTCTTTGAAAAGAACTATAACCTAATAAAGGGATTTACTTCCGTCGTTACATCAATTGCTAGTTAAGTCACTTGGCGCAGATTTGCTCGGCTAGCAAACCTATACGAGTGAGTTCGAGTCTCATTGGGTGCCCCTTTCATATGGCCTTGTGCCACATCTAAGCAAAAAGCTTAGTAAATTTCCACTTGGCGCAGATTTGCTAAACTTACAAAGCTGCACACATGAAGATGATTCTAATGACGTGGCGTAATGGTTAAAGCTCTGGACTGCGGAATTGTGGGATGCGAGTTGTTTACTTTTGGACAAATACCCTTAAGGAAAGGCATGAACCCTCTTGTCCTCCCAGCAATAGGTTAAATAGTAGCTCTACTGTTCTTCTAGAAGGATGGATTTAGAATTAAATAACCTAAGAAGGTTGATATGCCATTAAACAACAGAACAAAACAAACTAATCTAATGACGTGGGACAGGCAAAAAAGGCGATATATATATATACACAAAAAAGCAGGAGACATAGAATATACAGAGACATCAGCAGAATCGCAAATTTAAAGAGATGCTGTCTCAGACTATATTCATAAAAAAGACAAAGTGTCTGTAATGGATATACAACACTGGTTTTCATGCTTCTAAAATTCAGATTACCTTATTTTTTCTATACTATATATATGTATCTTAAATAATAATTATACTATAATTTATATATATATTAAATAAACACCCCCCCACACACAGATATATATATATATATATATATATATATATATATATATATATATATATATAAATTGAATAATAAAGACACATTTTGTCTACATAATTTTATTAAGATCCTTTCAAGTTTCTTGATAAGTGTCTTGGTTTCAGGTTGGAATTAGTGGATGAATTTACCAAAATTGTCCCGAGCGCTTTCGAACCTCTCGTGGACCATCATCAGGGGTTGCTTGCATGTATAAAGAGTGTTTTTTTTAAAGAGTTTTTGAAAGTTTTTTTTTTTTAGGTTTTTTTTTATAACATAACAAAATTACGTAAACGCAGAGTTGGATAAAACTGAGATGCTGATGAATTTAAAAAACAGAACGCTATCAACGGAAATAGAATATTATCAAGAAATATGGAATATTTAAGATATTTTTTAAATATTCAATTTCAGTTTTAACATCTTTTATTTGTTTCAATTTTTCCAGATTGACTGTTTAAGTCTCCTTAATTAATTTGTGTTTAACCTAACACCTATCTCCTAGATAAGTTAACAACATACTGTTCTTAATGTCTCAAACCAGGTATCGGAACGTTACAGTTAAAATTTGCAATATAAAGGAAATTTTAAGAGGTAAAATTTGATATGAAGAGAATGACACTATAGGCAAGTTTAGTATTCAACTGGGTAATATTTTCAGGGGGCTTTAGTTTGTAATTTTAAACGGTAAATTCAAACGCAGCTTTCTTGTTCGGATACTGATTCAAAAAAATAATACAGACAATAAAGTTTTTAAAAAGAAAAATTAACAAGAAAGAAAAGGATAGAAAAGATAAAGTGTTGCAAATTATTATGCAATTTGCTGGAACTTATCTGCGAGAGAGTCCGGGAAACAAAATTCTTTGAATTTGAGTATTTTCTTTTCTTTTTTGTTTTGTCGAAAAGTTTCAGAGTTCATTAAATTGCGAGTCTTCTTTAAAGTTCTTTTCAGCAGAATTCTCGGTTGAATTTTCTTTCAGTTGTTTTGGTAGAATTTCAGTTGTCGACTTTCGTTTAATTTTACTTTTATTTCTTGGGAAGCTGCAACCTGTTTAAAATATGTACCGGCTATTTAAGAAGCGAGTGACGAAACCTTTCTGGTGGCTAACTTTTCCTGCCTTCAGTTCGGTCCCCGAATTCATACCGAGGGTTCAAAAGTAATTCTCTACAAAAAGAGGAAGTAGCTTTTTGGTGCCGTAATTGTCTGGGATTCATTCTCCCTTTTCCATTCTGGCCAAATCAAGTGCCGCACGTGTTCGACTAGATTTTTTTCTTAGAAATAAATTTTTATAACAGATGTGTGTGTGTGTGTGTACACCAGCACACCACGGCGACTTTTAATTAGGCCGAAATTTAGCAAATGAATTTAGCGGGTGATTTGTTTTAAGAGGTGATAATTTATGCAGGACCAGCCACACTTTTTGGATGAGTTGATAATAGAAGAATGGTTCACCAGACGCTGTCACATATTCTTCCCATCAACACTTATCAGGTTTTGAATTTGGATTGTTTTCCTTCTCCTAGACCGGTTGCCCTATTATTTTACTCATCGTGAAAGAAGAGATGGATACACGTCTTTCCCAAGGACATTGGCGTGAAGTGAAGCCCAAAAGTTGGCCAGAAGACAGAATAGAATAGAAATAGACCAGTGCTTAAGTCTTCATCTGTTGTCCCTATCGGATGAAGAGCACAGAGTCACACACATTGCTCCACCCCTTCTCAAACACAAGAATTGTTCAAAGAGTAAAGAGAGACGACTATTCGATTGCATTCGAAGGTTGGGTTTTGTTATTTTCCTTTTTTCCTTTTTGTCGAGCTGACTTGTGGCTAATACAGTTTCGACCAAAACCAACGTCCTACTAAACTACTTAAAAAAAAAAAAATTACACTATCGGGAAAAATATCGAAATAGGAAAAAGAATAAATGAATATAGACTCGAATGAGATTACCAACAAAAATAAGAACAACTCTCAAGAGTATTCAGAAGATGAAGTAAAAAAAGAAAAACAAACAAACAAGTTTTCCAAATTCGAAGATGATGCGTGTGACACGAAAGTAATGTAAAACAATGAACGCTTAAAAGTCGAAGGCCTAATGACGAGTATAAGGTTGGTCAACACTATACTAAAATTCCCATTATCTCTGTCTCTGTCTCTCTATATATATAGTGAGATTTGTTAGGATTGCGTTGACACAGAGTAATATCGAACTATTTTAACTATTTCAAGATAATATAAACATGGTAAAATCGCTAACGACTCAATTTTCCAATATTCAGGTGAATTTTTATCCACATGTCTGCAGTCTGCTGGATTCAATAACTGTTCTCAATATATATATTGTTACGAACCGACTTTCACTGGGACTGCGAAAACAGGCACGTAACGAGAATAATAAAAAAAATGTATAAAATTGCGAGAATGTCCCAAGGTTCGATAAAAAAAGGGTGAACTATGGGAAGGGAATTTCTCCAATACAAGACTCACGGTAAATCATAGCAGAATAAGCGACAAACACTCACAAAACCAACACAACACAATTTGAAGATTTAACAACAAAATTTTATAACTACAATAACAACTTATTTAGGGAAGAATAAGAATATATAAAAAAAGGGCTTTAAGAACAAAAGGGGAAGGAAAATTAATGTTACTATGTATGTAAAGAAGTCCGAGACGAATTATAACTCAAACAGATTTGCATGATAGACACATAGAGGCAAAAGAAATACGGAACTCATTGAGGGTTTAGGACTGGTTAATAATCTCTCTTTTTTTTTTTTTCTTTCGTTGTTTTTCTCTTTCGTTCTTTCTTTTTTTCTTTCTTTCCTTTTTCTCGAAGAAGCTTGCCACAAGGAGTTAGTTTTCTGCTGTCTTTTTTCTTAGTCGCATTTCGGGTGTAGTGAAACAGAACCCAGGGATGAATGTCGACGCCTTGAAGTCAAAACCGCTACTGCTATATATTCACTTTTGCCAGTCAGAAACCAAAAATCCTTCCTTGACTCTTAGGGCCGAACACGTGGATGATAAGGTCACCCAAAGTTCACTCCAAGAGTTCAAGGCTAGCTAAGATGGGTAAAAAGTGGAAAGGGGTTGACTTGCAATTCCACTTCTTATCGTTGTCTTTTTTTTCTCCTCCTCCTTTAGTCTCGAATCATGCGTGATTAGAAAAGGTTCATTTGGCGCCTCCTTTTCCAATTTTATTCTTCGTCTCGGAATAATACGGGTGAATGAAACACACCTTGTAATGTACATAGAAAATATATTTCTTTTATTTTTCTACCCCACGTAACAATATATATATCAGTGGCGACTCTAGCCTATTTTTAGTACTCGTGCGCCCCCCTCTGTCAACTTCAGTTCCCAACCCCTGGTCTGTGGACCCAAAGTAATTCATCATAGTTGCTACTGCGTGATTCTCCATTGTATAGCACAGATTGACTAACGTACCTTGCATGGTGGGTTTTTTTGTAAACAATCAAGATACTATATAATTTGTAGTTTTGTTAATACAGTAGATAAGATAATTTTTTTCCTTTCAAAAGTATAGAAGAAAAGAGAAGATGTTCATTACTATGTCGAGAAAAATATGTTTATTAGAATAAAGAAATTGATGACAAAGATTATTTGTTGAAAATGTATTCAAATAAACAAATTTTAGTTACAGAATGTAATATATGCAACATTTATTAAAGAAATAGAGATCTGTTAGTGAAAAAACGAATTAAAACACGCTGTTTAACCAACTTTTACCATAGCGATGATGATGACGTCGGCTATGGCTATAATCTGCTATCCCCCCTCTCTCTCTATCTCAGTCCCTCTCCCTCTTCCCAAGACAGCTGTCAGCAATCACATAGTGCTAATATTTTTGAGCACGGTATTTTGAGTTGCTCTTGCTATTGGCTACAGCCAAAAGCGGATTTCTCTAACATTACTGTTATTATAAGGGTCTTGTGCTGGGCACGGATTATATATATGTGTTCAACATTATAGCCGATTTTATGGGATGTTCCATGGATCTGACGGTGGCCGGACAAAGACCATCCGTTCAAAACAGCATCGTTGTATTATTCCCATATATATTTATGAACTTTTGGCTACTTAATTATCGAAACTTGAATAGATACGTAATTTAATTGAGATCAGACTAAGTATGATTGCTTGAAATTAATGGATGATTTTTAATCCATTTTGAATAATATTGACCGAGTTAATGGTCGTGCCGGGCACGAGTAGCACTAGTCCCATCTTCGCCCCTGATATATATATATATATATATATATATATATATTGAGAACAGGTATATATATATATATATATATATATATATATATATATATGCTTGTTGTTTCACCCCGGGTTGAGCACTCTCACTAAGGAATTACCGGTTGCCACTCGTGTAATGCAAAGCTCTTCTAATGAATTGAGCACCCGGTACCCGTTAAAACGCCAATGTAAACCAAAGAAAAATTATATATATATATGTGTTAAAATACCTTCTTTTACGCTGAGATTGCTGATGGGTGTGAGGTAAGATATCCGACTGGTGTAAAGTCAACCGGTTTTCGATTCCAGCTTGAAGCATCTCGCGTGTCTAGCCACACTGATTAGTTGTGATACAACAAAACTGTCTGTCTGTGGATGACAATATATGTGTGTATGTATATAGGTGTATGTATGTTATAACATTTGTATATGGTTGGGTTTCTTGGTATTTCAATTCTTTTAGGTTATTCAATATTAAATACTGTTTTCAGCCCAGTCGGCTGGGGCTGTCGAAAGATATGACATTAACAATCTGATGGTGAGGCTCCAGTAATGTTGGAGCTTTAGAGAACACCGAGTACCCCTTATTCATATTGCTCCCAGGATGGTAGAACCCAATAGAATCCAATGTATGGGTCAAATAGAACTGTTTGACATTTAAACTCTGTGTAAACAAATGACTAATGTTAAACTGAACTGTTAGAAATAGAACTATTTGATCAGTTAACTGTGTGCAAACAAATGACTTATGTTTTATCAAATTGTTAGAAATAGAACTCTTTGATCATTTAATTGTGTGAAAACAAATGACTTAGGTTTAATTGAATTGTTTGATACATAGCAATACTAGGAACCATTTAACTTTGTTGACTTATATATATATATATATATATGGATAAACTTGATTTGACATTAAATAACCTACAATGGTTGATATGCCATAAAACCAAACTAAACCAAACTAAATCCTTTATATATATATATATATATATATGTGTGTGTGTGTGTGTGTGTGTGTGCGTTAAATGATTATATGATTTGTAAGTGATAGTCTGTAGATAATCTTATTTCTAAGTGAGTTCAAGTTGAATTGTTTGCATACAATTAGGTATTGTTTTTGTTTGCACACAGTTAAATGGTTTCCAGTATTGCTATGTAACTCTTGCAATTTAATTTAACATTAGTCATTTGTTTGCACACAGTTGAAGCGTTATACATATGATTTCTAAGTGAATAGTTTGTAGTTAATTCTATTTTTAAAAAGTTAGAGCCAATTTGTTTGCACACAATTAAGAATTGCTATTGTTTTCACACAGTTAAATAGTTTCAAGTATTGCTATCTAACACTTATAATTCTGTTTAGTATTAATGATTTGTTTACGCACAGTTAAATAGTTTCAAGAATTGCTATCCTACATGATCATTTCTATTTAGTATTAATCAATTATTTTTACACACGTAAATAGCTTCAAGTACTTTGGTCTAACATCAATGGTTTTATTGGCACACAGTTAAATAGTTTCAAGCATCGCTTTGTAACATTAACTATTGTGACGTCGAATTCGACTCTGACCTCAAGAGATCGACATCTCGGTCATTGTCCTCTGTAGAAGGCTGTTATGTAGAATGTGTATCGCCGAGAGCAGCCTGGCACTTGACACTCCACAAAATAAATCCCGGTCAAGACTCCTATTTCGGGCGTATGAGAAACAAACAAATAATGTGGATGCTAATTCGAGGTTAGACTGGTCTCGGACGTCGGTAAGGGGTTGCCGATTCACTTTCACATACACCAATTAGTCATTTGTCCCCCCTACCCCCTCATATCACGGAGGAACGAACTTCTAAGTGAGATAATATTTACTGTAGACAGATTTCCAAATTCTCTTGTAATGTTTAAGGAGGCAATCAGACGTTTAACGAGAATTAATGAACGCGGTATGAGACCGAGACTAGATACATGTCAAAAAAAGTCAAATCAACAGAGGAAAGAACACAATCAAAACATTTCAACACAAGGGTGCATTTAAAATATAACAAAATTTTAATATGCGACGATCAAACAAATTATAATGAGATTTAAGAAACAGTTCTTTTTTCTTTTCTCGTTTCTTTTTAAAATACCAGCAATATTAAGCCTACAGGAAAACTTCAAACAAAAATGTCTCTCAACAGTCCTTTTTCTTCTTTCTCCTTTTTTTTATTTTTTATTTTTCTCTTACTTGAGTAAAAGTGTTTAAGCCGCCGGACTGAGGCGTGTAGCAATGTTCTTTCAATGATTTTACCTATTAGTGATATCTATCTATCTATCTATCTATCTATCTATCTATCTATCTATTTATGACTATAATTCTATCTACCTCAGTCTATCTATCTATCTATCTATCTATCTATCTATCTATCTATCTATCTATCTATCTCAGTCTATCTGTCTATCTATCTATCTAAGTCTATTTATGACTATAATTTTATCTACCTCAGTCTATCTATCTATCTATCTATCTATCTATCTATCTATCTATCTACTTCAGTCTATCTACCTCTATCTATCTATCTACTTGTTCTCAGAGCAGAAATTGCCCGGTCGGCAGGGGCTGTAGAATACACTGACTTCACCTCTGCAGAGGGGTAAGACACCTCACTCCAACGAGTGTCCTGGATATGACACTAAAAAATCTGATGGTGAGGTTCCAGTGATGTTGGAGCTTTGGGGAATGCGGAGCACCCCTTCATTGACATCGCTCCCAGGTCCACTCTGGCCCGGAGGGGTAGCACTTGATAAGACCCTAATAATAAATAAAACTAACTGCGTACTTATGCTAAACTGAATTTTTTGAATTAGAACTGTTTGACTAAATTTCAGTTTAGTCAAACAGTTCAGTTTAGTCAAACAGTTCAGTTTAGTCAAACAGTTCTATTTCAAGCTATGAATAGCTTGAAATAGAAATGTTTTTGATAATTAAACTGTGTACTCATGCTAAACTGAATTTTTTGAAATAGAAGTGATTATTTGTATAAAAATGGATTTGGCATTAAATAACCTACAAAGGTTCATATGCCATAAAACCCAATCAATCAAATAATCATTTGAGTAGAAATAGTCAGAATTGGCGAACGACTTGGATTCCACCATGTTGACAAATGGTATCATACAAAGGAAAGAAAGAAAAAAAAAAAAAAAAGAAACTAACGGTAAATTTTTTCCCAACAGAAGCTATCAACGTTAAGTTTATCTTTTTTCTTTAAGACAGCTCCGATTTCATTCCCTGTAGCATATTGATTTTAAAAGCTTATATGATGACGGTACACTATGACGTAAAGACGTGTTGTTATCAGTTGTCTGCAAATTAACTATTAGCCGATCCTTCGAAAGAAACACGTTTTTTCCGTTGTTAAAGAGGAAAAGAATCAAGGATATGAATGGGTCAGAAAAATGAGACACGCTTGCGTATCTCTCATTTGTGGCTCCGCGTAAGTCTTAACTAACCTTCGTAAATAAAGAAATTAAAATGAACTATGTAAATACGAATGTTAATTATTTAACCGAAAGGTATATCAACATTTCTACTGATGTTTGAATTATCATAATTTACTCCTTGAAAGTTTTTCACAACAGCTTTAGCTGATGGTCTTTCACTGAAGTTTGAGTGACTGCAAGTCTCCTCAAGTCTCCAGGACTCTTCTCAGTATTATTATTATTATTTCAATCTTTTGAGAGTTTTTCAAACTGGCGTAAGTTGGTGGCTTTCCTCTAGAGTCCGAGTGACAGCAAGTCTCCTCAAGTCTCCAGGACTCTTCTTAGTTTTCTGGCTGATCTTAATAATGTTGTCGTACGATGGTCTCCACTCATCCTCTTATTTCCAACTCCATCTATCTCTGTACCAATCCTTTGGAGACTGTACCGAGTGCACCGATTACAATTGGTATCACCGTCACTTTCATGTTTCATAGTTTTTTTCAGTTATCTATAAGAGTGGCTTCTATAGATGAGAATAAAAATAGCCATCGAAAGATAACCATGACCCACACTTTACCAGCTCGAACATGCATACAGCAGCTATGTGAGGATACGGGATATAGCCCTGAAGACATACCGGCGGCGATGAACGATAGGGAGAAGTGGTGAGAGAGGGTCAGGGATATCCGTACTAGCGGCACGATATGATGATAATGATGATGATCCCTCTTTTCGTTTTCATACAGTTTTACCCTGTGATCAGCCGGAATGGCAAAGTCAACTATTCGGCAGGTTTTCGTTTTTTTTTTGTTTGTTTTTTATTGACTATCACTACGTCTGACTGTCTGGCCGAGATTAGATGATCCGTTTGTATCTGAAAATTTCAAAGAATTTTGTACGATTCATTTTCTTGGACGGATTCTTGCATATATCATTTGTTTGTATTGTCAATCCTTGTGAGTTTCGCACACCAGTTAACTCTGGTAGGTTTTCATTGGAGTTTGAGTAACAGCTAGTCTCCAGGACTCTTCTCAGTATTCTGGTCAACCTCAACAATACTGTCGTCAGAATTGATCTCGATTCTTCTTCTGATTTCCAACTGTTCAAACCTTCTTTCCAATCCTTTGTGGACCGTTCCAAACGTCCCAACTACAATTGGTGTCACCGTTACACTTATCTTCCACACTTTTTTTTTAGTTCTCTGGCAAGGTCCAAGTACTTTCTACTTTTTTTTGCTTTCTTATTTTCCCCAATCTGTGGTCCGGTGCGACGGCAAAATCAACTAGACAGCAAGTTCTCTTTGCTAATTAGCTCTAAGTCTTCTGGCTACGATTAGTGTTGTGACGTGGCTTGTACCACCTGACATCCGGTAGCCTGAATGTATAAAAGGCGTCTCACGCTTAGTGGTCGGCAGTTGTTGAATATCGACACCGGGTGTAACACTCTCACTTCGAGAGACTGTGAATATTGTATATACTCTGGATTTATACTGTTCAAACAATAAAAGGATTTAACTCTGTATTTCTTTGTATATCTTTTCCTTCACGATACTACAATTAGAGAATCAGTTTGTATCTTAAATTATCATAGAATATTATGTATCTCATCTTCTAGTACAGATTCTGGTTTGTGTATATACTATCTGGTAGAATGGTCAAAATTCAATCTCTTGAACAAATTCTCAGTGGATCACCCTTCCTACTCAATCATGCCTACTCTTGTACTCCTTTCTCTGCTAGTTTGCTACATTCGCTTACTATGTGATTAATAGTTCCATCTTTTTCTCCACATAACCTATGCTTGTTATTCTCTTGCGTATTATCGATTTTCGCTTTAATGTAATTAGTCCTGATGGCATTAGAAGAAATTCAGTTTCTCTCTTGAGATTTCCCTTTCGTTGCCATGTCCCGGTCTTCTCGTATGCCATCTCACCAGTTTGTCGCTTGAAATATCCATACAGTTATTTTTCTTCCCATTTCTGTTTTCTAGTCATTGTTGTTTTGCAATTGGCTACCGTAATCGATCAATCTTTGCTCTACTTAACATAGTCCTCGTATTAATGCACTTAAACCGGACACTGGCATAATGGTTAGAGTGTTCGCCTATGGCCCGGGAGACCAAGGTTCAATCCCAGGTCAAGTCATACCAAAGACTCAAAAAATGGTACTTGATGCTACCTAGTCTAAGACTCAGCATTATAAGGTATGGATCAAGGGTAAAGTAGAGCAATCCAGGAAATGGAGTAGCGCCTTCTCCTACACCTCGATTTAGTAGCTATAGAAAAGGGAGCCTTCGGGTCACACACGACTATGGTCGCCAACTTACTTTACAACTTGTATCAGGGTCTCCATTTTTTTTTGTAAATACCTTTAAGTCATCCATATACATCAAGCAATTAATATTTTCCGGTGATTTGGAAAATGTGTAACCCCCATACATTTTGGCTTCTTTGAGGATGTACTTGTCTATATATATATATGTAAGCGACAATATAGTCTCTATATATAAGCAAAAAGATATATATCCTAATCTCTCTCTCTCTATATATATATATAGTAGGTCATTTGTTCCTCTTCCGAGTTTTTCATTGGAGTCTGCGTGACTGTAAGTCTCCTCAGTTTTCCAGGACTCTTCTTAGTATTCTTGCAGATCTCCACAGTGTTGTTGTCTGGATGGTTTTGTTTCTTTTTTTCATTTCCAATTTCTCCAGTCCAAGCTCTTTGGGATTGTTCTAAGTGCAACAACAACAACAACAACAACTGGTACCACGGTCACCTTCATGTTCCACAGTTATTTTTTAGCTCTCTGGCAAGATCCACTAGATAACAAGTTTTTTTTTCTTGTTAATCAACACTAGATCTGGTCTTCTGTCCGGGATGGGATGATTCTTTTATATCTCAAAGACCCAGAGAATCTTACTATTTCACTATTTTATATTCTTTCTATGCGAGTTTTTCACACTAGTTTTAATTGGTGGTTTTTCACTGAAGTCTAAGTGACAGCAAGTCTCCTCAGATCTCCATGACGCTTCTAAGTATTTTTACTGATCTTAACAGTGCTGAGGTCTGGATGGTCTCGATTCTTCCTCTGGTTTCCATTTACTCCAGCCTCTTTTTCAACCCTTCGGGGACCGTTTCAAGGGTACCAGTTACAATTAATAAAGTCGATTTCTGTATTCCACAACACATGAAGCAATAATTTTTACCCCCATTTTTCGGACGATCCATGAAGAACCAGCCATTAACCAACGACTTTATCCACTGGGTCATTGCCAAGGCTGAAAGGGAAGATATCTCAGATTGTGGACGAAATAAAGGAAAACGTGCAGAGTTAGTTGATAGCAATTTGAAAAGCGCCCCGCAGACAATTTTGACAATGGAAGAAATGCTTAGCGTGCGAAATCCTAAGAGAGTTACTTTGAAAGAGAGTAACACGCCATTACCCTAGGCAGGCTATTTTTTCATAACTGTTAAATGTCTCGATTATTTCCGGATATACTACGTAGTAAAATGAAATCTTTCATCGATTCCCAGAGATGTAAAATAAATAAATAAATAGGTTAAGTTACAGTCACTTTATGTATAAAAGAGAAAAACTGCATTCCAAACACGTGAGATAGTTGTTCAGTATCCACTCTCCTGAGAATATAGGGATGCAAAAAGGAAAAATTGTTTTGTGTGGTTGGTTGGTTGGTGTATGGGATCCCAACCTTTGAAGGAACATAATCAAACATGATATACGGACTTCAATGAACGAACACACTTCTTTATAAAAATATATCTCTTACACTTTATTCTCGAAAGGGTGATGTTTCTTGTGTGTGAGAGGTGAGTGGAGACAATGACGGGCTATTATTTTGACCCAAGTTCTTCTGACCAAAGTGGCACTTCTTTCTCGTCTTGGCTGGGGTTGCTCAACCGTGGGTCATTGAGGGCCACAAAGCCCTCTATCTGCCGCTGGTTCTCACTTCGGCATCTCCAACTAACTCGAACCGCCCCGGGCACCTGGTTATATTATTGTTTAACGACCACCTGCTTTCGCTGTTCTTGACTGACGGTTCGGTCGAGGGTCAATATATAACAGTTGGTGGATAAAGGTTCAATCCTTTCCTCAGGTTATGAGTCCGAAAGTGAATGTACTAGCGCGAGAGGAGTTCGAACTCGCTTGCTATAGTTGTTTGCTTGGTTGTGTTTTATGGCATACCAACCCTTGTGGGTTATTTAATGCCAAATCCTACCAATATACAGATATATAGTAATTTACGAAGCTCTTTGCTTCGATGTGGCGAACTGACTCGTGTAGGTTTGCTAGTCAAGCTTGCTAACCGTTACACCACCAAAGGTGCTCCTAATACACAGATATATTAAAGATATAATTTGTAAACGAATAGTAAGTAAATAACATTATTTTTAAATGCCAAAACTCGTTTATTTGTATACAGTGAAAGGGTTTCAAGTATTTCTAAAAATTGGTTTCAAGTATTGCTAAAAATTCTATTCAACATTATTCATTCGTTTGTTCACAGTTAAAAGGTTCAAGTTTTGCTATGCAATACTAATAATTCAATTTAACACGAGTCATTTATTTGCATACAGTCAAAGGATTCTAAGTGTAGTAAATGATTCTATTTGACGCATAGAGGGGACCCTAAAAGGAGCGGACCTGAGGTAATGACGGGGTACTTCACATTCCCCAAATCCTACAGAACTGGGACCTCACCATCAGATGCAGTTTAATGTCATATCTAGGACACTCGTTGAGGAAGATTGCGCCTCTGCAAAGAAACAGTAAGCGTATACTACTCGCAGCGTAATGGTTAACGCTTTCGACTGGGAAATAGAAGTAAGTGAGTTCGAATTCCCATTGCGCTATTACGTGCATTTTCTGTCTAATACACCTGAAAAACGTTATCATCATCATCATGTCGCGCTGGTAGCACGGATATCCCTGACCCTCTCTCGCCACTCCTCCCTATCGTTCATCGCCCTAGGTAGGTCTTCAGGACAACATCCCGTATCCTCATATAGCTGCTGAATGTATGTTCGTGCTCGTCGTCCTGCTTTTGCACGGCCATGTGTGGGGATCCATAAGAGTACATCTCTTATGAGTTCATCTCTGCTTCTCCAGCAGTGTCCTGCATGTCTGGTTCGTCTAACTTGAATAGTTTTCGTGATAGGGGGCAGGTGGCCGTACAGTTGGTGTCTTGTGGGGTGTTGCCGCCAGTACTTGTTCAAGATTGCACGTAGCATTCTTGTGTAATTGCCGTCTACCTCTTATTTCCCTGGTTATGGTTTAAATAGCATTGTTACAGTTCTTGTATGATATTTAATGCCAAATTCTATGTATACACTCATAAATATTAAATATATGATTTGTATATTAAATATATGATTTGTAAACGAATAGTTCGAAGGTAATAATATTCTTAACAAGCTAGAGCTCATTTGTTTGCATGCAGTTAAATGGTTTCAAGTATTGCGATCTAACACTAATAATTCTATTCGACATTATTCATTCGTTTACACTGGAGAGCTTTGCAAGGATAGCTTTGGCATTAAATAACCCTGTAAGTTTGGTTTTAGTTTGGTCTGGTTTTATGGAATATCCATATTTACCAACTCCTCCGCTCGGGTAGGATATGACACAAGGTCAATTTTTCAGCGGAGTTGAGCAGGTTTGAATTCAGAGTTTTCTTTCTCCTAGACTAGTTGCCTCACCAAGGCTGAAGAGCCTTGTCTGCCCTACTATTTACCCATAGCTGGAGGGAGAATAATTGGATTCATACCTTCCCCAAGGGTATTAGTGCTATGTGAAATGCAATCAGCCGCGTCCAGGATTTGAACTCGTGTCGTAGTATCCATTTCCTACGACGATAACCATTACACCACGGGCACCACTGGCTTTATGGAATATCAACCATTGTAAGTTATTTAATGACAAATCCATTTTTATACAAATAAACAGTTCTATTTCAAACAATCCAGTTTAGCATAAGGACACAGTTTAAACGTCAAAAACTGTTCAATTTCAAACAATTCAGTTTAGCATTACACCGTTTAGTTCTATTTGACCCAAAGATAGAACCCAATCAGGTGCTACCGCTTCGAGCAAGAGTGGACCTGGGAGCGATGGCAATGAAGTGGTACCCCGCATTCCCCAAAGTTCCAGCATTACTGAAGTCTCGCAATCTGATTGTTGAGTGTCGAATCCAGGACACTCGTTGGGTAAGTCTTACCCCTCTGCATAGATGTAGTCGGCGTATTCTATAGCTCCAGCCGACTGGACCTAACCCATTAAGGTTGATATGCCATTAAACAAAGAAACCAATTGTATGCTAAAATTCTCCTTATATTCCAAATCTTTCAAATAGTAAATTATGTTAAAAATATGAGCCCGTTTAACATTGATGAGCGAGATGTAAAATACTAAAAGTATATTCCCGTCGAAGTCAGTCCGTCACTCGGAGTTTCGCGTGTAACACAAAATCGTCAGAGATAAATCTTTTATTGGTTTCTATTTGTACTCTAAAATTTGATGTATTCGAAATAAGTCATATAAGTAAGAAAAATAAATATAACCTTGCAATAACCAAAAATAAAGTTGATTCTTTTCTTGTTTGGGTCAAGACCATTACAGTACTTTTTGGTATTTAAAACATTCTTTTTAAGTATAAAATGAAGACTACATAGAAGTCTAATTTCGATAATTTAATGTTTTCAACAATAGGAAAAGATTAAAACTTCAAGGGAGTTTTTGTCTTTGAAACATTTTTCTAAGGAAATAAAAAAAAAACTGGTCAGATTTTCATATGTGAGTCTCGTTCAAACGTTTTTAGATTTCTTTTGATAAATTCTTACGAGATGAACTGTGAACATGTTAGGTTCCTGTATTGTGGTCTTCAGATAAGACCAGTGGGAGAACAACTCAAACAACGGGTGATAGGTGAACGTTATTGTATAAGCAAAAAAAAAAAAAAAAAAAATGGGAGTCATGCAAAAGAAGTACTAGCCGTTCTCGGCTTGCAGTCTGTCTGTCAAATGTCTCGAAAGAAACAAGAAGTTGCTTCCCTGAGCGAAGAGAATATGTTTAGGTTGGACGAGTCCATCTTTAGGGTATGGTAGGATATGTCCCCATAAGAAATAGTGATCCATGATTGTATTGATGCTTCTATTTAGGAAGGCGTGAAGGATTCTAATTATCTTCTCATTATTTTCATTATATCGAAAATTTACATGGTTAAAAAATGACATTCGCAAAATCGTGACCCCACAAACTTGTCATTCAGTTGCATATTTGACTGGAGATTGTTTTATTCGTTGAGAATATTTGTAGTTTATTGCTGTAACAAAAATCACGTCCTGTTGTTCTGTTTTTGCTAGTTAGATATAAATAATGAAATTTTTATAACTCTATGAAACGATATGAAAGTTTTAGGTACCTGCAAAGAATCCAAATTTTGTTATTTTTATTTTTATTTTTATTTTTATCAATGTTTTAACCTTTGAAATGAACCCCAAAGATAAAAAAAACCCCTCTAAAATATAAGGCTAGATAAAAAAGATCCATTTGTTTTTTTCCCACACTATTTATGAATCATAATACGGATGTATATACATAAAAAGATATTTACTAAGCCTAGCTAAGCTACCAAAATATTGTTAATGAATTCAAGTCTCACCGGGAGGCCCATATTCCCCCCCACTTGTGCCACGACTAGCTAGCTTAGTAAATGACTTCGAAGTTTATCTAAGCATAGCACAGCAAACATTCTCATCCATGAGGCTGGCTTGATACAGAAGTAACAGGGCCATTGGGCTAATGAATAGAGTATTTGCCAATGGTCCGGGAGACCAGGGTTCAATCCCAGGCCGAGTCATACCAAAAACTCAAAAAATGGTACTTGGTGCCTCCTTGCTTAACACTCAGCATTATAAGGTAGAGATCCAGGGTAAAGTGGAGCAATCCAAGGTAAGGAGTAGCGCCCTCCCCTATACCTCGGTGTAGTAGCTATTGAAAAGGGGGCCTTCGGGTAACCTTCAACAAAGGTCGTCAACTTTACAAAATAAAGTGGAAAGAGCACTAAACGTAAAAGTTACCGTCACAGGAAACAAAATCGGTGACCCGAATTCAATTCCCTTATAAAGTTGTTGGTATTTCACTACGTGCTAATACCTTTGGGAAAGTCATAATTCCACCTGTTCTTCCTCCAATTATGGGTAAATTGTCGGACAGGGTGGGTTCTTTGGCCTTTGTTAGGCAACCAGTTATGGAGAAGAAAAACTGACCGTTTATCACACTCGACTAAATATTTATTTGATAAACTTCCGGTGTTTATATTCGCTTTAAATTTATATAAGTTATCATTTACTCGGCCAAGCTAAGTTTGGCATAAGATTAAAAGTAAGGGGTGCCCAATGAGAATCAAGCTCACTTTTAAGCCCAGTCAGCTGGGGCTGTAGAAAACACCAATTGCTTCTCTGCAGAGGGGTAAGACCACCCACTAATGAATGTCCTGATATGACATAAAACAATCTGATGGTGAGGCTCAAGTAATGTTGGAGATTTGGGGAATGTGCAGTATCTCTTCATTGTCATCGTTCCCTGGTCCACTTTGGCCCTGAATGGCTGCACCTGAAAGGGTCCTATCTATGGGTCAAATAGAACTATTTTACATTAAAACAGAGTGCAAACAAATGACATGCTTAATTGAGTTGTTTGATCACTTAACTATGTGTTAACATGTGAATGCTGCTTAATTGACTTGTCTGTGATACATAACAATACTTGGAACCATTTAACTTTGACTTATACTAAATTGAATTGTTAGAAATAGAACTGTTTGATCATTTAAATGTGTGTACCGACAAATATCTGTGTACAAATCCTATATTTAATATATATGTAAAAACAAATTTGACATTAAATAACCAGCAATGATTGACAATGCCATAAAACCAAACCAAACCAAACCCAGGCTCGTCAAGGATATGATACTAAACTTTATCCGATTGTGAGACTCCAGTTCTGTTGCTCTGGGGAGTGTGTAGTACCCTTCATTGCCATTACTCTCTGGTCCACTCTAACGGGGAGTGCTAGTACCATCTATGGGTCCATTAGATCTGTTTGAAAATTATTTGTATTTGATAGTAATACTTGAAATCGTATAGGAGTGTGCAAACAAATAATTATAGACAAAACAAGATCAATTTTCAAAAGATGTAATGGGACATTGAAAATGTCGTTATTTGCGAGTGAATCAAGTTTTGGCTTGAAATAACACATAAGGAGTTGATACGCCGTTAATCAAATAAGCAGAACCAAATCGAAGATCCTAGTAATTTATATTTACCCAACCCCTTCGCCACGAGAAGGATTTGACACAAGATCAACTTTCATCCAGGATAAAGCTGGTTTGCATTCAGACTGGTCGCTTTACCAAGGCTAAGGAATTCAGGCTGTCCTACTATTTACCCATAGCTGTGAGAGAAAAGATGGATTCATTCCTTTCCGAAAGGCATTAGCGTGAAGAGAAACGCGGGCAGCCTTGTCCAGAATTTGAAAACGGTTTACAGATTCCATTTCCTCCAACGTGATAATCGTTACACTAAGCGCGCCTCACTGGTAATGCTCCGCGAACTACGTTCGCAAAACATTACACAACGCTAAGTTATAAAAAAAATGAACAATTACAAGCAGGGATACCCCGCTTTGCCCAGGGTGGAAAACAATTCAAATATGACAACGCAGTTAAACAGGGTACTTTAATAGGTTTCTTTTTACACAACAAAAACCAGAAGATACACTTACAACCAAAATATAGTCCTTTTTTTTAAGTTTTGGGCAAACGTTTATAAGAATAGACATAATTTCTGCATGAACAGTGAAAATTAAGTAATATACGAATTAGAAAAGATTCTAATAATGTTAATTCTGTATCTGATTTTGTTATTTTTCTGTCAGGCACAAAGGATTTAAATTGCAAACTTAACCAGCTATTCCAAAGTGGTCACCCATGTAAGTTTCGAGAAGACTTCTCGCTGCTTAACTTAGATAATCTTGCGAGAAGCGGTGGTTTAACCGTTAGTCCGATCCTTTTTTTTTTTTTTGTTTCTTTTTTTACTTTTTTAATGATCGTTTCCCTTCAACTGTAATAAAATAAAGAAACGAAACGTACTAGAAGGGTTAGATAAGAGACAAGGTAAGGAAAAAACAATGACTATCAACGACTATGATTGGCGACAATATGTCTGTTTTGTTTAATGACAAGATGACCTTTCCAGGGTTAGTGAGATACACTTAGAAATGCAATAGTTAGTTAGTATACGTGTCTCCCGAGCCACTAAGAAAGACTTTCATTTTAACTTGATTCTCTATAATGTGGCCAACTCCCAAACTATTCATATAACACAGACACACACATACACACACACACACACACACACACACATATATATATATATATATATATATATAGAGAGAGAGAGAGAGAGAGAGAGCGGCGCTCGTGGTGTAATGGTTATCATCTTTGAAAATGGACATGGCAACCCGAGTTCAAACCCTGGACGAGGCTGTTTGCATTTCCCATGGTGCTAATAAACTTGGTAAAGGTATAAATCCAATTATTTCCTTTCCGCGTGTAGGTAAATAATTGGGCAGGATCGACTCTTTAATGGCAACCAGTCTAGGAAAAGGAAAACTTTGAATTTTCATCTGTTAAACTCAGCAGAAAAATTACCCTTGTGTCGCATCCTGCATGTGACAGATCGGTTTGGTAAATACAAATACATACACACACAAACCCCCATATATATATATATATATATAAGGGATTAGGAAGACTATAGGGAAAGTTAAACTGACATGTTTTTTTATAACGAAAGCTTCATCAAAAATAATATTTCATTTCACAAAATCTAAGTCTACACATAGAAGTTTGGTTAATTTTCTTTTCATAGTATCTCCCATTCACTGAGTATCAATTTGGTAAAGACGAGAATATGCTCACAAATTTCACGCTTGTTATTCAGTGATAGCTCACAGCCTGATATATCTATATCTTTCTACGCATTCCTATTGGTATTATAGTCCTATTTTTCCCTCTGCGCAATGTCTCTTCATTTATTCATTCACTTGATTCTTTGTGTGTGAGTATGTGTGTGTGTGTGTACGTACACGTTTGTGTGTGTATGAGTAAGTATTTTTAATTAAAAAAGAAGGACAAATTATTTGGAGAAGTGAAAAGTTATGATAGACTTGGTAAAAAATGTTTCAATGATTTTTCATAGACATTCATATTCAATTCGTTATTTCTCTATGAATTTTCTTGAGTGAGAGCTGGAGAACGAGATGAATGAATATATTATAAGAAAATTTTCAATTAGAAACTAAGCCATAAATCAATAGTAGTAATTTCATAGATAAGTTCATTTTCTACACATCTTCACCGTGAAAAGAATATTATTAAAAATGCGTTAATTGAAAAGAAGCTGTTGTCATATGTGTTCCTCTGGTGTAAGTGTGTTGCCCATTGAGGTAGATGTGTTATTTTATAGATGGTGAATGTTGCCGATTGGCGAGAAGGCCAAGTTTGGTAACAAGACGATCTCAGAAGATAATAACCACCAAAACTATTAACAAAATAATCGCTTAGTTAAGAAAAAAAAAGAAAGAAAAGAAAAGAAAAGAGGTAAGTATAAAAATAAAATTGAAAATAAATAATAGAACAATTGTTCATTTTCAAATTTTTTTTCCTAATAACCTGCTTCTTTAAAAAGAAATTCAAAACAGAAAATAATACAAAATATCCGTTTTGTTACCCCGAAAAAAACTCCGCCTCATTTTTGTAGTAGATAATGAAAAAGAAATAAAGAAAAAGAAAAAGAAAAGAATAAATAAATAAGTAAAAATAAATAACGGCTGTTGTTACAACAAGGAAATCTTTGGCTAACCTTTGACGTGATTAGTAAACCTTATCTTTTGAGAAAAACACTTCCTTCATCGTAAAGTTCGCAAAAACAAAACAAAAATTATCTCCACGGCCTCTTCAAAAAGTGCTTGGCTTTTTCCTTTACAGTAAACAACCTCTCCTTTACAAAGGCCAACACATTTATTTATCTTTGCTCAGTTTTCTAATAAATGCGGGAAATTCTATTGTGCTAAACCGGTCACCCTCATTTAGTGCTTCTCAAGACTCTTGTTCTGATGATCGCAAGGGCAAGAAACCAACAGTCACCAAGTAGCGTGGACACAGTGTCTACGCCCTCCTTATATATATATATATATATATGTGTGTGTGTGTGTGTGTGTGTGTGTGTGTGTCCTGTTTGTTTCCAGGAGGTGAAAGCAAGAAACTAACAGTCAATATACAGTTTATATCTACATCCATTCTATCCCTACCAGCATTAAAAAACATTATACCCGATAAGTAAAATTATATATATATATATATATATATATATATAATTTTACTTATTTAGCTTATATATATATATAATATGGCCATGCTCTACGGCGAGAGCCAGACAGATCATTTTCCACATTGTATAATGTTTTTGCTTTTAACCCTCAAAACCAGATTGGCAGTTCCAATACTTAAGAGCAGTACTGCATATATATATATATATATATATATATATATATATATATATATGCCTCTTTTCATTTCGTCATCGTTTTTATCTTATGATATATATTTTAGAGTGATTTATATGAAATACAGCTGCTGTTATACTGTATTATCTCAAATAGATCTACTTGACCCATAAATGAGACCCTAACAGATTCTTCCCCTCCGTGTCAGAGTGGACATGAGAGTTATAACAGCAAAGAGGTCACTCAACAATTCTCAGAATTCCAGAACTGGACCCTCATTATTTGATATAGTTTAGTGTCATACCCAGGAAAACCCTTTTTTGTTTGGTCTCACCCATCTGAGTGGAAACAGTAAGCATATTCTAGGTTTGATGGTTGATGGTTTCTTTGTTTAATGGCATATCAACCTTTGTAGGTTATTTAATGCCAATGCTATTCTCCTAGGAGAACAGTAGTGGTACTATTTAACCCATAACTGGGAGGATAAGGGGGTTCATACCTGTATCTGATGGTGAGGCCCCAGATCTGAAGCTTTGAGGAACGTGGAGTACCTCTTCATTGACATTTCTCCCAGGTCCACTCGGACCCGGATTAGTGATACCAATGAGTGTGCTATTTATGAGTCAAATAGAACGGTTCAATCATTAACAATGGATTATTATTAGTTATTTGAAATGATATAGCTATATGCAAATTATCTCCGAGGATGAGTAAAAAAGTAATGCTTTTTTCTTTAGTACTGGAATAATTACCGACACAGTATCATACATCGAAATGAAGCTGGTCCTCAGTGAATCATATCCCTACTTCGCAACATAGTCACAGTTTCTCTCAGTAGCAATGTTCCACCTTTGAATGAGAACATGTATCCCTACCTCGTAAAATTTTCTTGACTATTGTATGAACCACTTCATCACTGTAGTTTTCATCTCCTCGTCACTAACATTATGTTAATCCTCGCTTCGGTCCCCTGAAAGGGAGTTTAAGAGGCAAACATTATGCCAGTGACAAGGAAATGAAAACTGCAGTGATGAAATGGCTCAAAAACAGTCAGCAGAATTTTAGGAGGTAGGGAAATTCCAGATTCGAAGTGGTGAACCAAGGTTTCATCTTAAATTACTAATCTGTGGTGGAAATTCTTAGATTCACCTGGAGCCGAGAAAGAAGTGTCTTGGTAATATCAACTCTTTTCACCTTGTCGCCTGGCGTCAGCATTCTTCGGACTAATCGTGCAAACAGCTTTCTCATACTCAAAAAACAATGTGAACCGAACCAGAACTAATGCTTATACATTTTGCAATCTGCAGGACGTCTGTCATCTAAGACAATACAGTAAAAGGCATCAAACCATATTTACCAACCCCTCCGCTCGGGCAGGATATGACACAAGGTAAATTTTTAGCGGAGTTTAACAGGTGTGAATTCAGAGTTTTCCTTCTCCTAGACTAGTTGCCTCACCAAGGCTGAAGAACTCAGTCTGTCCTACTATTTACCCATAGCTGGAGGGAGAATAATTGGTTTCATACCTTTCCCAAGGGTATTAGTGCTATATGAAATGCAATTAGCCTGGTCCAGGATTTGGAAAAAGACATCAAACTGTTCCTCAGTGGTTGAAGTTTTTGTGCAACCTGACGGGAGGTCAGCTTCTGTGCAGTCCCTTCTCCACTTGAATTTCACGGTCCACTTCTTCATAGGAAGAAGAGTCATCCTCATGGATTTCTTTGGGGGTGATACCATTTTTTGGCTGATACTTTATGACGGCTTGGACCTTTATTTTGTCCATTTTTAGATTTTTTGCACACTTCTAAACCTTTGTATGAGTTTCACCAAAAACTTAAGATAAAAATCTGAATATTTTTTTCTAGTTTTATAAGAAGTAATAATGTCTTGCAACAACCAAAATGTTCAACTATGCCTTTTATTTCTGTGTGAGGCTTAGAACTTTTCGAATGACATATATGTACGTACACAACATACCATACACATATGTTATTTGTGTTGGATTGTATATATGTTTTTATTTCATTTTAAAGGCATAAGCATATATATATATATATATATATATATATAAATATGTGTGTGTGTGTGTGTGTGTGTGTGTGTGTGTGTGTATTCGGACTGGGTCTTAACTATAAAAAATATGTCTTACAAAACTGCCGAAAAATTCAGAATGGAAATATCTGAACTAAACAACACCCATATTTCCAAACTAAAACAAAAACTAAATTTTCTATGAAACAACAGCTGCTGAAAACACATCTAGAGGAATGATCTTATATATATATATATATATACTACACACACACACACACACACACACATATATATATATATATATATACGAAGAGAAATTTCACAAACGTATAAATTGATTTAATACGTTTGAAAAGATTTCTTTTGTAAATATTCATTTTTCTTAAGTGAGATTTACAAAGCGTTCACACACACACACATACACGCACGCACACACACACACATATATATATATATATATGTGTGTGTGTGTGTGTGTGTGTGTGTGTGCGTGTAAACAATGTATATTTTTATATGCAAACTAAACCGTAGAATTACTGAGAGTACGGATTGTCATTATTCAAGAATATAACAGTATTTTAAAAAACAATGTTAATGACCCTTTAATATATAAGGTATAAGGTAATAAGTGGTAGTCTCATCAAATCTCGTATATATAGTGTTGTGATCTGATACAAAATCTTCCTTCTAATCAGCAAAGTACACTCAATTATTTTCTTCCTGTTTGTCTGTCAAGCAAAACAGCAAAGGCGGAAGAATGAACTGTAAATTGTCTAATGACTGTAAAGTGGATTATCCGTCGCCGACACTACAGACAATAGAGACAGCCTTCAAAAATCAACGATAATCCTTCAATAAAACATTGGTTTGAGAAGAGGATTTCATTGGCTTCAGTCTAATCCGGATCATCTAAAAACTCAATCAATTAATTCCCTCGTCAAATCAAAAGAAAAAGAAAGGTCAACAAGACAGAACGTATTCCGAGCGCGTCTGCATGTTTTCGCGCGTCTGTAGTGAGACGATCAATTGACGATTTATTGTGCTTATCATTCTGAATTGGTTGTTATTGTACGATTATAACAAGTATTTAGTAGAGTGACAATGCACACACACTTACACACACTTAAACACACACACACACACACACACATATATATATATATAAGTAAAGTTAGCGACTGTAGTCGGGGTGACCCGAAGGCTCCCTTTTCAATATCTACTACACCGAGGTATGGGGGATGGCGCTATTCCTTTCTCTGGATTGCTCCACTTTACCCTTGATCCTTACCTTATAATGCTGAGTGTTAAGTAAAGCGACATCAAGTACCATTTTTTGAGTCTTTGGTATTACTTGACCTGGAATTGGACCCGGTCTCCTGGGCCATCGGCCAACACTCTATCCACTTAGTCAAAGGGCCGGTATATATATATATATATATATATATATTCTATGGTATGTACATAATTTTATAATTGCTTTAGAATAACGAAGAATAAATCAAGGTAGTTGATGCAAAAAAAAAAAGAAAAGAAAAACCCAAAGTAGGGAAAAAAAGAAAAACCCAAACAGTCAACCTGGAGTGATTGGTACGGTTTTTTTTGGTTTTTTTTTTTCTTGGATTAAGTTAGGTTTAGTTGCAGTTCAAACCCTATTTACTATACTGGCACCAAACCTGACATAGTTCAAGAAAAAAAAAGCACCAATAACTCCAGGTAAACGTTTTTTTTTCTTTTCTTTTTTCTTTTATCATCAACAGCTTTGATTTATTCCTCATTATTGCTACTTGCTTGTCACTGGGATTCTCTGACGAGACGTGACCGAACAAAAGGCTCCTTTTTTAGAACTCACAGTGCATGCTCTACTTAAAGCTATCTTTCTTTCTTTCTTTCTTTCTTTCTTAGTTACCTTTTTTTTTTTTTATTCTTTAAACGAGTAAGAATCCATGGAAAGAATACTTTTATAAATTCTTTCTCTCCATTTTGTGAAGGCTATCTGAATAGGTTGGTATCTCATATGGAGTGGTCCGCTGAAATAAATTTATAGTTGCCAAATGTTGGTCTGTTGAATTTATACATATGTATATATTGATAGAAGAACTATAAATAAGAAAACATTTTGTAAAAAAAAAAAGAAGAGATATAGCAGATCATGTATTGTTAAAAAGTTGCCGACTGTAGTCAAGGGTGACTCGAAGGCTCCCTTTTCAATAGCTACTACACCAAGGTGTAGGGGAGGGCTCTACTACTTTCTCTGGATTGCTCTACTTTACCCTTGATCTGTAACTTATAATGCTGAGTGTTAAGCAAGGAGTCATCAAGTACCATTTTTTTAAGTCTTTGGTATGACTCGACCTCAGATTGAACGCCGGTCTTCCAGACCATTGGCGAACTCACTAACCATTATGCCAATGTCCAGTAGATCACGTATAAAATCTATAAATAGTGGAATTATGGACACTATAAGTCGGCTGCTTTATGTTTCATGTATTTTACATAATATTCTGACGAAAACGTGAAAAAAAACATGGCAAATTAAGCTTCTATATATCGTGAGGTATAGTCACTTGATATATATATATATATATATATATATATATATATATATATATATATATATATATATATATATGTGTGTGTGTGTGTGTGTGTGTGTGTGTGTAAATAAATAATGGAGTGTAATCCGACAATATATAAAGAAAAATTGATAACAAAGTAATCCAAGTAGAAGGAGAGATTTATTGAGAAGCAAAGTCGACACTAGCGTTTCGGTTCTATTGAACCATCATCAGGTCTATGGGGATGATATTACTGATGTTAAAACAACAAAGAATGTTTAAAAATGCAAAATACAAAAACATAGGGAAAATCTGTATAACAAGAAGAAGTAGGCGCTTTAGTAAGTGAATCAGCGTTTGTTGTTTTAAAATACGTCATTTGACTTATTAGAAATATTGTGTAGAATTTATATTCCGTTTGTTTATTGAGAAAGATTTCGAATCAAAAGGAGGAAGACAATAACTGCAATATATTCCATCTTTAGTTAATATATTCCACATATATCATAATTTTATGCTTTCTCTTTTTCTTTTTGTCTGTCTTTTTCTTCCTCCTTTTGATTATATATATAATAACAATCAAGATGAGGATACTACGGGTAAAATAGCTGGGAAAATTGAGCTGTGTAGCTTTGGTCTAGTACTGCGGTCTCGAAGAAAACAAGATTGAATTCCAGTTCGGAGAAGGAAATCTCTGAATTTACAGCAGCTTAAATCCAATGAAGCCATTGGCCTAATAAGTAGAGTGTTCGCCAATTGTCCGGGAAACCGGTTTTCAATCCCAGGTCAAGTCATACCAAAGATTTAAAAAAATGGTACTTGATGCATTCAAAATTATGAGGTGAGAATCAAGGGTTAAGAGGAGTAATCCAGGGTAATGGAGTAGAGCCCTTCCCTACAACTCGGTGTCGTAAATATTGAAAATGGAGCCTTCGGGTCACCCTTGACTAAGTTTGCTAACTTAACTTTAAATCCAATGTCAAATTCGCCTTGAATCCCAATGGAAATGGGCTTGAGCAAATACATACTCATCTGATTGGTGTGGTTTCGTTATTTAATAGCATATAAACCTTCATTGATTATTTAATGCCAAAGCCATCCTTCAGGAAGAACAACAGTGATACTATTGAAGACATAGGGGATAAAGGGCTTCATATATTTCCCAAGGGTTTCAGTCCGAAAGTGAACGTAATACTCCCAGTGGAAATCGAACTTGCTCATTTCGAGGCCGCAGTCCAACACTTTAACAATTACTTCACGATGACTCTCCCATACTTGTCTGAGTAGATCAGTGCATCATACTCATAAATCATTTTTAACTTCAAACGAAAATCAAGAACCCACTAATTGTATCACACTTAACGATACGGGGGAGTCTCCGTAGCGTTGCAGTTAATGTGCGTATACATACATATATATATATATATATATATATATATATATATATATATATATATATATATATATATATATATATATATATATATACGAGGATCATTAAATAAGTTTCGAGACTTTTTTCATATGGGCACTTTTATTGATAGTACACACATGAAACTCTAGTCCCCTTCGAAGTAATTTCCTCCGGCTGCAATGCACTTGTTGTACCGTTCCAAAAACTTCTAGAAGGCCCCATGGAAGTCCTCTTGTGTGAGCGTGTCAATGACCTTCGTCACAGCCTCTTTCGTCTCCTCAATTGTCTCATAACGACAGCCTCTGAGATTAGGGAATAACCAAAAATTCACAGGGAGCAAGGTCTGGTCTATAGGGACGGTGAGGAACTGTCTTGATGTCCATCTTGGTCAAATAGTCTGTGACAAGGATGGAGTTGTGGACTGGTACATTGTCCTGGTGGAAATGCCACTGACCCGATTTGAAGAGTGCTGGCCTTTTCCGACGAAATCTCTCTGAACTCCCTTAAAACTTCAACATAGTAACCCTAACCCTAATCCTAAGCCTTTGGCCTATCAACTATGGTGTATTGACTTCCTTACTCCCCCACACCTCTCATCATCCCTCACAGACTCCCTGCCTTCCTTGAATCTCTTATGCCACTCAAAAACTGATGCTTGATTCATACAAGATTCTCCAAAAGCCGTCTGAAGCATTCCATACGTTTCTGTGGCTTTTTTTCCAAGTTTAAAACAGAATTTTATTACATATCGTTCTTCTAAAGTGTCCTCACGTCCAGATTGCATTTTTGAAATTCACCAGGTGTGACCATCAAGCTTTAGTAGGGTGTATTCCAATTGCTGCTGTAGCCGTTCATTTGAAGCTGAAATCATAAAAGTTGGCCAGTCATCTCATAAGATGTATAGCAATAACATACTGAATTTTCAAGAGTTTACGACAGTTTTAAATGCCTGCACAAAAAAGTCTGGAAACTTATCGTATGCACTTCGTATATATATATATATATATATATATATATATATATATATATATATATATATATATATATATTGAATGCACAACGTAGTTCTATTTCTAACAATTCAATTTAGGATAAGTCATTTGCTTGCACTCAGTTTAAATATCAAACAGTTCTATTTGACCCATAGATAAGACCCTATCAGGTGCTACCACTCAGACCTGAGTGAACATAAGGGATACTCTACATTTCCCAAAGCTCCAATATTACTGGAACCTCACCATCAGATTGTTTAGTGTCATAACCAGGACACTTGTTAGGGGGGGTTACATTCGCTCATACTGTTTTGAATATGGTAATGCACGTGCTGGATAAAAAGTTCATATTTAGTTTTCGGGTTCTTTGTTTAATTGCATATCAACCTTTGTGGGTTATTTAATACTAAAGCCACCCTTGTACAAGAACTTGGTCTCTGGGTCATAGCAGTAGATCCAGCTTTCATCGCATGGCATTTTTTCCAAGTTTAATACAGAATTTTATTGCATATCGTTCTTCTAAATCCAGATTGTATTTTTGAAATTCACCAGCTATGACAATCAGGCTTTAGTAGGGTGTATTCCAATTCCTGCTGTAGTAACGCCCTTGAGAAAGGCATGAATCCATCTGTTCTTTACCTGCCCTTCGCTTTGAGTAAATATTCGAACAGTCAGTGCTCTTTTTGTCTTTGCTTAGGCAACTGTTCAAGAAGGAAAATTTTGTGTTTAAACCAGGTATACTCTACTTGATAATTTGCATTGCGTCACTTGCTGCTGCTGCTGCTGCTGGTGGAGGGGTTGGGTAAATACATTCACTAGGCCATATGGGAAGATGAATTTTCGGGTCAGGAGATTGTTTGCAGCAGACTTCCAATTAGGTAGAGCCTGTCCGTTTTGAAAATCAGCATTCAGAATGTTGACTTTGATCTTGGTTCGAACGCCAACAACCGACAGCGGTGGGAAATATGCAATTAGTTAAGCCACATAGTTGTCTGCCAGGGTCACCGTATCCCTTATCCGATCGCGAAGCCGGACGGTGTCGTTAATCTATGCGTCCAGAAATACCAATGCAAAGGGAAGGTGTGAAAAACGATTGAACATATAACTATTGATCTTTTTTTTTTAAATGGAACATCATAAGAGAATGATTATGCCTCGAGTATAAGCCGACTCTGGATACGGGAGTAAAGAAATTAATCATTGATGACATGCTTTGTGTATTAGTCAACCCTTGTATTTTGATCATTTATGAATAGTTCTATGCGGAGGTCGATGTTTGATTTGGGGGTCAAGATATGATATATACCTTACGCATAATTTGACTCTTGGTTTTGCTAAAGAAATTGATATTCGTGATGTATCTTGTGTATAGGTCGACTCATAATTTGGAGTCAAGAATTCGTTCATTTATGTCATATCTCGTGTTTATACACGGACTCATTGTTCGGAGGCCAAGAAATGATATACCTTGTGTATAGGTCGATACCCTGTGTATTTGTCAACCACTTATTTTTAGCAAATAAATTAACCATTCATTATGTTCTCGTGTATAAGTCGACCCCTAATTTTTGGCCAAGAATTCATTGATTTAGGTAGTGTCTCGTGTACAAGACGACTCATGATTAGAGAGTAAAGAAAATAATTTATAACATATTTCGTGGGTTTTAGTTTTTCATATCAGCAAAAAAAAAATCATGTTAAAGCAACACATTGTTTCGTTTACGATCCTCTTACGTTAGATGACCAAAGTTAAGCAATGGCAAACCTGTTTGGTAATTAAGTGGGTAACCACTTTCTAACGGCAGTTACTGTAGACAACCTGAGTGTGAGACTAAGCAAAACGTTGCAGATAACATAAAAGCATTATATTTTATCGCATATAAAACACATTTTATGTCGCCCTCACTAAATATCTTATAACGTCCTATAAATTAAGGTTCAGTGAACCTGAAACGTCGACTACCCAGGGCAAGATGTTTATCATTTTTGTATTATGTCACTGAAATACAATAAGTTCCTGCAAAATATTTTATATTTCTATTCATGATTTTATTCTGGTTACCCCTAACAAAAATTATACAATCAGCATACATAGAAGATGTTCATTGAGAGTTTTTTTTTCAATTTAGCTGTAAATAAACTAATAACAGACAAGACGCAGGAATTGTTCCTTTAATAACTGAACATTCTGGCTTTATGAAATATTTCTTAAATCAACTAGATTAAATCATTTTAATCAATGGAATAATTTTTCAAGCTATGCAGAGGAAAATATTATGGAATAAACCGGCTCATTGACCTAGTGGGTAGAGTGTTCACCAATGGTCCGGGAGACCGGGGTTCAGTCCCATTTCGCGTCATACCAAAGACTTTAAAAATAGTACTTGATACCCCCTTGCTTGACACTCAGCGATATAAAGTACGTATTAAGGGTAAAGTGGAGCAATCCAGGAAAAGGAGTAGCGCCCTCCCCTACATCTGGGTGTAGTAGCTATTGAAAAGGGAGCCTTCAGGTCGCTCTCGGCTAAGGTTGCCAACTTTACTTACTTATTAAGGAAAAAGTAATGGAATTCATTGATAAAACAATTACAATTAATATTTAGTTGTCTCTCCTCGACCTTTTAGAACAGCCTTAATTTTTTCAGGCAAGGATCTTCCTGATTGAAAGAAATATTCTTTATCAAAGTAGTTCCAATAGTTGATAGGTCTTCTTTGGGGAATGAAACCTTCTCATGGAATATTTAAAAAATATTTCCATCTTAAATTTTAACTTGGATTTAAATCCAAACTATTCACTGGCCAAGTCATTAATTTTATTAGCTCCTCCCCACAAAAATGCTTTAATCCCCTTTACTCTGAAAAATGAATTCATCATTACCAAACCAATTTTCTATAAATGGAATGAGAAAATTATCCAGGATTTCAATGTACACATGTGAATTGATTACTGAAGTAATAATTGCTGTCTCTGGTCTTTCAAATGGCATTCAATCCTATATCTACCAACTATTATTCGAAATTTAAGTACAATTGTAAATGAAAAGATTGAATTATTAGGTAGAAGGGAACAATGAAATATGAATTATATACTTAAAAATATCTTATCTTGAAATTAAAAGATGCAAAACATTTTTCTTTAATAACTGAACATTCTGATTTCATAAAATGTTACTTAAATAAACAAAATCAATTTATTTTAATTAATTTAATCTTTAATTAAAGCTACATAAAGGAAGAAATTACTGAATAACCCAATGTTGAGGAAAAAGTTATAGAATTTGCTGGCAAAAAATTAGAATAAATACGTAGTTAAACCTCCTTGAGGGTATATGACAGTCTTAATTCTTTCAAACTTGTATTTTATAATCTAAGGCAATATTCTTTATCAAAGTGGTTCCAACTTTTCCGAATGGCTATTTATGGATCGTTTTTGTTGATGGGGTTTTCTCGCTGACTATTTTAGAAAATTTCAACCATAAATTTTCAGTTGGATTTAGATCCGGACTCTTCGCTGGTCATATCATTGATTTTATATGTCTTTCCTGAAGAAAAACTTTAATCCCCTTTGTTCTGTGACAAGAAGAATCATCGTTCTGAAAAAAAAATGACTTTATCATCAAACCAATTTTCTATCGAGGGAATGAAAAAATTTTCCTAGATTTCAAATGTGCAATGTTTTTACTCCCCCGCAACACACAAAAATGTGCAGGAGGCGACACAAGGTCAGTTTTTTAGGCGGAGATTAACATTTTTGAATTCAGAAACTGGTTACCAAACCAAGGTTAAAGATCACAGTCTGTCCTACTATTTAACCATTGGTAAAGGGAGAATAGGCACTGAATATCTTCACCAACTCTATGTTTTTTCAGCTCTTTGGCAAGATTCAAGTATTTGTCTATCATTTCGCTTTCTTTTATTTCCACTCTATGGTCCACTGGAACGGTATAAATCCACGAGATGACAAGTTCTTTTCTTGATATAATTATCAAGGGAATGATTATGCCTTGAGTATATACCGACTTTGGATTTGGGAAACAAGAGATTAATCATTGATGATATCAAGTAGACACTTGATGGTTAATCATTTATGAAGAGTCCTATGTATAGGTCGATTCTTGATTTGGGTGTCAAGATATGACAAATTTCGCGGATAGTTCGACTCTTGAATTTTGCCAAAGAAACTGATTTTCTGTCCGGAACTGGGCTGTCCGTTTGTATTTCAAAATCCCAGAGAATTTTGTGTGCTCTGGCTCGTTTAAAAATTGTTATCTACAAACAATTTGTTTACATATTATATGTATTTAATATATATGTATAAACAGGGTGTGGCATTAGATAACCTACAAGGGTTGATATACTGTAAAACACAACCAACCAACCAAGGCCTACAGCATTAATTTGCTGTTCTGGTCAAGCACCAGGCCATCTGATATACGTGTCGGGAGGCCAAACAATGAATGACAAGCATAGATTCACATTGAACAAGTCCTTCGAGTCTAGTTAATCTCTGACCAGCAAGTTCACCTGGTTTCGTGCTGGGAGATTTAGCAAAAGCTAGCATTGTTCACATTGCACCAAGTGAACCTATGGTCAGCATTGACAAACAAGGCTCGTGACCGACCTCCTCTTCTCCTAAATCCCCACAAAAAAAAGACCTCGGATCAAATCCTGCCTGGTGGGAGGTAAAGATAAAAATATCAACCAAGAGATAATTAAATGACCATGATGGACATGCTGACTTATGATTTGCTTTCTTTGTACTTCTTCCCAGGACAGATTCTGGTTTTTGTATCAGGAGGGAACTCCTCGTGGTGTAGTTTCCAATGTGCTAAACTGCAGCCTTGTAGTAAGAAAGTTCGAACTTCAGTGTGCTATTACGTTCACTCTATGAAAAAAAGGAAAAAAAAAAACATTGTTTGGAAAAAAACATTAAAAAAACAAACTAAACAAGTTCGCATTTAGAACTTCGTTGTACACGAATGTCACATGCCTTCATCAACATCAAGTAGAAAAAAATAAATACGATATAGCTATGGTTATATTTTATTTATTCTTACAAAATCTATTAGACAAAATTTCAAGTCCCGAACAAACAAAAGAATAAAATGAAAATTCTTTAATGCCAAATCTATCCTTGTAGAAGAACAGCAGTGACGTAGTGCATTCAATAAGTTTCCAGACTTTTTTTATACAGGCATTTAAAATTCTCTTGAAAATTCACTATGTCATTGCTATACATCTTATGACCAATTTTTATGATTTCAGGTTCAAATGAACAGCTACAAAAGCAATTGGAATACACCCTACTAAAGCTTGATTGTCACAGCTTGGGAATTTCAAAAATGCAATCTGGACGTGAGGACACTTTAGAAGAACGATATGCAATAAAATTCTGTTTTAAACTTGGAAAAAAAGCCACAGAAACGTATGGAATGCTTCAGACTGCTTTTGGAGCATCTTGCATGAATCGAGTATCTGTTTTTGAGTGGCATAAGAGATTCAAGGGAGGCAGGGAGTCTGTGAAGGATAATGAGAGGTGTGGAGAGAGTAAGGAAGTCAATATACCAGAGTTGATTGGCCAAAGGGTTAGGGTTAGTGTTACTATGTTGAGGTTTTAAGGGAGTTCAGGAAGAGATTCCGTCGGAAGAGGCCAGCACTCTTCAAATCGGGTCACTGGTATTTCCACCAGGAGAACACACCAGTCCACAACTCTATCCTTGTCACAGACTATTTGACCAAGATGGACATCAAGACAGTTCCTCGCCGTCCCTATAGTCAAGACCTTGCTTCCTGTGACTTTTGGTTATTCCCTAAGCTCAGAGGCTGTCGTTATGAGACAATCGAGGAGATGTAAGTGGCTGTGACGAAGGTCACTGACACGCTCACACAAGAGGAATTCCATGGGGCCTTCGAGAAGTTGTTGGAACGGTACAACAAGTGCATTGGAGCGGGAGGAGATTCCTTCGAAGGGAACAAGAGTTTCATGTGTGTACTATGAATAAAAGTCCCCATATGAAAAAAGTCTGGAAACTTATTTAATGATCCTCGGATAATATTTAACCCATAGATGGGATGAGGGTAATGGGGTTCAATCATTTCCCCAGGATGTTGGTTCAAAAGGGAACGTAATAGCACACTGAAGTTCGAACTTTCTTACTACAAGGCTGCAGTTTAGCACGTTAGACACTACACTACGATGACTTCCTTCCGGACGCAAAAACCAGAATCTGTCCGCGGAAGAAGTAAAAAGAAAGCAAATTATTTGTCAGCATGCACATCATAGTCATTTATTTATCTCTTGGTTGATATTTTTTTTATTTCTACCTTCCACCAGGCAGGATTTGACCCACGGTCTTTTTTTTATAGAGGGGATTTAGGGGAAGAGGAGGTCGGGCACGAGCCGAAACGGCAGCTTTGTAATAAGAAAGTTCGATCTTCAGTCGTGCTATTACGTTCACTTTTGAACCAACATCCTGGGGAAATGATTGAACCCCATTACCCTCATCCCATTTATCGGTTAAATATTATCACTGCTGTTCTTCTAGAAGGATAGATTAAGCATTAAAGTATTTTCATTTTATTCTTTACAGCATACATGTTACTTAAGTGTTTGTTCGGGTCTTGAAATTTTGTCTTTTAGATTTTGTAAGAATAAATAAAATTCAACCATAGCTATTTCGTATTTGTTTTTTCTACTTAATGTTGATGAAGGCATGTGACATTAGTGTACGACGATGTTCTGAACGTGGACTTGTTTTTTTAATGTTTTTTTTTTTATGTTTTTTTTTTTCTAAACAATGTTTTTTCTTTCTTTTCACAGAGTTCATGTCTGAATTTTTACTATCTTATTTACTCACACCTCTTTTTCTTTAATGTATATTTCCTTCATAAAGCTTCTTTTTTTTTCAAAATTATTTGCAAACTGAGTTTGAAATTATGGAATGAACGAAGTTAGCGTCGGTCATTAAATAACGTCACGAGCAGACGTTGGGGGTCTCAAAATGTGGCTCCTACCCCCAGCACAATGTGAGAAACTGCATCCGATGAGAAAATAACGTCTGCCCCTCGCACACACACACACACACACACACACACACACACACACACACACACAGAAAGAGAGAAAAACGAAAAATAGAACAAAAAAGGAGACAAAGTAATGAAAGAAGGGAAGAGATAATAAAGAAGAAAAACGAAGAAAAGGAAGAAAAATAAAAGAGACAAAGAAGGAGGTAAGTTTTTAAAAAATAAAAGCGGAAAGAAATAATGATGAAAAACGAACAAGCCCGAAAACTGAATGGAAGTATGCGAAACAGATGGAGCAAGATAAGAGTAAATTGTAGAAGTCTCCCATTAGAATTGCATATTTTGTTGTAAGTTTTGAATATAAGTAAGGTCTGCATTCGACATCGGGGATGCTATTTTGTTATACTGGGTGTTTCAGAAAAATTGATATCATTTTGTAATCTGATAAATTTACCAATTCCCATTCAAATGATCTTAAATTTTAACTCGTGTTGAAACAACTCAAAATTTAATGTTTTATGTTTTTTTCTTCTCAGCAACAGAAATGTCATTCATTGGAAAAGAAAAGACGTTTAAACATTAAATATAGACTTTTAAATTCTGATGTTTATTTGTTTAGGTTTTATGGCATATCAACTTTTGTAGGTTATTTAATGCCAAATCCATTTTTATACAAATAAACAGTACTATTTCAAACAATTCAGTTCAGCATAGGTACACAGTTTAATTGTGAAAAACATTTCTATTTCAAGCTATTCAGTTTATAACATACCCATGATACGGATATGAGAAATAGACATAATGTTCATAAAATGTTCATAAACATATATAGGAATCCGAAAACACGAAATTCACGAAATTGGTTCAGGTACGAAACTTTATTACCTTAGAGTTAAAGGAGAGAGAGAGAGAGAGAGAGAGAGAGAGAGAGAGAGAGAGAGAGAGAGAGAGAGAGAGAGAGAGAGAATCTTTCTATGCTGACTGCTTTTACATACCATGTGCAGCACCCCATCTGCAAACTACTGGTCTGGCCTCGGTGGGCCCCGAAAGTCAACCTTCCTGTTCGGACGCAGGAACTCAACTAACTGCTTTTTCTCAAATCCCCCAAACCCTTAGCCCACGCTTCCGGTGCATGATGTTATTCACACCCTCTGGTCTCATTTCTTATCTGAGTTTTTATTTTGACATCTGGGAATGACGCATCCTCTCAGCGCGCACGTGAACACCTGCGCCCATGTTTGCACCAAACTAACCCATGCACTGAGCCGAAAGGTTCTCATCCTAACAAAACCAAAAGGCAAGATATACAAAGCGAAGTCCCCACCCCCGCAATTATATTACAAGTTTAGTCAAACAGTTCTAATTCAAACAATTCAGTTTAGTATAAATATAGTTTTTATTTACACAGTTAAATGTCAAAACACTTCTATTTCCAACCATTCAGTTTAGCGTAAGTACAGTTTCAATGTCAAAAACAGTTCCATTTCAAATAATTCAGTTTAGCATAAATTCGCAATTTAAATGTCAAAAGTTTTATTTCAAACAATTTAGTTTAGCATAAATACACTGTTTAGTTCTATTTAACCCATAGATAGAACCCTATCAGGTGCTACCACTCTGGGCTTGAGTGGACCTCAGAGCAATGGCAATGAAGGGGTACTCCACATTCCCTCAAGCTCCCGCATTGCTGGAGCCTCACCATCAGATTGTTTTGTGTCATATCCCGGTCTTACCCCTCCTAATTCTCGAAGCTCTTTATGTTAAGATTAACAAACCTTCCTGAAAAAAGAACAAATTCGAATATAGCAGCAATATTCTAAAATGTCTATAGCACATTTCCCGCTAATTCTCCCCCTCCCCGTCCTCACACCGCGAGTAAAAAAATCTTATCTTTCGTAAATTCCCCCTCCCACATGAAACTCCTCCTACTTTTATTTGAATATATATTATTCATCATTATGCTTGTCATTTGATCATTCGCTCTCTTGAAAACAGCCCCAGTTTTGGAGGGGGGGGAAATGCTTAGAAAACATTCAGCGTCTTTCTAAATTCATTCCATCTAAAAGTCAAATAGTTCATTTGGAGACTTGAACGTATCAGACACGAAATGTCTGTCCTATTTAATCAAATATGTCGAAGATGCTGTCAAGATAAAAACATATATATATATATATATATATATATATACACGAGGTGCATACGAGAGGTTTCCAGACTTATTTCGTATGGGCACTTTTATTGATAGTACACACATGAAACTCTTGCCCCCTTCGAAGTAACCGCCTCCCGCTCCGATGCACTTGTTGTACCGTTCCAACAACTTCTCGAATGCCCCGTGGAAGTCCTCTATTGTGATCGTGTCAATGACCTTCGTCACAGCCTCTTTCATCTACTCGATTGTCTCATAACGACAGCCTCTGAGCTTATGGAATAACCAAAAGTCACAGGGAGCAAGGTCTGGACTATCGGGAGGGTGAGGAACTGTCTTGATGTCCATCTTGGTCAAATAGTCTGTGACAAGGATAGAGTTGTGGACTGGTGTATTCTCCAGGTGGAAATACCAGTGACCCGATTTGAAGAGTGCTGGCCTCTTCCGACGGAATCTCTTCCTGAACTCCCTTAAAGCCTCAACATAGTAACCCTAACCCTAACCCTTTGGCCTATCAACTCTGGTGTTCTGACTTCCTTACTCCTCCCACACTTCTCATCATCCCTCATAGACTCCCTGCCTTCCTTGAATCTCTTATGCAACTCAAAAACTGATGCTCGATTCGTGCATGACGGTCGAAAAGCAGTCTAAAGCATTCCATACGTTTCTGTGGCATTTTTTCCAAGTTTAAAGTTTAGAATTTTATTGCATATCATTCTTCTAAAGTGTCAGATTGTACTTTTGAAATTCACCAGGCTTTAGGAGGGTGTATTTCAATTGCTGCTGTAACCGTTCATTTGAAGTTGAAATCATAAAAATTGGTCAGTCATCTCGTAAGATGTATAGCAATAACATAGTCAATTTTCAAGGGTCTACGACAATTTTAAATGCCCGTACGAAAAAAGTCTGGAAACTTATTGAATGCACCTCGTATATATATATATATATATATATATATATATATATATATATATATATATAATGTTTAATTAACCAAAAAATAGGATTGATTTGAGATTTAAGTTGTAATGAAAATAAAATGATGAGTACGTACAATGGAAGGGTAACTAAATTAATAGGCATGAATACAAATTTTGAATTTAAAAATTTAATTTTAAATTTTGAATTTAATTTAAGGTAAGTATTACTTTAACCTTTACGTAAGGTTATTAAGAAATGTTGTACTGTCCTAAATTATTATTAAATCTGGAGTTTTACGTTGAAATGTATTTAGAATTTAAAAATTAAAGAATTTAATTTACTGTAGTTTTGAATATAAGTCCAGTTACATTATTGTGATTCCAAACGGTAATAAAAAAGAAAAACCGGAAGTGGGTAAATGGGGAGGAAACTCTTCACCCCTCTTCTACCCCCTCCCACCTTTCCCTCCCGTGTCTATTCTGACTATAATCATTTTATTCATTAGATCTGAAAAAGTTGTGTTATTTTTGGTGTTATTGATTCATATCAATACCTATAACAGAATGGAAATAAATTTATAATCCTAATCTGACCGGGTTTTGTTTTTCTTAAAGAAATTATTGCTCTGTGATGTCAGATACATTGACCTCTTTACCAGGAAAATTTAAATGTTCATAGTTTAATGATTTTTTGTCCTGACGGAATTACTCCCGACTCTGATTTAACTGGAATGAATAATATATATATATATATATATATATATATATATATATATATATATATATATATATGTATTGTGTGTGTGTGTTTGTACACTCTGATTCAAAAAGAAATATAAACTTAAAATTTCCTCGTTGTTAAGTCCTTCAATAAGGCTTACTATAATGAATGAGTTTGGCATTGGTCCAGGAGACCTGGGTTCAATCCCAGGTCAAGTCATATCAAAGACTCAAAATATGGTACTTGATTTCACCTTGCTTAACACTCAGCATTGTAAGGTATGGATCAAGGGTAAAGTGGAGCAATCCAGAGAATGGCGTAGCGCCCTCCCCTACCTATTGGTGTAGTAGCTATTGAAAAGGGAGCCTGTGGGTCACCGTCGACTACTTATAAAGAATGAATCCTTCTGCCTTTGCAACAGTCTAAACTATCATGATTTATGCAGTCAGTACTTTTATGTGCTTGCAAAATCTGCGATGTTTATTTATTTGAAATAATTTGTTGAATTAATGCACGCAAGCTTATGCAGAATCTTAAGAATGCGCAAAATGCAATCAACAGATACGCATTTATTTCTGAATATATACACATTCACACTTAGAAACATTAACACACACACACACACACACACACACACACACCGAGGAGTGCACCTAAATATCCGATTTGAGACTGGACGCATATTTACTAATAAATGTTAAAAATTTGAAATTCTTTTGTCTTCTTAAAAATGGTCTGATGTCCTATCAACCAATGGGACGACACATGCTTGGGGGACAAAATATTTTGGTGAGATCAACACGAATTAATCCGCCATTGTCAGGATTATCTAATGTCGTTGATGGCTAATATGAAAGCAGACGAGGAAACAAAAGACCGGAAATAGGAAGGAGTAAATGAAAAAAGAGATAGATAGATAGATAGATAGATAGATAGATAGATAGATAGATAGATAGATAGATTTTGTGGTAAGAAATAGGGAAAAGGAGGAGAAAGGAAAGAGAAAAATAAAAATATAGGTTGAGACAGAGGGGTGGGAAAAACGCAAATCATCAAAATAAATAAGACAATTTAAAAAGGGACAGAAAATGAAATGGGAGAAAAGAGATTAAAAATTAAAAGTGGGGACAAAAAGCCGATAGATTAGATTTACTAAGAGGATTAGATTAAAAATAAACAGAATCGATTAATTCCTTTATATGAAGTACGTGTGTGTGTGTGTGTGTGTGTGTGTGCGTGTGTGTATGTGTGTGATATTTACTATCAAAATGAACTTACAGTAATTTAAGAGGTGCAAAAATTGAAAGTCAACCAATGATAATTAATATAAAAGCCTGTGCAGAAAGATTATACCTACTGGACGACACTCAAGAATAACCATACACACTCTTACACACCCATACACATGGACATACGGACACGATCAGATACAGACACGTACATAAAGACACGCACACAAAAATCCGATTTAAAACAGGACGTTGTACTTACTAAGAAATGTTAAAATATTAAAAATTTGAAATTCTTTTGTATTCTTCCTACTAGGCCTGGTGTTGACTTTTGATCAATCATTGATATTATTATATTTTCTTAATTCTTAATTGATTTTTTCTTCATCTGTTTATTTTTTTCTCAATCATTTGGGCTGTCAATCTACGAGAACAGAGAAACAACCGAGATCAGACATAATAAAGGATTAGGTTTGGTTTCTTTTGTTTTAATGGCATATCAACTCTTTTTAGGTTATTTAATGCCAAAGCCATTCTCCTAGAAGAACAGTAGTGGTGCTATTTAACCCATAGCTGGGAGGATAAGGGGGTTCATACCTTTCCCAAGGGTATTTGCCCGAAAGTGAACGTAATAGCGCGACTGGAGTACGAACTCGTGTACTACGATTCCGCAGTCCGTCGCTTTAACCATTACACCACGAGGACCCCCCCTAATAAAGGATTAGTTTTAGGTGAGATTAGGATGTTGTAAAATGAAGTCTCGCGTGATTTTTAATGAAAATAAATAAATGAATAAATAAACGAAAAAAATTATCGATAAAAGACGGAAGATGGAATTTTATATTAGATACTTTCTACAAAAACAAAGACACAAGGTATTTTTTTATTCAAAAGATACGATCTAATATTAAAATGTCAATCACTGCCAATTTGTCAGTTTTATTACGGGAACGTATATCAGCTAATTAAGATCGATGATTGTTAAGAATATATATATATATAGTAATTAAGTTAGTTTGTCGGTCGTAGTCGAGGGTGACCCGAAAGCTTCCTTTTCAATAGCTACTACACCGAGGTGTCGGGCAGGACGCTATTCCTTTCCTAGGATTGCTCCACTTACTCCGTATCTTATAAAGCTGAGTGTTAAGCAAGGAGACATCAAATACCATTTTTTGAGTTTTTGGTATGACGCGACCTGGGATTGAACTCTGGTCTTCTAGATCATAGGCAAATGCTCTAACCATTATGCCAATGTGCCAGTTAATCCCTTAAAAATATATCTTCGAAGATGTAAACAAAAAAAGTATAAATTAGACCACCTTTCTCATTAAGCTTCAAACAAATATAATATAAAGTGTTATTCACCACGTAGGAGCCTCTTGGTCAGATGATAGCATAGGCTGGAAGCTGACAGTCACCTATTACTGCCGACTCTGTCTCTACACTATTGAAACTTAGATCTGCATATACTCCATTACCGATATTGAGTACTCAAATTATAAATATATCGAAGCTTACAATTATTATCATCTCCCTCTTTGCTAGTTTTTCACATTAGAATTGGCTCATAGCCTTTCACTGGAGTCTGAGTAACAGCAAGTCTCCAGGACTCTTCTCAGTATTCAGGTCGATCTTAACAATTCTGCGGTCTGAACGGTTTCGAGTCTTGCTCTGATTTCCAGTTCCTCCTTTCCAAGTCTTTTGCGCCCGTTTCAAATGCATCAACTACAATTGGAATCGAAATCCGTGAGAATTTTATACCTTTCATTCTCTAGGAGGGATACTGGCTCGTGCATTACACCATTAGGCAACATGGTCAAATTTTAATCTCTTACACAATTCCCAGGGATCACCTTTCCTACACAGTCATACTTAACTGTTTATTCCTTATGAGTTGTTCACATCAGTGTTAGCTGATGGGTTTTCACTGGAGTTTGAGTGACATTATTATTATTTTTATTTACTCCTTTTCCAGTTTTTCAAACCAGCGTTAGCCGATGGATTCTTACTGGAGTTTGAGTGACAGCAAGTCTCCTCAAGTCTCCAGAACTCTTCTCTGTATTCTGTCCGATCTCAATTATGCTGTAATTTAGATAGTCTCCACTCGTCTTTTTATTTCCTTGTACTCCAGTCCTTGTACCAATCCTTTGGTGACTACCAAGAGCACCAATTACAATTAATATCCCCGTCACTTTCATGTTCCATAGTTTTTTCAGCTCTTTAGCAAGGTCCAGGTACTTATCTTTCTTTTTGCTTTCTTTCAGTTTTACTCTGTAGTCAGCTGGGACAGCAAAGTTCACAATTCGGCAAGTTCTCTTGTTGTTGTTGTTGTTGATTATCATAAGGTCTTGTCGTCTGGCCGAGATTAGGTGATCCGTTTGTATTTCAAAATCTCAGAGGAGTGTCATTCTCCAGGACAGATTCTGGGTTGTGGATATACCATTTTTTTCCAATGGTCAAATTTCAATTTCTTGCACAATTCCCTGTGAATTACCATGCCCACCCAGGGCGTCCTCGTGGTGTAATGGTTAAAGCGATGAACTGCGGAATCGTAGTACGCGAGTTCGTACTCCAGTCGCGCTATTACGTTCACTTTCGGGCAAATACCCTTGGGAAAGGTATGAACCCCCTTATTCTCCCTCCAGCTATGGATAAATAGTAGGACGGACTAGGTTCTTCAGCCTTGGTGAGGCAACTAGTCTAGGAGAAGGAAAACTCTGAATTCAAACCTGTTAAACTCCGCTTAAAAATTGACCTTGTGTCATATCCTGCCCGAGCGGAGGGGTTGGTAAATAGTACCATGCCCACCCAGTCGTGTCGAGTCTTATACTTTGTAAGTCTTTAGAAAGACTTTATTCATCGTTTGTGCCTCTCATACATTGATAGCTCAATAAATTCTTGGTAAATTCATCGTCAGTAAATTCTTCGTGTGGTAAATTTATCGCCAGTAGATTCATTGCATGGTAAATCTATCGCAGGTAAATTCATCGTATCAGATTAAGTATAGTAAAGTTGGTAACCGTAGTCGAAGGTGACCCGCAGGCTCCATTTACAATAGCTACTACAACGAGGTGTAGGGGAGGGCGCTACTCCTTTCCCTGGATTGCTCCTCTTTACCCTTGAAACGTACCTTATATTGCTGAGTGTTAAGCAAGGTCACATCAAGTATCATATTTTGAGTCTTTGATATGACTTGACCTGGGATTGAACCCAGGTCTCCTGGACCAATGCCAAACTCATTCATTATAGTAAGCCTTATTGAAGGACTTAACAACGAGGAAATTTTAAGTTTATATTTCTTTTTGAATCAGAGTTCAGTTAACACACACACACACACACACACACACACAAACACTATATATATATATATATATATATAGGCCGGTATCAGATTAAATGCTCTTATAATATCGGGTTTCCCTAACACTAACCCAAGGGTGTAATGGTTAAAGCGATGGACTGCGGAATCGTAGTACGCGAGTTCGGACTCCAGTCGCGCTATTACGTTCACTTTCGGGCAAATACCCTTGGGAAAGGTATGAACCCCCTTATCCTCCCAGCTATGGGTTAAATAGTACCACTTTTGTTCTTCTAGGAGAATGGCTTTGGCATTAAATAACCTAAAAAGAGTTGATATGCCATTAAACAAAGAAACCAAACCTAACACTAACCCTAATCTTTTAACTTTTTTGAAAATTGAAACCATCCAGACTACTACATTGTTAAGATCGACCAGAGAAACTGAATCTATTCTAAAATCAGCATAAAACAACGCCGTAAACACCAAATATGTTAAAGCAAAAATAGATAAGACGCAACAAAATAGCAAGTGTTGGTTATGTGGTGATATAGAGGAAGCGATTAATCACATCAGCGAATACAGCAAACTAGCACAAAAAAGAGTATAAGACTTGACACGACTGGGTAGGGAATGTGATTCATTGGGAATTGTGCAAAAAGTTTAAATTTGATCGTGCAATCAAGTGGTACATGCACAACCCAAAATCCGTCCTACAGAATGAGACACACAAATTTTTTTGGAATTTTGAGATACTGACAGATCACCTAATCTCGGCCCGACGACCAGACCTAGTGATAGTCAACAAAAAAAAAGTACCTGCCGAATAGTGGACTTTGTCATATCGGTGGACCACAGAGTAAAAATAAAAGAAACTGAAAGGAGGATTAAGTACCCAGATCTGGCCAGAGAACAAAAAAAACTAAGGAAGATGAAGGTGCGCTCGGAATAATCCCCGAAGATTTGGTAAAGGGACTAGAAGATTTAGAAGTCTGAGGTCAAGTAGAGACCATTCAGACTAAGATCGGCCGGAATGCTGAGAAAAGTCCTGGAGACTCGAGGAAACTTGCTATCACTCAAACTCCGGTGAAAAACCATTATCTAACGATGGCATGAAAAACCTTCAAATAAATAGATAAGTAAAAGAAAATAATTGCTCTGAAGCATAAATCTCATCAAAGGAATAAACACAGGAGCTGTTCCCCTTGTAAGATATTCAGAACCATTCTTGAAATTGATAAAGGAAGAACTCCGACAAATGGACCAGAGGACAAGGAAGTTGATGACGGTGCACAATGTGTTACTTTCGAGAGAAGACGTAGATAGACTATATGTGTCCAGAAAAAAAAGGAAAAGGACTCGTCAGTATTGAAGATAGCATAGATAGCGTAGCGACTCGAAGACTACATAAAAAAGCAAAAAAATAAAAAAGAAATAAAAAAGAACAGACTTATTAAACAGTATTGACATAATAAGGACAAACAGAGCAACAACAACAACTAGTAAACAGAAATGGGAAGAAAAACAATTGTATGGATATTTCAAGTGAAAAACTGACGAAATCTCACAATTGTTATTGGAACGTATGGAACGGTACCCAAATGCTGGGAAAAAGACTGGAGGTTTTAGAGATCAGAGGAAGAATCGAAACCATCCAAACTACTGCATTGTTAAGATCGGCCAGAATACTGAGAAGAGTCCTGGGGACCAGAGGAGACTTGTTATCACACAATCTCCAGTGAAAGACCGCAAACTAAAACTCAATAGAAGAGAAATAATAATAATAATAATAATAATAATAATAATAATAATAATAAGAAGAAGAAGAAGAAGAAGAAGACTATGCCACATAACAAAGAAAGGCTAATTATAGCAGTCCAAGTATTTACCATATTTCGGAAAAATATCTAGATTTTACAATTCAGAAAAGAGTTTCACATTAAAAAAAATTATAAAATTTTTTTAAAAAGAAGCAGACAATATCTCGCAGAAACTACGACAGACGCTGACTACGCAGATGATCTAGCGGTTCTCTCAAATACTCTTGCCCAAGCCGAATCCATACTGCGTACCCTAGACCAAACAGCAGAAAGCATTGGTCTTCATGTGAACGTAAATAAGATAGAATACATGTGTTTTAAAAAAGGAGGAGTTATCTCGATTCTAAGTGACAGTCCTCTGAAATTAGTAGACCAGTACACATACCTCAGCGGCAACATCTCATCTACTGAAATCGATGTCAACATACATCTTGCGAAGGCTTGGAATACAATTGACCGGTTAATGATCTTATCGAAATTTGATCTCTCTGATAAAATAAAACGGGGTTTCTTTTAAGCTGTTGCTGTATAAGAACTATTGTATGGATGCACCACACGGGTGCCAACAGAACACATAGAAAAAAAAGCTGAATGGGAACAAGAATACTACGTGCTGTCTTGAGCAAATTCTGGAATCAATATCCCTCAAAATAGTAGTTGTATGGCCACCTACCTCCCATCTCACAAACCATCCAAGAAGGATGAACAAAAGATGCGGGGCACTACTGGAGAAGGAAGGACGAACTCATAAGTGATGTTCGCATGGACTTGTAGTGTTGCTGGCCGGCAGACTTACACCAGCTCTGTGCGGACACTGTATGCAACTTAGAGGAACTGCCTGGAGCGATGGCTGATAGGGAAGAATGGTGAGAGAAAATCAGGAAACTTGAAGTTGATGACAATTTAGAAAGGCCCAGATATATTCAGTAGAATTCATGTCACAAAATTGAAATAATTTCTGTTCTAACTACGCATTTCAAAGCGGATTCAAGTATTTTTTCATCAATCACTCTTATTTCAGTGGAGAAAGAGTGCGCTTCGTCATTTAACCTATTATCTTACGCCCCTAAAATGGAGGAATTGAAAGTGCATTTTCGACATGTAATGTTGTGGGAGTTTAAGAATGACAAAAACGCCACAGAAAAGGCCAAGAAAATTTCTAGTGTATTTGACCAAAGTATCATTACTGACCGCCAAATCCGAAACTGGTTTTCAAAGCTTCGTTCTGGGGATATGTCATTAAGAGATGAACCCAGACCCTCAGACCTCGATCAGAACGTCCTCAAATTGATAGAGTGTAACAGGCGTAAATTTATGCGAGAATTGGCACTTGATCCCAACACATCCCAATCGACAATCTACCACTAAATATACGAAGAAAATTAAGAACATTGAAAAACTGATTGCATCTGCCCGTAACAGTAATATCAGCAGAAAATGTACCATATTCACAATTATCGCCATGTGCGAAAAGGACATATAATGTTCATAACGATAGAACATACGAAGAACATAGGAATCTCGAAATTCGAAAACACGTAACGACTTCTTGTTCAGGTACGAAACCTTTTTATTAACTTTGAGATAAAGGTTTCGACATAAGGAGGAGAGACACAATCTTCTATGCTGTCTTATTCATTTGGCCCTCATCTCGAGCGCCCACCATAGGGCGCAAGTTCGCCTCACGTCTGCGAGCTCCAAAAGTCGATCCTCCTCGTTTGGCGTCTAGTATTCAACTCTCTAACTTTCTTTCAATTCTCCACAAACCTCTGCTCGCTTCCGGTGCGTGACGTCACTCGCACTCCGTCACCCGTTTCCTCTCGGACTATTGTGACATCTGAGTGACACCTTCATTGGCCAGCGTGCGCTCGCGTTAACACCTGCCTCAATGTTGCACCTAACTAACCCATGTGCTGAGCCAAAAGGTTCTCAGCCTAACTAAACTAAAAGGCATGAACCGAAATCCCTTGGCCATAACGTTACAAAATATCTTACAGACAGACAGGAAAACAACAATAAAAAAGATCTAGGGAAAAATGAGAAGAGAAAAAAAAAGAATTGCAAGGATACTTCGAGCGAAAAATTAAGGTTATAGCACGAGATGGCATGGATATGGCTAGGGACCTGAAAAGAGAAACTAAACCTCTTTTAATTGATAATTGTTACACAAAATAATACCGGAAGAGTTAATTATATTAAAGCAAAAATTATCATTAAACAGAATAGCAAGTGTTAGTTATGAAGTGACAGAGATGAAACAGTTAATCACATAATAAGCGATTTAGTAACTGAGAGGAAAGTGGTGACAGGCTGAAAGCTGGGACAGTTGAAATTCATATAAGTCCACCTCTGCCTGCCTTCAGAAAAACAAGATCTACATAAGCCTTCAACGGTAAAAAAAATAAATGAAACAATAATAATAATAATAAATAAATAAATAAATAAAATGAATATAAACACTTTAAAAAATGAAAATTTAAAACGGCTGCCTCTTCTTCTAGTTGCTCTAAAAAAAGAAGAAAAAAAAAGAAAAAAGAAAGAAAAAAAAAGAAATAGAAAAGTAGGCGGGCATCGTGTTTACAAATGTTTCACACTGAAATGTCTTTTAAGAAAAAAAAATGATTCAAAATATTTATTTGGCATTTTACAGTCTAAAATATAAACAAACAACTCGAGTAGAAGTTTTACGCAGTAGAAAAAAAAGATCCTCGCCTGTAAAAGTACATAACAGAATCTCAGTATATTTCAGCTTCTTTCACTTTTGCTTGATCAGTAATGTTACAATCAATTTTTCTACGGTCCAGTTGGTTGGTGCTCGAAAATACACTGACAGCATCTCTGCAGACGAGGTAAGATAGCCTACAATGTGTGTTCTGGATATGACACTAAACAATTTAATGGTGAAGCTCTAATATTGGAACTTTGGGGAATGTGAAGAACTCCTACACTGACATTACTTCCAAGTCCACTTAGACCCAGAGTCCCATCTGTGGATCAAATAGAACTATGGACCGTTTAACTATGCAAACAAAACAGCCTACAATGTGTGTTCTAGATATGACACTAAACAATTTAATGGTGAGGCTCTAATATTGGAACATTGGGGAATGTGAAGAACTCCTACACTGACATTACTTCCAGGTCCACTTAGACCCAGAGTCTCATCAGTGGATCAAATAGAACTATTGACCGTTTAATTGTACAAACAAATTACTGATGTTAAATTGAATTGTTAGTGTTAGATACTAATACTTGAAACGATATAACTAATTGCAAACGACTGAGTAATGTGTAAATAGAATCATTAGTATTGAATAGCAATACTTGAAACCATTTAACTGTGTGAAAATGAATGAATAGTGTTGAATAGAATTATCTGTGTTAAATACTTGAAACCATTTGTCTATGGGCAAACAAAGCAAAACTTATTTGTGTGTAAACAAATTAGTTCTAACTTCTTAAAAAGGAAATTACCAACGAACTATTCACTTACAAATCATAAACATTTAACTGTGTGTAAACAAATGAATGAGTGTTGAATTATATTGTTACTGTTACATTTCAATACTTGAAACCATTTAATTGAATGCAAACAAATGATTAATACTAAATAAATCTATCCTTGTTAGATAGCAATACTTATAACCATTGGGTTGTGTGCAAGAGAATGAGCTCTGGCTCGTCGAAAAATGTCATCTAGGGACTATTTGTTTACAAATTATATGTATTTAATATATATTTATAAAATAACCTACAAAGATTGATATGCCATAGAACCCAACCAAACCAAACCAAACCGTATCTATTCAATATATACGTATAAACAGGATTTGACATTAAATAACCTACAAGGGTTGATATGCCATAGAACTCAACCAAACCAAATCATCTATTTAATTAGGTATAAAGGGGATTGGTATTAAATAACCTGTTTATTAATATGCCATAGAACCAAACCAAACCAAATCATATCTATTTAATATATAGGTATAAACAGAATTTAGCATTAAATAACATACAAGGGTTGATATGCCATAAAACAAAACCAATCGAACAGACCGTTCTATATTTTACAAAAACTCTCGTTTTTTTTGTACGCCCACACACTCATACACACACGCATACACACACACATACATACATACACACTTATCATCATTGTCATCAAGTCGTGCTGACAGATGGAGTTCCCTGGCTTTTTCTCACCATCCGTCCTCATCATCCCTCCCTCCTGGTAAGTCGTGTAGACAGCATCACATGTCCGTACAGAACAGGTGTATATAAAATCTTTGCTGGTCGGCCAAATTGGTGTAGGAGTCCATAAAAGAACGTCCCTTATGAATTGGTCCTTACTTTACCAGCTATGTTCTGCATGGTTTAATCGTCCTACTTGGATGGTTTGTGAGATGGGAGGTAAGTGGCCGTACAACTGCTGTTTTGTGGGGTGTTGCTTCCAGGATTTGCTCAAAACAGCTTGTAACTGTCTTTATAACTTAAAAGCATCTATTAAAAGGCAATCATGTGTCGATTATGTTTCATTTTTCTCTAAACAGTGACTATTAAAATTGCAACTCAGAGTTTCATATAATGATGGATGATACTGCTGCTAATTGGCAATTAAATATAGTTGAAAGCAGTTCTGCCAGCTATGCTTATATATGTAGTAATGTAAACACTCTCATCAACTGAAGACGCGTAAATGCGGTGACTGAGCATATATCAATCTGGGGATAGGTGACACAGCAAAAACTTATTCTCATGCCTGCATTTTGATATCATTTCCTATCTCTTTTTCTCCATCAAAAGTGCCTGAAGATCAGTGCAAACTCCTAAATGTTATTCGCGCGATGACCTTTCATCGGTTCAATTAGCCTGGATAAGGTGATTGAGGCATTCTACCAATTCCGTCGGTTAACAAAATTGGTAGAATGTAATAAGTGCAAATGTATTCGGGCAAATGTGTTGAAAGTGGCTAATTACTCACATCACTTTCACCACTGCTAAAATGCATTACCCATCGCCTAACTGTTATCAAAACCACTGTTTGATTTCCTTAAACTTTCATCTAGTGCTGACGAATGTCAATGGGTGCAATATATTTCCGCACAGAGGAATTCAGTGATAGACCACTGCCTTCATATCAGATGCCATTTTTTGTAATACTGCTGCTAATCTGCTCTAGCAATACGGCAGAAATTAAGGGTTATTGTCGGAAAAGTTGAGCCTCTACTGTCATACCACCAACATCCCCTCAAAACGGGTATCCTGGGAATGATAAAACTGTTTATGGAGGTAAGATTCAAGCCCTACTGTTCTGATTAATCGATTTTAACGCTTTACAGGCCACGGTGAATAGTACGTTGAAGCTTGAAGTTAACATGATAGATCTATCAGGCCCACATCCTTTTAATTGAAGTGAAAGTACTAATTAAGGTCCCCTTTGTGGGTCAAATAGATCTGATAAAAATTACAAGGGTCATTCAATAAATATGGTGAATTTTTGTCAAAGAAGTTGTTAATAGGAAGCACTTTTTGCTGTTGGCTCTTTTTTAAAGAAATCAATACTGATGGGTCCCTTCTTCTCCCCAGAAACTTGTCAGTATCACTTTCTTTACTCACCGCTGCACCCAGAACTTTTTCTTTACCAGAGTCAGTGTTTCCACTCCATCAAGTATTTTTTCACCTCAAACTCGTTGTGGAAAATCCATGTTTAGCCCATTTGTGCAGAGTTTTTGATTAAAACATGCTTCTCAGTATACGTCACACGTTCTTCTATAAAATTCACCTGGTTTGCACTTCTCAGCCGACAAAAATTTAATGACAGACTTCTGTTCAATCCTGAAGCACTTTGTTTGATTTGCTGGCAATCTGAATAGCCAGAAAACAAATGTTTTTTGCGAAATTAATTTTTTTTTAGTATAAACCAATTACAAACAATGCGGTTTATTTATGAAACAAAAATTGCGAAATGTTCATCTTGCTTTTTTCAAAAAAAATCCTCCAATCGTTTATAGAATGACTCCGGTATTTGAACGCGAAATTCCCAGCTTTTTAGCTGGGCCGTCTGGTATTCGTGCCGGGTAGAAATTCAAGCTCAATAATAGATTCGGGTACCCTTTGGGTGGGCGAACAATCATTGATAAGCACTAGACCTTCGGGTCTTGTTCAAGCTGTGAGCAGGCATTCGTGCTGGACTCACGTTGCACTTATTGAGTCCAAGTCTAGCTGGGTCATCTGGCTCACATTGCACCTAGTGAGTTAATGACCAGAAAAGTCCGGCAGGGCACCAGCCTCGGCCCACGCCTGACCTCCTCTTCCCCTAGTCCCCCACTATAAAAAAGACCTGTCTGATGAAAAGCAGAGATAAATATCGACTCCTGTATTTGTATTCGATAGAATCGCGTTGAAAAAAACAAACTCTTAAGCACCTAAACAAAAAAATAAATATATATGAACGTACAGTGAACGCGATCCCTTAACTGATGTGCATAAAATAATCCAAGACGGGTTGTCACGCCGATAAATCACGGGATCTATGTGTTCAATTTTAATCCGTTTCGACCAGAAGTTGGTTTCAGTTTCTTTGCTTAATGGCATTTCAACCTTCATAGGTTATTTAATACCAAAGCTATCCTTGTTGGAGAATAATCGTGGTATAATTTAACCTGTAGCTAGCGGGGAATAAGGGGGTTCATAACTTTCCCTATGGTATTTGTCCAAGTGTGAACTGCCCCACTCCCGATCAGTACTTGACAAGGCTCATTTTTACATCATTTCACGCAGCATTGCTCTGCCATTAGAACTAACTAGCCTACGCCTGTGAATACAGCTTATATTGTGAATCAGGTCACTGATACAGCCTCGTTTTGGAACAAGTGGGGATTTTGTGAGCGATTTGGCTCTCGGATTAATAATAATCGAAGCAGATCATATTAGATGAGATCGATAAAAGAATCGAACGTTATTTTTCAGTTTACTTCATTAATTTGTTACGAGCATAGCGTGAATGTTGTAGAGAATTATGCGTTCCGAGTTCATAACGAAATATTAATGTTGTAATAGAATTTTTTGGTTACTGTAAAAAAAAAAAAAATTGTAAATGTTAAAATGTATTAAATACATTAAAACGAATAGGATTTTGAGTTTTAATAGATATTGTCTTTATATATATATATATATATATATATATATATATATAATGAGCAACAGCTTATCAATCCAGTCGGCTGCGACTCTACAATACGCCGACCGCATCTCTGCAGAGGGGATTACCCCCTCTGCAACGTTTATCATGGATATGACAGTAAACCATATGATGGTGAGGCTCCAGTCCTGGAGTTTTAGGGAATCTTATGTAACCGTTCATTGTCATTACTTCCAGGGCAACTCTGACCCGGATTGGTATTACCTGTTAGAGTTTCATCTATGGTTCAAATAGAGTCCTGGGTATGACATTAAACTACATCTCATGGTGAGACTTCAATCCAGAAGTTTTAGTAAATGTGGAGTATCCTTTCATTGCCATTACTTCCAGATCCACTGTGACCCGGATTGTTAGAATCTATTAAGGTTTCATCAATGGTTCAAATAGAAATAGTTTCCTTGGCATGACATTAAACTACATCTGATGGTGAGGCTTCAATCCTGAAGCTTTAGGGAATGTGGAATATCCCTTCATTGCCATTACTTCCAGGTCCACTCTCACTTGGAGTGGTAGTATCAGCTAGGATCACGTGACTGAGTCAAATAGAACTGTTGAACCATTTAACTCGGTGCAAACAATTGATTAATATCGAATTGAATTATTAGTGTTTGAAGCTCTGGCTCGTCTAAAAATGTTACTTACGAACTATTTGTTTACAAATCATATATATATATATATATATATATATATATATATATATATATATATATAAAGAAAAATTGATAACAAGATAATCCAAGTAGAAGGAGAGATTTATTGAGAAGTAAAGTCGACACTAAAGCGTTTCGGTTCAAATGAACAATCATCAGGACCATGAGGGGTGATATTAGTGATGTTAAATCAACAATGGGAAAAAGTTGGACGTTTATGACAAGAAAAAGTTGACCGTTTGATTAATGAATCAGCGTTTGTTTGTTTTTTTTAAATTACGTCATTTGACTTTTTAGAAATATTGTGTAGAATTTATGTTCCGTTTGTTTATCGAGAAAGATTTCGAATCATACCTTGTTTTCGACGAAGTTCTAATCATATATATATATATATATATATATATATATATATATATATATATATATATATATTAAACATAATAGACATTTTATGTCTACATATTTTCTTTTGGATCCGTTAGATTAATTGTTAGTATCAATGAGAACATCTAAAATTAGATGTTCTCATTGATACTAACAACAATAATAACTTCACTACCTCCACTTACAAAAAACCTCTAGTAATAACTCCTGTACCCTCAACTTTAAAAAAGCAATTATTCATAATCTAATATCCCGTGCCAAACTAATCTCCTCCTCCAAAACAATATTTTATAAAGACGTAGAAAACATAAAACAGGCTCTCATCAATAATGGGTTTCCTAACTATATTGTTGATGAACAAATCAAACGTATGATCAAAAATGTTAACCAACAAAATAAACAGTGTACTACTCCATCCAGCCAACAAACATATATCAAACTTTTTTTATCGTAACCAAATGCACTACAATTACAAATCCGATGAAAAAATCTTGAAAACATTGATTCACAAAAACATACTCCCCACTGATCCTAATAAAAAAATTAAACTTATTATAAATTATAATAAGTTTAAAACCTCGAATCTAGTCATTAGAAATAATTCCTCTCCCTCGATCGGAGTTTTGCAAAAAACCAACGTTATATATAAATTTAAATGTCCTTTAGGAGATTGTATCTCTGATAATAATAATATATATGTTGGTTTAACCTCAACTACCCTAACGAGGATACTTACAATGCACCTTTCAGACACAAGTTCAATAGCTCAGCATTTAAAAAAACACTCATGCCCAACAACACAACTACGGAAAATTCTCACCGACAACACAATAATATTAGAACATCAAAATAATAAACAAAAACTTCAGATTCTCGAAGCCTTACATATTAGAAACCTGCAGCCGGCACTCAATAGAATTAATTATCAAACCAGTGCTAATGTACTTAAATGTCTTTAGCTACTGGCACTAAATATAGAATTACATTCAAAAACAAACGCCATAACCTCCAACGGCAAAGACGCCCTTACACAGTAGTAATATGCTAAAACAAAAGTTACATCACTTTTGTAATAGATCCTCCCCTGATGATGGCCCAAAGTCGGGCAGAAAGTACTAGGGATACATACAACTATGGACAATACATAAATCAATTCCTGCTGAATACGATAAAAGTAATACGGGAATTCGAACGGATCCAGAAGAAAATATTTGGACATAAAATATCTATTATGTTTAATGAAATTTGCATTAACGAAGAAATGCTGCCTAAATATACATACATACATACATATATATATATATATATATGTACAAACGGGATTTAGCATAACCTACAAGAGCTGTTATGCCGTAAAACAGCCTATCAACCAACCAACTTTGTATGTGTAAAGAGTATGTTTTAGAGTTCTTCTTAAAATGTTTACTTGCTTGTCAATCCGGAAATTCCTTAGAGGAAAAAATTATTTAATGTCGTGTAAGGATTTCAGATTCGGCATATCAACCTTCATGGATTATTTAATGCCAAAGCCATCCTTGTAGAAGAACAGTAGTGATAGCTTCCAGTCACGCTATTACGTTCACTTTCGGACAAATACCCTTGGGAAAGGTATGAACCTCCTTATCCTCCCAGCCATGTGTTAAATAGCATTACTGCTGTTCTTCTAGTTGACTAACCTGAATAGCTTGAAATGGAAATGTTTTTTTTTAATATTAAACTGTACTTACATTTAAACTGCGTACTTACACTAAACTGAATTGTTGAATATAGAACTGTTTTGACATCTAACCGTGTAAACAAAATCTGTACTTATACAAAACTGAATTAGCTGAATTAGAACTACTTGACTAAACTGAATAGCTTTAAATAGAAATGTTATTGACAATTAAACTGTACTTATATTTAAACTGTGTACTTATCCTAAACTGAATTGTTTGAAATAGAACTGTTTTTGACATTGAAACTGTACTTACACTAAACTGAATTGTTTAGTATAGAACTGTTTTGACATTTAACTGTGTAAACAAAATCTATACTTATACTAAACTGAATTAACTGAATTAGAACTGCTTGACTAAACTGAATAGTTTGAAATAGAAATGTTTTGACAATTAAACTGTGTACTGATGCTAAACTGAATTGTTTGAATAGAACTGACTATTTGCATAAAAATTGGATTTGCCATTAAATAACCTACAAAGGTTGATATGCCATAAAACCCAAACAACCAATAGTGATAGCTGGATGGGGAGTGAAATAAAGAGGTTCAATACGTTTCTCAGGGGTATTAATCTGAAAGTGTACGTAATAGCGTGACTGGAGTTCGAACTCGCTTACTATGAGAACGCAGTCAACACTTTAGTCATCAAGCCACGGGATTTCTTCCAGTGATTTTACAGCTGATTAGTTTTAATTTGTTTGCCTTTTAAGAAATGCGTGGTGGCTACTATAGTGCTGGGATGTTTTGATCTCACTAGGTTTTTGGTGGTAAAATAGGAAAAGGCTATTTCTGGAAACCATGACACACGTGAGTCAGAAATTTATTATCTTCTTTCTTTCGGTTTTGCTTTGAGCCAGCGTCCGAACGTTGAGGCTTAGAATACTCCGAGTGACTCCTCTGACGAAGAGTAAGACTCCATCCCACCAAAAAAAAAAAATAATATAGAGGATGTTCTGGATATAACACTAAACTGCATCCTGTGAAGAGACTTCATTTCTGGAGTTTATTCGGACTCATAGTGATAGTACCTGATAGGGTCTCACTTTTATCTGTTTGAAAATTATTTAAACCATGTAAATATTGTAACGTTACACACCAAATATACGGTTGTATCATTACACGGCACAAATAGACGCTTTCAACGGTCTCAATAGATATCTGTACAAATTCTACGTTTCAAGTCAGTCAGATGTCGTGATAACTTCACCGTGAGAAAAAGTGACGAATACACAAAAACCCAGTCTTGGTTGGTTAATACCAAAGTTTATTCGCTACTACACTTTTTTAAGTAGTCGTTGGGAAGAGCGAAACAGAGTATGAAAATAGAGTCAACCGCGTCAGCTAGACAATGAGAAACAAAATGTCAAGGCAGACACAAACCTTGAATTATCTTCTACGTTTTCTCTTGTAGTTCTAACTCGTGTTTCCTCGCAGGGTCTGTCCTCACCGCTACGTCATCATATCCTGTAGCCATCTCTTTCCTGTCTCCTATACCGCATTCACTGACTTCTGGAGTTTTCACTTGAGTTCCTTTCAGCCAATCAGAACTCGTTGTCGATTCGCTGCTGATATGTTTCTCTTTTTAATCCGGACGTCCCTGATTATTTTACACTGAGTAGAGTGTTCGCCAATGGTTTGGGAGACCGAAGTTCAATCCTAGTTCGAGTCATACCAAAGACTAAAAAAATGGTACTTGATGCCGCTTTGCTAAGCACTCAGCACTAGAAGGTGAGGATCAAGGGTAAAGTGGAGCAATCAACGGAATGGAATAGCGCCATCCCCTACACCTTGGTGTAGTAGCTATTGAAAAGGGAGTCTTCGGGTTACCCTTGACTAAGGTTGACAACTTTAATTTACATTAATGTGAAAATTATTAGTATTAGATATGAATACTTGATACCATATTACAGAGTGAAAATTATTTGTATTAGGAATATCTGAAATCACACAACAATGTGTAAATTATTAGTATTGGATAGGAATACTTGAAACCATGTCACTGCGTAAAACTTTTTGTACAGATCTGAATACAAGATACCATATAAATGTATGCAAATTATTTATATTGGATTAGAATACTTGAAACTATACAACTATGCGCTAATTGTTTGTATTATATTGCTGTACTTGAAATCATATAACCAAATTGGTGGAGTTTTGGTGTATTAGGTTGAGTCATAAATAATTCCTGTTTTTCTTATTTTTTTTAAGCAGAACTATGCATTTTAAACATCCAATGTTTTAAACACAACCAAAAATTACCTGATTAAAGAGTGCCTTCATCGGTCCTTCTTATTTCAGTAGTGAAAGAGCTCGCATCGTAATTTAATCTATGATCTCACAGACCTAGAACAGGGGGAATTGAAAGTGTATATTCGACATGTAATGCTTAAGAATAATAAAAACGATGCTGAAACGGTGGAGAGAATTTCTTGTGTTTTTGGTCAAGGTGTCATTAATGATAGCCCCGGTCGAAACTGGTTTTCAAAGTTTTGTTCTGGTGATACACAATTGAGAAATGAACCTAGACCAAGATGCTCATCAGAGCTCGATCAAAATGCTTTAAGAGAACTGATAGAATGCAATCGGCGTATCTATAGCGACAAGTCTTCTTTCAAGACAGAGAAAGGACCCATTTCTCAAGAATATCATTGCAGGTGACGAAAATTGGGTCTTTTACGACAATGTTCAATGCAGAAGGAAGTGGATTGACAAAGATGAATCTCAGTAGCCTACTCCAAAGATGGAGCTTCATGTGAGAAAAATTACTCCTTGTGTATGGTGCGATCATTATGGTATTATTCCTTTTGAGTTTTTAAACCACACTTAGACAATTAAGACAGATTTATATTCTCCACAGCTGTCAGTTGTGCAAGGAACTCTTCTAAGGAAACGCCCGCACTCGTAAATAAGAGAATTGTTGCATTTCTTCATAATAACGTAAGGCCACATACAGAAAGAATCACGCAGGGAAAAAAATATTGGTATTAGGCCAGTCTTTTCTATACCATCCACAATATTCACCAGACCTTGCACCAAATGATTTTCATTTTATTTCCTTCTCTACAAAACACTCTGAATAAAAAAAAAAGTTTTCCCAAGAAGATCAGGTGAAAACGTCTGTGAAAAACTTCATAAGCTCGAAACCAGGGGAATTATTCTAAAGAGGAGAGCCCAGTCGGCTGGGGCTGTAGAATACACCGACTGCATCTCTGAAGAGAGGTAAGACCCCTTCCAATGAGTGTTTTGGATATGACATTAAACTACCTGTTGGCGAGGCTCTAACCTTGTATATTTGGGGAATGGTGAGTATCCTTCATTGCTATTGCTCTTAAGTCCATTCTTACCAGGAGTGGCAGCATCTGATAGGGTCCTATTTATACGTCAAATAGAACAAACTGTGTGTAAACAAATGACTGATATTAAATTGTGACTGGTATATAGCAATACTTGAAACCATTTAACTGACTGCAAAAATAAGCTTAGGCTTGTTTAAGAATGTTATCCATAAGATGTGTTTACAAATCATGTATATATATGATATATGTGTAAAAACGACTTGACATTAAATAACCTACAATGGTTGATATGCCATAAAACCTAACCAAGCGAAATCCTATATATTTAATATACATGTGAAAAAAAGGATTTGGCATTAAATAACCGACAATGGTTGATATGCCATAAAACCAAACCCAAACCAAATCCTATATATCTAATATATATGTAAAAAAGGGGATTTGGCATTAAATAACCTACAATGGTTGATATGCCATAAAATCCAACCTAACCAAACCAAACTAAAGAAGAATCAACAAGTTACCTCATAAATGGCAAGAGACAATTCAAAACAATGACGAATATAGTATTGATTGAAATTAATTTTTTTGTCAAATTATTTATGAATAGATTATATTTTACTAAAACGGAAATTGTTTATGATTCAGCCCAGTGGTTTTTTTTAAGGACGTTTCGTTCTGTACGAGTTTCATCATATTATGATTTTGAAAAATGTTTAAGTTTAGGAAAATTGCTATGGAGCGTTGCAACTATCTATGCTGGTTGTCGAAGCAATGCCTATTGTTTTGACAGTTCAAAAAGTGAGAAACGAAAAACGCTTGAAATTGCTTTTGATCTTAATTAAATTAAATAGTTTGAAAATATTGCTATTGTGTGTGAAGTGAAATATTGTCGGAAATTGATCATAATTGAATTGCTCGTTAAAACTAGTAAACGTTGAAGATAAGTTTTTGCTATACTAACTGTTTAAACTTTTATCAAATTCCAGTAAAATGCGGTGTACAAGTCGACCCTTTCAGCCTTTAAAAAATCTTTACAAAACTAGCGGTCGACTTATAAGATAGGGCTGAAATTCAAACCTTTACCAAAAGTGGTCAACCAGTGGAACAGCACTCCTAACTATCGATATACACAAGTTAGCCTAATTCCAGTTGATTGCCACACATATTCCCAATTTTAAATCGTGCTTGATGAACATATTAAACAAATTGACATAATATAAAATAATAAAATATAAATGAAAAAAAATGATTAAGATAAAATATAAATAAGGTAAATAATAATTAATATAAAATAATTATTATAAAATATGAATAGAATAAGTAAAAATAATTAATATAAAATGATATAAAAATTTATTTCTAAGAAAAAATCAAGCCGACCACGTGCGGACTTGATTTGGCCAGAGCGGAAAAGGGAAAAGTAATCCCAGACAATACGGCACCAAAAAACTACCTCCACTTTTGTCGAGAACAACTATTGAGACCCTCAGTACGAATTTGGGAACGAAACTGTAAAGGCAGGAAAACTTAAGCTGGCAGAAAGGTTTCGTCATTCGTTTCTTGAATAGCCGGTACATATTTTAAACAGGCAAGAAGCTTCCCAGGAAATAAAAGTAAAATTAAACGAAAGTTGACTACCCAAATTCTACCAAGTTAGACAACTGAAAGAAAATTCAACCGAGAATTCTGCTGAAAAGAACATTAAAGAAGACTCGCAATTTTATGAACTCTGAAACATTTCGGCAAAACAAAAGAGAAAAGAAAATAGTGAAATTCAAAGAACTTTGTTTCCCCGGACACTCTCTCAGATAAGTTCCAGCAAATTGCACTAAAATTTGCAACCCTTTATCTTTTCTATCCTTTTTTTGCTTCTTTTATATAAAATTCCTTTTTAAAAACTTTATTGTCTGTGTTATCTTTTCGAATCAGTATCCGAACTAGAAAGCCGCGGAATTTACCCTTTGAACTTACCGTTGTTTAATATTGCACACTAAAGCCCCCCCCCCAAAAAAAAACATTATCCAGTCAAATACTCAAATTAGGTTTAGTGTCACTCTCTTCATATCAAATTTTAGTCCCTTTAAATTCCTTTCTATACTAAATTTTATTCTGTCTTTAATTTTCTTTAATAATAAAATTGTGATACATAGTAACGCTCACACGCAGTTTGCAACAGCTGATGCACTGAGAGTAAACATTAGCCCTGACGTCAGAGTAGCCGACTGTATATTTGGGGATCTACCTATACAGCAGATAAAGGTCAAAATCAGAATCTTGCGCAATAACTCTTAAGGTCGAATTATATACCAGGTCACCAATTTAGTGGAATACTCGTTAGTTGTTTGAGTTTTATGGCACATCAACCATTGTAGGTTGTTTAATGCCAAATCTCTCTCTCTCTCTATATATATATATATATATAGAGAGAGAGAGAGAGAGAGAAAAACAAATCTATTTCAAATCCTGGTCAATACTGTGTGTATATCACACAAGAGGACTTCCATTGGGCATTTGAGAAGTTGTTGGAACGGTACAAGTGCATTGCAGCCGGAGGAGATTACTTCGAAGCGGACTAGAGTTTCATGTGTGTACTATCAATAAAAGTGCCCATACGAAAAAAGTCTGGAAACTTATTTCATGAACCTCGTATTTGATCATTTAACTGTGAGTAAACAAATGACTGATGTTTAATTGATTTCTAATTGATACATAACAATACGTGAAACCATTTAACTGTTAGCAAACATACAAGTAATGTTGAATAGAATAATAAGTGTTAAAAAGCAATAGTCGTAAAGTATTAGATCGCAATAATTGAAATCTTGCATAGTCGGCTGGGGCTGTAGAATACACTGACTGCACCTCTGCAGAGGGGTAAGACCCCGCCCTAATGAGTGTCCTGATATGACACTAAACCGTCTGATGGTGAGGTCCTAGTAATGCTGGGGCTTTGGGGAATACGGAGCACCCTTTCATTGCTATTGCTCCCAGGTCCACTCTGGCCCGGAATGGTGGCACCTGATATGGGTTAAATAGAATTAACAGCATACTTATGCTAAACTGAATTGTTTGATTAAACTGAATAGCTTGAAATAGAAATGTTTTTGACAATTAAACCGCACTTACATTTAAACAGCGTGCTTATGCTAAACTGAATTATTTCAAATAGAACTGTTTTTTGACATTGAAACTGTACTTACACTTAACAGAATTGTTATATATAACTACTTGAATAAACTGAATAGTTTGAAATAGAAATGTTTTTGACAAACTGTGTACTCATGCTAAACTGAATTGTTTGAAATAGAAATGATTATTTACATAAAAATGGATTTGGCGTTAAATAACCTACAAGGGTTGATATGACATAAAACCAAACCAAACCAATAATTGAAACCATTTAACAGTGTAGAAAAATAGCAATACTTGTGTGCAAACAAATTAGTTCAAACTCATTTAAAAATGAAATTACCGACAAACTAATTTCTTGCATATCATGTATATCTGTTTAAATCAATGCAAACAAATGACTGATGTTAAATTGTTACTGTTACATAGGCGTACTTTAAGCCATTTAACTGTGTGCAAAAAAATGAGCTCAAGGTCTTTTAAAAATGTTATCTAGAAAATACGTTTACCAATCCAATATATTTAATATATATGTATAAAAAGGATTTGGCATTAAATGAACTACAATGGCTGATAAGCCATAAAACCCCAACCCAACCAAATCCTCTATATTTAATATATATGTATAAAAAAGATTTGGCATTAAATAACCTACAATGGTTGATATGTCATAAAACCAAACCAAATTAAATCCTCTATATTTAACATATATGTTTAAAGAGGATTTGGCATTAAATAACTTACAATGGTTGATATGCCATAAAACCCAACCAAACCTAAATATCTATGATCCAAACTAATACGTGACAAAGACTTCTACTTTTCTACTACTCGAGAGAAATAGCCACTGGAATATGTGCTAGTTTATAATTTTGTTATTCCGAGTGTGAGCTTATTTTTGCCACAGTCTTGTTGCATTTTCGTGTGACTATGCTTGTGTGGTTGTTTAAATACTGTGTGAATATTTTGTTTTAAAACGTAAGTAAACCGTATAGATTTTTGTTTTTCGTTTCTACGAACCGTATAATAAGATGAACAAATGTTATTTAGCTGCTACAAATTCTAAAAAGTCAGCCCGTATTATATACAATATACTTTTTTTTTCAGAATTTCAGCCAAATTTTAGAGGTACACGCTATACACGAGTGTGTGTTACGGTAATTACGGTAAAAGGAATTCCCGTCCAGGATTTTTTACTCTTACTTTTAGATTTGATTTTTATACCCACCGCTGAATTCGATTTTTACACCCGCGTCAGAATTTGATTTTTACACTGACTTCTGAATTTTATTTTTACGTCCACTTCTGAACTTGATAGTTTTTAAACTTGATAGTTTTTAAACCGACCCATTTTGCGATTGAACCACGACGCACTTGATGCGACATGGTTGATGTATTTCTTTTTAAATTTATAACAACTTTTCGAGTTGGCCATGACATAGTTCAAATTCCGAATGTTTTCTCTTCGTCCGTCTCGCTCAATTCGTTTCTCCACTTTTTGCTCACGATAGCTCAAATAGTTTACGAGACATTTAAGGACACGAACCGACTTCTAGAATTACTGAATTTCCCGCCGCAACTCTTCTCTATGTATAATACGCTTTCAGCGTTTAAATTCAGGAGAAAACAAAACTTCGAACGCTTTGATGGAAGGCACACACACACACACACACACACGCACACACATCAAAGAGAGAGAAATAGAGATAGAGAGAGATCTAAATCACAAATAAAGAAAAAAATAACGTAAATGAAAAATATGTTCACTGCTTAGTTCTCGTCTATCATTCATTAAGTTGTGAATTTTCAAAATTCGTGATTATCGTCTTCACAAGAAAATTGCCTTCCTTATCGGCTGCGCTATGAATACCTGCAGAGGGTTTAAGACTTCCCCCCCCCAAAAAAAAATGGTTGTATTGTGTATTATACTAATCTGCATTTGATGGTGAGGCTTCAGGATATCTGAAGACTGTGGAACGCCTCTTCATTGCTAGTACTCCCATGTCCACTCTGACTTGGAGTGGTAGTACCTGTTAGAATCTCATCTATGAGCCAAGTAGATCTTTTTAAAAATGATTTGTATTCAATAGGATCGGGTGCAAAAAGAAAACCTCTTAAGAAACATCTACACGTTGGGGGGGGGCACGTGATGTAAAAGCGATGGACTGCGGAATCGTATTGAGTTCAAACTCCAGTCGTGCTATTACGTTCACTTTTGGACTAATAATCTTGGGAAAGGTATGAACCCCTAATCCTCTCAGTTATGGGTTAAATAGTACCACTGCTGTTCTTCTAGAAGGATGGCGTTGGTATCAAATAACCCATCAAGGTTGATATGCTATTAAACAAACCAAACAACTATACAAAAAAGAAGCTGGAGTAAGTGACTTTCTTCTATGGACCCTACATATGGACGTGCTAGTGCTGGTTGACCAAGAACTTATTTGAATTAGCTCCGTGCGGACACAATGTAGGTTGGAGGATCTGCCGGGAGCGAAGGTTGATCAGAACAGGTGGAGAGAGAGGGAGAGAGAGAAAGGGAGTCAGGGAAATCCGTGCTGTCTGTGCGACTCTTTGATAACACAAAAAACTCTCCTTCTTCCACTGATAGGACAAACGTCGTTTACATGTTCAAATGTCCCTTGGGAGACTGTCTATAATGAAAATAATATGTACATTAGTCTTAACACAACGACTTTTTCAAGACATCTTACAATGCACCTTAATGATTCTAGCTCCATAGCCTTACATCTTAAAACCCTCTCTATTCCAGAATCCAAATTTCAAAAAATTCTTGTTGAAAACATCACTATTAAAACACACGAAATTAATAAGCTACGACAACAAATCCTAGAAGGCCTACATATCAAAACAAAAACAAAAAATAGAATTAATAGAACTAACGTCGAAAATAATGACAATGTTTTAAAATGCCTTAAGTCCTTCTTTTTTCTTATATTTTTCTCGATAATATTCTATTTCCGTTGATAGCTTTCTGTTTTAAATTCGTTCGATGTCATCGACATCTCAGTTTTATCCAACTTGGCGTTTACGTAATTTTGTAATGTTGGAAAAAAAAAAAACTAAAAAAAAATTTGAAACAAAACACTCTTTACACATGTAAACAACCGCTGATGATGGCCTATGAAGGTTCGAAAGCCCTCGGGACAATTTTGGTTAATTCATCTACCAATTCCAACCTAAAACCAAGACACTTGTCAGGAAACTTGAAAGGATCTTAATAAAATTATATAGACAAAATGTGTCTCTAGTATATGAACTGCCGAACACGCTTAAATGATAGACTGCTATATATATATATATATATATATATATATATATATGCCTAGGGGTTAGTGTTCGCCAATGGCCCGGGAGACCTGGGTTCAATCCCAGGTCGAGTCATACCAAAGACTCAAAAAATGGTACTTGATGCCTCCTTGCTTAACACTCAGCATTATAAGGTACGGATCAAGGGTAAAGTAGAGTAATCCAGGGAAGGAGTAGCGCCCTCCTCTACACCTTGGTGTAGTAGCTATCGAAAAGGGAGCCTTCGGGTTACCCTCGACTATTGTCGCCAACTTTACTTTTACTTATATATATGTATATATATATATATATAACGTAAATTGTAGGGTACAAGTCGACTTGCAATATAAGTCAACCCAATTTTGGGCTCAAAATTTCGGAAACGGCGTATAATATAAATATAGCGTTAATAAAATACTGAATTTGTATTATAGTTTTATTATTTCAAATTAATCTTTGTGCATTCGAGTCATACCAAATTTGTGAGATGTTATTAGCGTTCCAAAAATTTATTTTTAAAGAATCCCTTTTACATCTATCTATCTATCTATCTATCTATCTACACACATACACACACACAGATAAATGGAGAGAGAGAGAGAGAGAACTTTTGAAATTTGAAAGTTATGCTTGTTTACACTTGTTATAGAATTCGAAAAAGCCTGAATTGTTGTAAAATACTTGGATACAATGTAAATTGTAAATATAAATTTCAATGCAAGATACTTAATTCTTTTTTTTTTTTTTTTTTTTAGTTAAAAGAAACAACAAAAAAATATATTACTTTTTTTGTAGTTGGAAAATTAATATTGGATTGTTCTTAAAGGAAAAAAAATCTTAATCGGTTTTTACACGCAGTTGAAAGGAGAAGCAAATAAATACCAGGATATCGAATGTTAACGTTTAACATAGACCACACAGCCCATTCTCCCTGGACCAGTGTTTACGTGAGGTGGTTGTAGTGGGGGATCTAGTGTTAGACAAAGCCAATCTTTATAAATCTCTCTTACTGTTTATCTAATTCTCGCTCTCACCTATTCATATCGTGTGGTGTAATGGTTAACAAGCTAGACTGGCAAACCTTCGCTAGTGAGTTCAAGTCTTGAGAGTTTTTATTTTGGTTGGATTTTAGATATTGAAATTGTCTGAAATGATTTTTCTCTATGGTCGAATTCATCTTTTTAAACATTGAGGGTGCAAATCCTGAGGGCTCGAAATTAAATACCTTTGATAATTCTATTTTTCATTTTATTGTGAAAATGTTTACTCGTGAATTTGTGATGAATTTTGAATTCTTATTTGTTGTAATTAATTCATTAGTAAAATGCCATAGAAAGGTTCGGTGTTGTTATTTTCTAGTTCATAAGTAAAATCTATGGTAGATTCAATATTGTTTACTCAATTCGTAATTTTTATTGTCGTTATTCAGTGGACATATAAGTAGAATACCATCTATATAACGTAAATAGAATCTTTAAGTATTATAAATTTACAGACCCAGGTTCCGGAAATTCAAGGAAAAGAAATGCAAGGACCCCACTAAGAAGCAAACCCATGGATAAACTAGATTTTTGTTTTTAAAAATACCGTTATTAAAAAAAAAAAAGCAATGTTTCGTGAATAATGTGAAAATTTGAATTATTTTGTGAATAGGTAAAGCTAATGTAATAGTGATTTTCTTAAAGTGAATTTGTTTATATTTTTAACGGGAATATAGGTGTATAATAATTTTAAGTCGAGACTGGCAAGAAATTTGTTTTTCATGTTTAAATTCTTGTTTTTTTTTGGGGGGGGTTGTTTGTTTGTTTTTTAATAAATTATTGGAGTTCTTGATGAGCGAATTGCTAATCGTGCCTCAAAGAGATGAAAACATTTTTGGCTAAAGATTTTGCGATATTATGGGGAAAGAGGTGGCAGATCCAATCCCAGAAATAATTGGTCGTAGAAGAATTCCAAGTTCATAGGTTTTTAAGGAGACCATAAATTTTAGGGATTGTGGATTGAGCAATTTAATGAAGACCAGAATCTATCTTCTTTTGTGATGAGATTTTTTTTATAGGATTTATTCAAGATGTTTATGTATATTACGACTCGAATAAAAATGTATATGATTATTTTAATTAGTTTGTTGATATCATTTATAAGTAAAATGTCCAAGGTATTTTTTCTAGTTTATCAGTTAAATCTTTGGTCGGTTCAATATCGTTTAATCCATAATTTTTGTTAAGTCCCAGGGACTAATGACAACGTAATTCCAAGTAATAATTTTTCAAATAATAATCCATTATCTCTCTCTCTCTCTCTCTCTCTCTCTCTATATATATATATATATATATATATATATATATATATATATATATATATATACGTGGTGCATTCAATAAGTTTCTAGACTTTTTTTTGTACAGGCATTTAAAATTGTCGTAGACTCTTGAAAATTCAGTATGTTATTGCTATACATTTTATGAGATAACTGGCCAACTTTTATGATTTCAGCTTCAAATGAACAGCTACATCAGCATTTGGAATACACCCTACTAAAGCCTGATTGTCACAGCTGGTGAATTTCAAAAATGCAATCTGGACTTTAGAAGAACGATATGCAATAAAATTCTGTTTTAAACTTGGAAAAATGCCATGCGATGAAAGCTGGATCCACTGCTATGACCCAGAGACCAAGAGACAGAGTTCTCAGTGGAAGCATGCTGTCTCTCCCAGACCCAAGAAGGCCAAACAGAGCAAATCCACCCACAAACTTTTGATTATCCTTTTTTTTTTTTTTTTTTTGACAGCACTGGCATGATCTACATGCACTGGGTTCCCACTGGACAGACAGTCAACAAGGAATACTATGTTGAGGTTTTAAGGGAGTTCAGGAAGAGATTCCGTCGGAAGAGGTCAGCACTCTTCAAATCGGGTCAGTGGCATTTCCACGAGGACAATGCGCCAGTCCACAACTCCATCCTTGTCACAGACTATTTGACCAAGATGGGCATCAAGACACTTTCTCAGCTTCCCTATAGTCCAGACCTTGCTCCCTGTGACTTTTAGTTATTCCCCAAGCTCAGAGGCTGTCGTTATGAGACAATTGAGGAGATGAAAGAGGCTGTGACGAAGGTCATTGACACGCTCACAAAAGAGGACTTCCATGGGGCCTTCCAGAAGTTTTTGGAACGGTACAACAAGTACATTGCAGCCGGAGGAGACTAGTTCGAAGGGGACTAGAGTTTCATGTGTGTAATATCAATAAAAGTGCCCATACGAAAAAAGTCTGGAAACTTATTTAATGATCCTCGCGTATATATATATATATATATATATGGACCTTTGGAGAATGAGGAGTACCCCGTCATTGCATTTACCCAAAGGTCTACCCTGATCCGAAGTGGCAGAACCTGATAGGGCCCCATCGATGGGTCAAATAGAACTGTTTAACCATTTAACTGAATGCAATCAAATGACTGATGTTAAATTGAATGTTACTGTTACATAACAATACTTGAAACCGTTAAACTGTGTGCAAAACTTGAATTATTGATATTACATAACAATACTTAGAACCATTTAACTGAGGGCAAACGAATGAGCAATATTGAACAGAATTATTAGTATTGAATAGCAATACTTGAAACTGTTAAACTGTGTGCAAAATTTAAATTATTGATATTACATAACAATACTTGGAACCATTTAACTGAGGGCAAACGAATGAATTGTGTCGGATAGAATTATTACTGCCAAATACCAATACTTTTAACCTCTTCACTATGTACTAAAAGATGATTAATATTAGAGAGAATTATTTGAGTTTAATAACAAACTTGAAGTCATTAAACTGTGTGCAAAAAATTGCAATATTTAATTACGATCACAATATGCACTCTAGCCAACTGCCCAATAAAAGATCAAAATATATGTCCAAAAACTTACACTATTTATCGTTTAATTTGCTTAAAAGGCCATCATTTTTATATAGGAAGTACCATCAAACCCTTCCTCATCAGAATTAAAGAACACCTCAACCTACGTGCGTCCTCATTCCATAAACATTTTATTAAATGTAAAAATAATGAAAATTATTTTTCCATTAGAAGCAATAGTACGTAATGTTGGTAATCTCAGAATTAAAGAAGCTGTATTAATAGCTAAGTTACACCCTCAGATTAACAGTTGGTTAGAATTAAATTCTGAATATATCATTAATTAACATGCACATTTTCAGTAAATATTTAAATCTAAAAAAATTGATTAGGACAACCGAAGTCACGTCTATTTCGCATGGCGTTTAAACACCCCACGTGGCACCATGGTTACAACACCCAATATGGCATTCTAACACCCTACGTGACACCATGTTTACAACGTTAAAAAAATTTGAACCTCCAACCTCGTGTTCCCCTGTACTTCCTCTGCCTAGGGATCGTCGGCTGGCGATATAACAATCCCTCACTAGATTACTCTGGAGAGGTCCGTTGACAGATCTGCATTATACGAACAAGCAATGGGGGGTCTGGATATGCCCGATCTGGAGAGCCACTGGTTCGCTAAAAGACTCACATAATTGGGCCGATCCTTGTCGGGGGATGCGGTGTGGAGACGAAAGGCGAGTAGGATCTTTCCTCGCCTCCAGTCAGACCCAAAGGCCGAAAATCAACGTAGGTCGATGAGCGAAACACCGTTTGTCCGCGAATGCCGTAAGGCTCTTTGTAACCTTCCTGGGTCCAGTGACTTTTCACAGTTCCGGTAAGAACTGTACCGGGAACTAGTGGTGGTCTACGCTTCGGAGCCTCTCAGTGAGCGGCACGGCTGGACGGCGGAGGAGGACCGCCCCCATTGAAATTGGGCGCCAGGTTCGGGCTTCTTGAACAATTCAGAGTCCTCGCTCACCTGGTGGCTTGCACGGAACGCGTTGCCCCTTCTCGGCTTGAACTTCCGAGCAGGCCTGGCAGACATAACTGATTGCGCTCGCTGCGGCAGTGGCTTGGAAGAAACGGCTGATTACGCCTTCTACTACGGCAAGTGGGTTCGCTCGTTCTGGGATCACGTCGGAGAGTGGACGGCTCGAATCGAACCCAAACAACTCATGCTGCTCGACGTTGGTTACATTGTGGACAACATTTTGCCTCCGTTTCTGGGTGAGAAGCGTGTGGTGTTTCTCGCGATCCTAGCTGTAGCCAAAATGATGATTTGGACGACGGAATTGTATGACGATGCAAACTTTTCTCATGCGATTTGATATGGTTCTTTAGGCATCAGCTTAGGGTCAAGATCAGATGCGATAGAAAACGCATAACATTCGACAAAAGGTGGATGAATGCAACGAACCTTGTCGTACGAAAGGGGGCAATGTTGGAGTCATCCTTCCCTTCTCTTCCTGCGCATGGCGTCTACGGTCCGGGTCCTTCGGGACATATATTAAATGTGTGATTTGGCATTAAATATACTACAAATCATACATTTAATATATGTATAAAGAGGATTTGGCATTAAATATACTACAATGGTTGATATGCAATAAAACCCGACCATACCAAATCATATATTTTTAAAATATGAATGTACGAAGAGGATTTGACATTAAATAACCTACAATGGTTGATATGCCATAAAACCCAACCAAACCAAATCATATATATTTAATATATATGTATGAAGAAGATTTGGCTTTAAATAACCTACAAAAATATATGATTTGGTATAAAATAACCTACAATATATATATATGATTTGGTTTGGTTGGATTTTAACCCAACCAAACCAAATCATATATTTTTAATACAGATGAATGAAAAGGATTTGGCTTTAAATAGCCTACAATGGTTGATATGCCACAAAACCCAACCAAACTAAATCATATATATTTAATATATATGTACGATGAGGATTTGACATTAAATAACCAACAAAGGTTGATATGCATAAAACCAAGGCAAACCAAGTCCCCTATATCTCATATATATGTATAAAGAGGATATAGTATTGAATAAACTACATGATATGCTATGAAACACAAGCAACCCAACCCTCATTCTGTGCTAATTTTATAAGTATGAATGTTTCATTAAAAACTCAAATGATCCAATCTTTCGAGACAAGATGGTATACCTTTGGTTATACAGACTGAGGGACGTTCGCTAAATGGAGTATAACAGGTAATTTAAGGAACATACCGTACATAGAAAAATCAAGTAAAGTTAGCGACCGTAGTCGAGGGCCACCCGATGGCTCCCTTTTTAATAACTACAACACCGAGGTGTCAGAGAGGGTGCTACTCCTTTCCCGGATTGCTCCACTTTACCCTTGATACGTACCTTATAATGCTGAGTGTTAAGCAATGATGTAACCCCCCTCCCAAAAAAATACACCTAGTCATTTTTATTAAATCATACCTGTTTAGACGATGTTTTTATTGGTGTTGTTCTTTTGCGGCATATCAATCCTCGTAGGTTATTTAATGCCGAAGCCATCCTTGCAGAAGAACAGTAGTAGTGATATTAAAGGTATGAACCCTCTTATTTCCCCAGCTATGAGTAAATAAGAGGGTCCATACCTTTCCCAAGGATATTAGTCTGAAAGTGAACGTAATACCGTGACTGAAGTTCGAACTCACTTGCTACAATGTCGCAGTCCAGCACGTTAAACAAGATGCCATGGAGACTCCCCTTCTGACGATAATGTGAATAAACGTCGAAATATTAACCAAATTAACCACACTTACTTTGGTGATCGAATCGAGGTTATTTATTAACATATTTTTGAAGTAACCTTTTCGGAAAAAGTTTTATTGTCGTCTGAACTTTAAAACCTTATACATATTTTGAAAACATCTAAAACTATTTTTCCTATTTAGGGAGGATTACTTTTACACTGTTTTGAATGAAAGAATTTCTTATTTAATATCGAGTGTTACCAGCGTGGTACAGCAGGTATAATTTAAGATCTGATAGCATGCAGTCCCACTTTACACTCTTGAACTTTAGAAACTCTGTTCTATGTTTCCACTTGTAAAATTTAAGCAGTTTTTACAGTCGGCTGCTCCTTTGACTTTCGGAGACCTAAGATCAGAAACAGTTGTTTTAATGACTGAAATAGGGTCTACAACATTCCAGTAGGCTGGCCGACAGGAAAGAGAATAAAAACTGTGAATTACTCAAATTTTCCACCTCTAACAAGCTGGAAAAAAATCCATTTAAGTTAGATCGCATTCCTGTGGGGTACCAGCCCGAGTCTCTCTTTCAGGCGAGGAACCGTAAAAGGAAAATAGAGTTAATTCTTTTCCATTTTATCAATGTACGATATCTATGTACTTATGTGCCCGTCGCACATTATATTTTCTTTCTTTCTTTCTGTCTTTCTTTCTTAAAAATCATTCTATTTTTAATGACTTTTTAATAATCATTCTATTTTTAATTTTTTCTTTCATTCATTCGTTTTCGTTTCGTTTCTTTCTTTTCTTTTTCTTATTCTTCTTTTTTCTTTTTCTTTTTCTTTCTTTTTTCAGTCTTTCTTTTTAATTTTTTCCCATTTTTTTTTTTCGTTTCTTTTTTTATGTTATCCTTTTTTTTTCATTCATCTGTTTTCATTTCTTTATTTTTCTTTATCCGATCTTTCTTTTTCTTATCGTTTTTTTCCTTAATTTTTTTTTTTTCGTTTCGTTTCGTTTCTTTCTTTCTTTCTTTCTTTCTTTCTTTCTATCTTTCTATTTAGAATCGTCATTACGAAATTACAGATTTCTTTCTTTTTCAATTCAAGTTAAGAAATTAATTTTAGAATATTAATAAATTCCTGAAGAATATTCTTAAACACTTTGAGGTTAAAATGTTGCGTCTCCGGGACAAGTAAGAATGAGTTCGATTCTCCTTCGAAGATAGTTTTTATGATGAAAATCTTTTCACAAGTATCATATTTACTCGTGTGTACGTCAAATTATGAAGATCTAATTTTTTGGCAAAGTATTGGCATCGACCTATATAGTCTAGGTTAAAAGCGCAGGTATCTTTGGGAGATATATATATTGTCACCTATACACAGACTGTTTCGTTGTATTAAAACTTTTCAGTATGGCTAGACACGCGAGATGCTTCAAGCTGGAGTGGAAACCCGACTGAGTTTGACGTCAGCCGGATATCTTACCCCTAAACTATCATAATCTCAACGTAAGTGAAGGAATGTTTAAGGTGTATATTCACGTATATGCTTGTTGCTTGGTTGGATGTATTTTATGACATATGAACCATAGTATATTATTTTAAGCCAAATCCTATTTACACACACACACACACACACACACACATATATATATATATATATATATATATATATATATATATATATATATATATATATTAACTATATATGATTTTTAAACACATTTCACTGATAAGATTTTTTAAACGAGCCTGAGGACATTTTTTTATCCACTGTTAATGGTTTCAAGTATTGCTTTGTAACAGTAACAATTTAACAGATAATCAATCATTTAAATGGATATACACATATGATTTGTAAGTGAATAGTTTGTAGGTAATTTCATTTTTCATAAGTTAGAGCTAATTTGTTCGCACACTCGTATAGCAATAGTTTCTACACAGTTAAATGGTTTCAATTATTGCTATCTAACAGTATTAATTCAATTCAATATTATAATCATTTGTTGGCAGGCAGTGAAGTGGTTCCAGGTATTGTTATTTACCACTCATTATTCTGTTGAACACTATTCATTCACTTGCAGACAGTAAATTGATTATATATTGCTATATATCACAAATTCAATTAGACAGTCATTTGCTTATACATAGTTAAATAGCTTATTTCTAACAATTCAATTAAATATAAGTCGTTCGTTTGCACTCGGGTTAAATGTCAAACAGTTCTATTTGACCTACAGATACGACCCTATCAGGTGTTCTTTACTCAGGGTCAGAGTGGACATAAGAGCAATGGCAATGAAGCGGTATTCTATTCCACAGAGCTCCAGGAATGGAGCCTCCCCATCAGAAAGCGCTGTATATATATGAATTTATTGACCTTATTACTTACCTTGGTCCTAAAATAAACCTTAGTAGCTGCAGAATTGAAGCAGAGAGAAAGAAATAATTGAATTCAAATAATCCAAGTAATTGATATGTTTAAACTTAGGCATAATTATAATAAAGTTGGGGACTGTAATCGAGGGCGACCCGAAGGGTCTTTTTTCATTAACTACGACACCGAGGTATAGAGGAGGGCTCTACTCCTTTCCCTGGATTACTCCATTTTACTCTTGATTCGCACCTTATAATGCTGAGTGTTAAGCAAGGCGGTATCAAGTACCATTTTTTGAGTTTTTGGTTTGACTCGACCTGGGATTCTAACTTTAAATATATCAATTATATAACTCAGATGATTTCTCGCTACGTCGGAGGGGCTTACCCTGACTATCTTCTTCAGAGGGGTAAGAACCTTTCAGAAAGGGGTGTCTTGTGTATAGCACTAAAGTGCATCTGACGGATTGGAATACTTGATACCATATAATAATAAATTATTTGTAATAAAAATAGTCAGCTGAAGCTATAATTGTTATTATATCATGATGTGCCAAAAACTATTTTAAACAACTACACAAAAATGAAGATATAAATATATAATGAACCCAATTCTCTTGGCATAAAATAACCCCATATAGGTTGATATACCGTTAAAATCAATCTGTGAGGGTTAAAAAGAGAAAAATAAAAATGAAATAAAATAAAACAAATCCAAAAGTGTAGCAGTTCCCAGAAACCTCAGACAGGAAGCGAAATCCGTACATGCCTGAAAGACAGGCTTACTGACACCAATAAAGAAACCGATTCTCTTTCAGCAGTGACCACTTGGATTGGAAAGACCCAATTCTCTTCAGCTGCTGGTTGGGGAAAACCACGTGTCTGCTAAGCAGCTCACACTTCCACCAGAAACGGACTTTACTGAACATATCTACCAGTCACAGAAATGACTCTCCTGTTAGCAGCTGTCTCTGCCAACCTACCTCACAAAAACACCCATTGGACATGACCACCGACTTTGGACTTATCAACCCCCAAAATGACTCTTCACATATTTCAACACCTTGTCTGGGAGACGCCACCATTTCCATTAGTTTCAGGAAAATTTTCCTCATCCATAGAATGGAAATAAAGTTGAAATTTAAAAGATATCTTCGTCTCTTTCTTTTCGTCCTTCAGTAACTCTTTTGCAGCCTTCTACAGATACAGAAAAAGCCAACGAGTTAAATGGGTTAAAGAAAAACAAATAGTCAGATACTACGACAACCACCAACGACAACAACCTACAAAACCAAACCAAATAAGCAAGCATATCTCCTGGATCCCCTTAAATCTACTTCATTCTTACAGTATTTCAACAACTGTGTAAAAATTATTTGTATGAGATAGAAATACTTGATACTATATAACGACTAATTATTCATATCAAGAATAATTACTTGAAGCTATAATTGTTTACTAAGGATTATTATTAGTTACTTAAAACCAACTGTGTGCAAACAAATATCTATTATTAAATAGAAATTATTCGAAACCATATAATTATCAGTATTAGATAGAAATACTTGAAACTGTGTGCAAATTATTCGTTTAGATTTTTTTTTAACGGGATATCAACCTTCATTGGTTATTTAATGCTAAAGTTATCCTTGTAGAAAAAGATTAGTGAAACTATTTAACCCATTGCTATCGGGATTAAGCGGTCCATTTATTTCCTAAAACTATTTGTCCGAAAGTGAATGTGATAACGAGACTAGAGTTCGAACTCACTTTCTACAATTTTGCAGTCTGGCATGTTAACTACAGCGCCCAATTATTTCTATTAGAAAGGAACACTTGATATCATATAACTGTTGGCAAAAAACTCTTATGAAACAATTACACGAATAATGTAAATATAAATGTAGGATGAACGCAATTCCTTAACCTCTAAGTATAAAATAATCACAGATGAATTGACATGACATTAAAATCAATCTCAATCAGATGATTTTACCCACAGATTAATCTTTAACCAGGTGGTATAAATGGCATAGAAATGTTGAAGACAAAAATGAATAGATTTTCCTTCGGTAAAAAAATATCAAATTCACAAGACAGCCGAGAATGTTATTTGATAAAAGAGTTTTATTTTTGTCTTGTTTTTCGGGGGGGGGCTTTTTGTTGGGGAGTTGGGGAGTTTCTATTCATTTGATTTCTTTTATAACAAAATACTAAAATTAACTAATGTAAAATAACAGATTTTTTGTCCAGCACACAAGAAAAAACCGTTAAACATAAGCATGTTACAGCTATGCGGCTGTATCTATTGCTACTGTCTTTTGGTCAGTGCGGGAAATACTGACTGGCTGCATATGGACAGTCGATCGGATATACAAGCGTGACCCACAGATCCAGTTTGCCATGGCTCTGGTTAAAGGTTGGTTATGCAACCACTACCCCTTGTTTTGCATTGTTTCTGTGTCTGTGTGTATGCGACACAAAATTTCCCTTCAACTCTAAGCAGCGCCTCAAAGATGCAACGAAAGAGAGACTCGTGACTCAAATCAATAATCGAAGTGGTGGATCGGCACATCAGCTGATCAGATGATTGCCCAGCCTCCCTTGTTCACGTGATCAGGCGAGCGCCACGTCAGCTGCGCAGGGAACTTCTACCGCTAAGTGTTTGGAAATTTGCAGAAGAATATTTTTTCCTTTTTTTTCTTTTAATTTAGAATCATAAAGATTTTATATATATATATATATATATATATATATATATATATATATATATATATATCAGATAAATACAGAAAAGATGGACAGAGTAACTTAGATAAAGAAAGAGAGAAAAATAGAGTGAGAGAGAGAGAGAGAGAAAGAGAAAGTAACAACTCTAGCATAGATAGATAGATAGATAGATAGATGCAGAGAGAGAGAGAGAGAGAGAGAGAGAGAGATAGCAATAAAGAGTAGCTATATATATATATATATACATAGAGAGAGAGAGAGAGAGAGAGAGAGAGAGAGTGAGAGAGAAAGAAAGAGATTAGTATAAATAAATAGACTCAGAGAGAGAAAGAAAATGTGTGTGTGTGTGTGTGTGTGTGTGTGTGTGTGAGAGAGAGAGAGAGAGAGAGAGAGAGAGAGAGAAATAAACAGATAGAAAGTTAGAGAGAGACAGGGAGTTAGAAAGATAGATAAGATAGAGGAGGAAGAGAAATGAATAGATTGATAAAAATCAACTGAGTCTCTGTCGAGATATGCTTTTTCTTTTTCTTTTTCTTTTTCTTTTTTCTTTTCTTTTTTTAGATATGAATCACTGCTCTTTTAATAGTTAATATTCAATCCCTCGTTTTCAAAATGGAACATTCCAGTCAATAATAAAATTATTTCCACCTTCAAAAAGAAAAAAAGCCAAACAAATAGATAAAATAAATTAAAAGATTCGCACAGATTACTCGATTTGTCCAAAGAAATATCTACTTTTTAAGTCCGACTCGTTCTCCGATCCTCATCAAAATCAGGTCACTTGATGCTGAGAGAAGCAGTATCAAAAACAGTCTTATTAGTGAGGAAATGAAGCTAGGAAGATTGTGTTGCGTCAATCCTCTAGGGTTGATGGTCTATTTGCTTTGAAAATCAGCATTCGAAATCCTTTTTTCTTTTTTACCTGGGCACGAACTAGAGGCACTGGTGATAGTGGCGTGTTTTTATATTATATTTTAGCAGTCTGTCAACTGAGATACCTCCACATGCGTTTTTTTTCTTCTTTTTCTTTTGCTTTTAATTAAAAACCTGATACTTAACTTACATATTATAAAGGCAGTATCATTCTTGTAAGCGTAAACCCCACAAGATATCGTACTCAGCATCACTGACATTTCAGAACTTAATCCGGTTCTTTTCTGGTATTTAACAAAATTTGAATTATTTAGAACGAAGAGAAAAGGTATATATATATATATATATATATATATATATATATATATATATATATATATATAGAGAGAGAGAGAGAGAGAGACAGAGACAGAGACAGAGACAGAGACAGAGACAGAGAGAAAACTACCAATAGAAAGAGACATAAAATGAACATGACAAGTATAGACAGAGGTATAGGCTGGTATATATATATATATATATATAGAGAGAGAGAGAGACAGAGACAGAGACAGAGACAGAGACAGAGAGAAAACTACCAATAGAAAGAGACATAAAATGAACAAGTATAGACAGAGGTATAGGCTGGCATATATATATATATATATATATATATATATATATATATATATGTATGTAAATACACTATCTTTGATATTGAGCTCTATTTAACAATACTGCAACATTTGGTCCTCCATTAACTTAGAAAGTGAGCTAGTAAGAACCATTAAGTTTATATATATATATATATATATATATATATATATATATATATAAAGGGAAAGAGAGAGCGAGAGAGAGAGAGAGAGAGAGAGAGAGAGAGAGATTAACATATATAAGGAGATGAACAGACTGGCATAAATAGATTTGAACAAACTAGATAGATAGATAGATAGATAGATAGATAGATAGATAGATAGATAGATAATATACTGAGATAGATAGATAGATAGATAGATAGATAGATAGATAGATAGATAGAAAGATAGATAGATACGAAGTGAGAAAAAGAGAAAAAGGAAATGAAAAGATTAGAATAGAAAATAGATGTGGGGAAAGATAAAGATAAAGAGAAATGGTCTGGCTTATATACTTACAAGCTAGCATAGAAAAAGATGAAAAGACTGGGATAGATAGATAGATAGATAGATAGATAGATAGATAGATAGATAACGATTGGGCAGTGATAAAAGTTAGAGATTCATGCCTTGTGTAAAAGCATTTATACAAAATTAATCAAAGCGATGATATTTGAAATAATTATGTCAAAAAAGGCTACACGTACTCTCGTCCGCTCTTTCCTTAGCTAAAGAGCATCATGGATTTTCGTTTGGGATTTATATAATTTAGCTGAATTCTTTCGGCATGTTGTGTATAGGTCATTGTGAGCCAACGACCAGTTCTGGCTAAATACGGCAGCTGGAGGTCGTGACTGCGACCCCAAAGTCAGCAGAACAAAAATATATAAAACAAAAATTGAAAATTTAAAAAAATATATATAGTTTCTGTCGTTTGGTTTGTAAAAGGGTCTGTTCATCAGATGATTGGGGTTTTTTTTTGTTATTTTTTTTTTTTTACATCGAAGAAAGGATAGACGCTGCAGTTCGAAGATTGTTGTCTGGAAGTAAAAGAAACTGCTTTTAGACTGTTTCTTTCATAGTGAAAATGAACATAAAAATTATCCCCGCTTAATTTGTTTCTTTCTTTCTTTCTTTCTTTCTTTCTTTCTTTCTTAAAGTCTATTTCTATGTTAGTCTGTTCTTATCTATCACACACACACACACACACACACACACACACACACACATATATATATATATATATATATATATATATATATATATATATATATATATATATATATATATCAGTCTGATATCAGTCTGCGCATATCTATCTATCTAGCTATCAATCTATCTCAGCCTATTCAAATCTATCTATCTATCTATCTATCTATCTATCTATCTATCTATCTATTTATCTATCTAGTTTTGAGATAGTTGCATGTTTCCCTCCAAGTCATTGTTCAAACTCAGGTAAAACCCAAGATTTGTAGAGTCGATTTTCCAGGTAGGCATATTCTCTTATAAGATTGTTTCAACACAATTTTCCTACTACCATAGCAGTCAGTGCAATCGTACATTTGTAAAATATGCATTGACTACAAAAACCCATAAAATCTCAATCTTAATGAGTTTCTGTTGGCATCTCAATCAAATTATCTAAGAATCACGTATTCGCCGACAAATCTCCGCCAGACATCTCATTCACTTCGGAATCTTTTACAAGATGTGTTCATTTATCTAAGTAGTACAATGATATTTGACTTGATTTATGTATCTCTTCTGATCTCTCTCACTCTCTCTCTCTCTCTCTCGCTCGCGCGCGCGCACACACACACACACACACACACATATATCTATATCTATCTATCTATATATATATATAAGTCTGATATCGGCCTGCATCTATCTATCTATCTAACTATCTGTATGTCAGTCTGCTTATATTTCTAGTTCATTCTTGGTCCAGTCGGCTGGGGCTGTAGAATACCAACGAGTGTCCTGGATATGACACTAAACAATCTGATGGTGAGGCTTTAGTAACGCTGGAGCTTTGAGAGATGCAGTGTACCCTTCATTGCCTTTGCTCCTTGGTCCACTCTAGCTCGTAGTGGTAGCATCTGAGAGGGTCCTATCAATGGGTCAAATAGAACTGTTTAACATTTAAACTGTGTACTTATGCTAAACTGAATTGTTTGACAGAGAACTGTTTTTTTAAATTTAACTGTGTAAGCAAATAACTGATATTTAATTGACCTTTTAATGCTACATACCAATAAACATTAAACTGAATGCAAACAAACGATTATTTACTATTGTAAGTAGAATTATTCGTATCAGATAGAATTAAGTGAAACCATTTAATTGTGTGCGAAAAAATGAGCTCAGGTTCGTTTAAGAATGTTATTTATGAAATGTGTTTAAAAATCATATATTTAATATATCTGTATAAAAAGGATTTGGCATAAAATAACCAACAATGGTTGATATACCATAAAACCAAAGTAAATCTTACCAAACCATGTACTTCATTCTGTTCATATCTATATATTATTTTGTATTTTAGTCTGCCTATCTATTTAACTCAGTCTATCTATCTATCTATCTATCTATCTATCTATCTATCTATCTATCAGTTTGAATCTCAGTCTATCTATCTTTCTAGTTTATTCAATTCACGTCTATCAATGATAGTTCATATCTGTTTTATGTCATTGAATACTTTTCTAAAGTATTTTTGCATACATTAATGTATTTACCAATGCATAAGACAATGTCTATCTATCAAAGTATATTTGTTTATCAACGTATTTTTCCGAATTCGGAGCCTGGAATTTACATTTGTAGTAGCAGTCACTCCACAACGGATCCGCCGATCAGCTGATGCAGTCGACGGCGATCACGTGTTCTATTTTATACAATCAATCGCCTGCTTTGGAGATCAACCAATGAGCTGTCTTTGAAAATCAGTTGATCGAGTTCCAGAAAACTGTATCCCTGGTCGACACTAATGAGAGTTCAGTTAATATTTATTGGTTAAAGTTTGGTGCCTGTTCAAAAATCTAATTTTTTCCATTGCTCTGTTAGCACACACATTTATTTGTTTGTTTGTTTGGGTTTTATGGCATATTAACCTTTGTAGGTTATTTAATGCCAAATCCATTTTTATACAAATGAATAGTCCTATTTCAAACAATTCAATTTAGCATATGTACACAGCTTAATTGTCAAAATCATTTCTATTTCAAACTATTCAGTTTAGTCAAACAGTTCTAATTCAAACAATTCATTTTAGCATAAGAATCGTTTTTGTTCACATACAGTTAAATGTCAAAACAGTTCTATTTCAAACAATCCAGTTTAGCGTAAGTACGCAATTTACACGTCAAAACAGTTCTATAAGAAGCAATTCAATTTAGCATTAGGACGCAGTTCTATAAGAAGCAATTCAATTTAGCATTAGGACGCAGTTTAAATATCAAAACATTTCTATTTCAAGTAATTCAGTTTAGCATAAGTACGCAATTTACTTCTATTTGTCCCATAGATAGGACCCTTATCAGGTGCTACCACTCCGGGCCAAAGTGGACCTGGGAACGATGGTAAAGAAGGGGTGCTCTGGATATCCTAAAGCTTCAGCTTTACTGGAGCCTCACCATCAGATTGTTTAGTGTCATATCAGGACAATCGTTGGTGAGGGGGTCTTACCTCTCTGCAGAGATGCTGTCGGTGTATTCTACAGTCCCAGCCAATTGGACAAACACACATTTAGAATAGATTGAGTGTATACTCTGCTTAAGAGTGAGACACCCCCCCCAAAAAAAAAGTGATGTTCTAAGTATAACACAAAAATGTAAGTATAAATGAACGCCATTCCCTAACCCCTAGATATAAAATAAACCAAAACAGTTTGACATGCCGTTAAAATCAATCAATGAATTACCAGAAAATATTTACTTAGAAATCCAACGATAAATAATCCCAGGTACAAGTTTGGCACAATATTTCATATTTCTTATTAGGTAATTTCCCAGAGACCAAAAAATTGAATACATCCTTTGAGCCGTTTATGTCTTTCTTAAAAGAGTTGATTCATTCTACAACCTTCAGGTTTGCTATCCGTATGTTAAGAGAGGGTTTCTTTTTAGTTTCGTTTGGTTTAACGGTAAATCAACCTTCGCAGGTTATTTAATGTCAAATCCATCCTTGTAGAAGAACAGTAATGGTAGTATTTATCCAATAGCTGGAGGAATTGGGGTTTCATTATGTTTCCAAAGGGTATTAGTCCGAAAATGAACGTAATAGTACGACTGGAGTTCGATCTCGCTTACGACTATGTTGCAGTACAGCACCTTAGCCACTAAGCCATAGGGACTTGCCCCGATTTCTTTCTAGGGTGGCGTAGACATAAAGTCAACGGTGCTTGATGATGGTCAGCTTCCCTCCTTAGTGATAATTAACGAAAACTTGATCTAATAATCTCATGGTGAATATACCAAACTACATAATATATATATATATATATATATATATATATATATATATATATATATATATATATATATATTTTTTTTGTTAGTCCAATTAGAGAGAAGTAAATATTTTAAAATGAATTAGGTCTGCAAATGAATTTCAATGTGGTATTTTAGGGTTTTATTTTCTCTACACGTGTTTCGGAGTTCGTGGTCCTTTTCAAGAGACTAATGTGTTGGTTTTGACTGGGCTGGGATTCTTTTTAATTCAAATTTATTTATTTTTTAACCTATAGATACTTTGTGCGTTTGTGAACGTATACATTCGTATATAGTCATGTACATCCAGTGGTTTGTTGTTGTTTTTTTTCAATACCAAATGTATGGGACATCCAGTGAGAATTTAACGTACTAACAATAGTCTGCTAGCCTAACTTGTCAAATATCACACCACACAATGTCCCCTGATTTACGATCAAATCAAGCTTAAAACACCGGTTACCGTTCGGTCAAAGAAATTGACCCAGTTCAGTTCAGAAATGGATGGACTCTTAGGAACAGTAGGTTCTGCCAGTAACCAGGTTGATTGATTGATTGATTGATTGATTTTAACGACATGGCCACCCGTGTAAGATTAATTTACATCTAGACGTTAGGGAATCTTGTTCATTGTTCTTTAATATTTACACTTTTTCTTTGTAGTTGTTCTTTAAGAAGGATTTTTATTGTATATGGTCCTATTAAATACGAATAATTTTTTAAACAGATCAATTTTACACATAGATAGACACTAAAAGGTACTCACACTACTCATATGGATAATTTCTGACACTAATAATTCTATTCAATATTCATCATTTGTTTGCACACTGTTAAATGGTTTCGAGGATGATAAATGATTAAATAGTTCTATTTGATCCATTGATTAAACCCTAATAGATATTACCACTCTGGGTCAGAGTAGGCCCGGGAGTAATGACAGTGAATGAGCATACCACACTCTCGAGATCTCTAGAACCGGAACTTGACCATCAGATGCATTTTTTGTCGCACCTAAGATACCGCTTTTTTGGCGTGGTTTGGGTCTTACCCCTCTGTTTCGACCGAACTACATTAGCAACCTGCCACCTGTTTTCCAGACAAAGCATTTTTTCTAACTCCAAATGCATCCATTGCCGGATAAATCAAAGTTAAAAAATAGCAATTCTAATATAGATTAATCCATTCATGATATCCTGTGCAATTCAGGTAATTCTTTAATTCATATGCGGATATCTTCTCAAATATTTGTCGCTGCCTCCCACCAGACACGACTTGACACAAGGTCAAAAGCCCGAAGGCCGATTAAAGTGGGGATAAAGGGGAGGGGAAGTTCGGGAACGAGCCGAGACTCGAACCCTGCTGGTCTGTGCTGCTCATCGGCTCACTTAGTGCAATGTGAGCCTGATGAGGCAAGCAGTTTCACGAACCGAAATGTGGGTCCGGGCACGTATGCCAGTTTGCGGCTTAAACTAGACGCATGGTCTAGTGCCGTCCAAGGGGGACAAAAGAGACAAAAATGCAGCTCGCCCACCCGAAGGTAGCCTAGTCGAAACTAGGTGTCTAATTAAAGGCCCCAAGTCTGCCATTGTTCCTTTTCCAGGGCCACGCTCCGGAGCGAAGTCCAGAACAGGCCCCGGGGCGGTATTTGTCGCTGCCTCCCACCAGACACGACTTGACACAAGGTCAAAAGCCCGAAGGCCGATTAAAGTGGGGATAAAGGGGAGGGGAGGTCGGGAACGAGCCGAGACTCGAATCCTGCTTGTCTGTGCTGCTCATCGGCTCACTTAGTGCAATGTGAGCCTGATGAGGCAAGCAGTTTCACGAACCGAAATGTGGGTCCGGGCACGTATGCCAGTTTGCGGCTTAAACTAGACGCATGGTCTTGTGCCGTCCAAGGGGGACAAAGGAGACAAAAATGCAGCTCGCCCACCCGAAGGTAGCCTAGTCGAAACTAGGTGCCTAATTAAAGGCCCCAAGTCTGCCATTGTTCCTTTTCCAGGGCCACGCTCCGGACCGAAGTCCAGAACAGGCCCCGGGGCGTTCGCCAAAAGCGCGCCGATATGCGGATATCTTCTCAAATATTTTCTTTGTTAAGCAAATGATTTCATACTATGTTCGTTTTTAATTATGAAAAACGTTTGATCATATCTGATTTGACTAATTTCCATATTTTAAAATATCAAAACCCTTTAAATCGAAGAACTTATTCTGAAAAGCGAAGTTCTTTACCGATTTCACTGGTAAAACTATTTTTAAAACCTCCAGTCAATTAACTTTATCCTACAATGGAATTATTTAGAACTCGAAATAACTTAAATTGAAGGACTTCTTTTGGAAAGCGAAGTTCTTTACCAATTTTAAGTCGTAAAACGAATTTTGAAAATTTGCTGTCTATTCTCCGATGAACTTTATTTTATAATTGAATTATTTGAATTCAAAATAACTTAAATCAAACAAATAATTTTGAAAAGCAAAATTCTATGCAAAATCTTAATTGTAATTTTTTAAAATCTGTAGTCCATTCTGTAAGGAACTTTATTTTTGAAAAGTTGAATAACTTAAAATTCAATACGACCTACATCGGTTAAGCTATTTTGAAAGAAGAAGTTATGTACAAAATTTTAAGCGAAGAATTATTTTTTAAAAAATGATGTATAGTCTCTTAGAAACTTTTTCGCTCAAAAAAAAAAATACTCAGCCGTGAAAGAATTTAAAATTTGATTTAATTTTTTCTTAGATCTTCAAAGTGTATGATTTTTTTTATAGTAAATATGATTTTTTTTTTAATTATTCAATTGGAACAGGGGATTATTTCAAGAAAAAATTTATTAATAAAAATGATTTTTTCTTAATAAGCTTTCTAATTAGAAAAAATTCAATTGAAAAAAAAAATGAATGTGAAGCATTCAAATAATTATGTATCAACATTTAACTATGTTTTTTTAAAGTAAAGTAGAGCAACCAAATAGAAATTAGAATCTATCTTATTATATTATGTCACAAGCTTCTCATGTCATCGATAAGGTTTCAAATCTCGCCTGATTCGAGTCGTTAAATTCATAACATTTGATTCGTTTCAGCGTGACTCATTCATGGGAACAAACAACAAATTTAGTGACAATACACATACATAACTATAAAAAATGATAATAAAAACAGGATTAAAAAAAACTCATGACTCTCAGGCGGTAGAAATGTAGACGCAAGGTCTCTCAAAGATCAGGTAAGTGAAGCTCAGAGTCGTGAGTGATTATACCCTGTGTTATTATTATAATTATTATTATTATTATTATCCAAAACTTTCGCCATGGGCAGGATGTGACACAAGGTCAATATTTTTCTGGTTTGAATTCAGTTTTTCTTCTAGTGTTATATTTTGACCTTCGACCCAGCCCAAAAATGCTATTCCAAGGTGATACACCGGAAAGAAGTGACACATTCAAATGGCCAGTAATCGAAAGAGATCGCGTTGGCGGATTAAGGCTTATGATATGGGACAAGGTGAAGGTCCCACGGTGCCACTACAATGATGCACCAGAAGAGAGTAACCTCTGAACTGCATGACCGTTATTTCCGCTTGATGACGATTAAACATTCGATTTCAAAGATCCAGTGGGCGATCATGTGGGCGTTGAATTATTATATAATTGAGTTGAGTTGAGTGCCAAAGTAGTTGCCAGCAGAATTCCAGACAGTAGAGACCAGGTGTGGTAGGGAAAGCCACACCCGACCGAGGGGGCCCTCGGAAAGCCCCGATGGAGTAGACCCCAACATCAGGAGAACAAGAAAGACACAACGTGACGGTCATAACAGTGGGGTCAAAATATGAAGTTTATGTTCGGTCTCCAGCACCCTCTCACATGCAACCTTTGAACAACCCTTTCGAACCCTTGCATTAAAGTGAGAGGTAAATATGTTGTTAAAGAAGTCTTCTTGCATCTTCCTTCCTGCGTCTTCCTTCATGCTTCCTTCCTTCATGCGTCTTAATTATGGTGTCATTGTGATGCTGCATGAACATGTAAATGACTATACAACACTAGACTGGTCGTAGGACCCTCTTTGCTCTGTTATTTTCCCACCAATGAATACTAAACACTCCTTGGATCTTCAAAACAGGAGCCTCACCATCAGAAAATTTAGTGTCATACACAGGACACTCTTTTTGAAGCATGGTCTCTCTCTCTCTCTCTCTCTCTCTCTCTATCTATCTATCTATCTATCATATATATGTATCTATAAATATGTGTATGTGTATAAGTAAATAATGGAGTGTAATCCGACAATACATAGAGAAAAATTGATAATAAGGTAATCCAAGAGGAAGGAGAGATATATTGAGAATCAATGTCGCCACTATAGCGTTTTGGTTCTAATGAACCATCATCAGGATTGTGAGGGATGATATTAGTGATGTTAAATCAACGATGGATGTTTAAAAGTACAAAATACAAAATTTTCCCTAAAAAAAACTGGAACTGAATGATAAAGACATGAACTGGGGCTTCAGTTTACAATAATCGCAACATCGAACACAAAGTCAACGTCCTATTATACATCGTACGCACTTTCTAAACTGAACCTTCATTTTTTTTGGCCACTTCACTTGGTCCCATTTTTGAATAGAATCTTTCTAAAAAAAAAAAAAAAACTAAAAAATCCAGCGAGAGGTGAAAGTTCTTTTTTAGACGACATTATGTCAGTTCTTCGAAACTTTCCTATTTTTGTCATTTTGATTGGTTTGATTTGGTTTTCTTTTATGGCATATCAACCATTGAATGTTATTTAATGCCAAATCTTCTTTATACATATATATTAAATATATATGTTTTGGTTTGGTTTGGTTTTATGGAGTATCAACCATTGTAGGTTATTTAATGCCAAATCCACTTTATACATTTATATATTAGATATATATGATTTGTAAACATAAGTCAACAAAGTTAAAAGATTCCAAGTATTACTAATTATCTCTAATAATTCAACTAAACATCACTAATTTGTTTACTTACAGTTAAATGATCAAACAGTTCTATTTCTAACAATTCAATTTAGCATAAGTCATCTATTTACACTCATTTTAAATGTCGAAAAGCTCGATTTGACCAATAGATAGGAGCTTATTAGGTGCTACCACTCCGGGCCAGAGTGGACCTGGGAGTGATGGCAATAAAGTGGTACTCAGCATTCTCCAAAGCTCCAACATTACTGGAGCCTACCCATCAGATCATATACGGGACACTCATTGGAAGGTAAGGGGTCCTATGCAGAGATGCAATCTATATATTTTACAGACCCAACCGACTGGCTAAGTCTTTTCGAGGTTTTCCTACCAGCTTTAACTTCTCTATGTCGTCGGTGTGTAGAATATTCCGACTGCATCCCCTAGTGAAGCGTAATTCCTGCTCCACAAAAAAGGGGATGTCCAGAGTACGTTACTAAACCGCATCAAGTAGCGAGGCTTCAGTTCCGGAGTTCTGATGAGTGAGAAAATTATTGGTATTTGATAAGAATATTTAAAACCATTTAACTGTCAGCAAACACATGATTATTAGATATAATTATTAATGTTATATAGGAATACTTGAAACCATTTAACTGTGAGTGAATTATTTGAATTGGATAGGTTTGGTTCGGTTTGGTTATTTAGTTTAATGACATATCAACCCTAGAGAGTTATTTAATCCCAAATCTTGTTTATATATATATAAATATCTTGTTTAGTGGGTAGCGTGTTCGCCAATGGCCTGGGAGACCGGGGTTCAATCCCAGGTCGAGTCATACTAAAGACTTAAAAAGTGGTTCTTGATACCTCCTTGCTTAACACTCAGCTTTATAACGTACATATCAAGGGTAAAGTGGAGAAATCCAGGGGAAGGAGTAGCGCCCTCCTCTATACCTCGGTGTATTAGCTATTGAAAAGGGAGCCTTCGGGTCCCCCTCGACTACAGTCGCCAACTTTTATATATACATGCGCACGCGCGTGTATGTGTGTGTGATTTGTAAGCAAAGAGAGTGTAGGTAATTCCATTTTTAAACGAGTTTGAATTAATTTGTTTGCACACAGTTAAATCTTATCGAGTTTTGCTATTTAACACTAATAATTCTTATTTAATTCTTTGTTTGCATACAGTTTAATGGTTGGTTGGTTGGTTTTATGGCATATCAACCTTTGTAGGTTATTTAATGCCAAATCCATTTTTAAACAAATAATTGATTTTATTTCAAACAATTTAGTTTAGCATGGGTGCACAGTTTAATTGTCAAAATCATTTCTATTTCAAGCTATTCAGTTTAATTAAACAGTTCTAATTTAGCCAATTCAGTTTAGTACAAGTAAAGATTTTGTTTACACACAGTTAAATGTCAGAAGAGGCCTATATTAAACAATTCTGTTTAGAATAAGTACACAGTTTCAATTGTCAAAAACAATTTATTTCAAGCTATTCAGTTTTGTCAGTTCTAAATCAAACAATTCAGTTTAGTATAAGTATGCAGTTTAGTTCTATTTAACCCATAGATATGGCCCTATCAGGTGCTACCATTCCGGGCCAGAGTGGACATGGAAGAAATGGCAATGAAGGGGTGCTCCGCCCACCCCAAAGCCCCAGCATCACTGGAACCTCACCATCAAATTGTTTAGTGTCGTATCCAGGACATTCCTTTGGGGCGGTTACCCCTCTGCAGAGGTGCAGTCGGTGTATTTTACAACTCCAGCCGACTGGGTAACATACAGTTTAAATGGTTTCAAGCTATAATAATCCTTAGTAAATAATTGAACAGTTTTATTTGACCTATAGATGTGGCCCTAACAGGTACTGCCACTCCTGGTCAGAGTGGACCTGGGAGAAATGGCAATGAAGGGGTGCTCAACCCACTCCAAAGCCCCAGCATCACTGGAACCTCACTATCAGATTGTTTAGTGTCGTATCCAGGACATTCCTCTGGGGCGGTTACCCCTCTGCAGAGGTGCAGTCGGTGTATTCTACAACCCCAGCCGACTGGGTAACATACAGTTTAAATGGTTTCAAGCTACAATAATCCTTAGTAAAAGATTGAACTGTTTTATTTGACCTATAGATGTGGCCCTAACAGGTACTGCCACTCCCGGTCAGAGTGGACCTGGGAGAAATGGTAATCAAGGGTATTAGATAGAAATAGTTGATATCCTATAACAGTGTGCAAACAAATTATTCGAGAAAAAGAGAAGTTTGATTATAAAAAAATACAACGCATTGAAAATATTTCTATGATTTGTCAAACGTTTACAAATAAATTATATTTCAGCATTAAATAATTCATAAAGAGTTATGTTGGTGTAGGAATTACATCCCTTGCTTTCAAAAATAGTACCTGTAATGGACACTATGAGGCGTGTCCAAAGTAGCATTATAAAACGCGTGGTAAAACTAAAAATCTCTCTTCGTTTCCGTCGTGACAACCAGAAAGCACGCACAAGTGTTTGCGTCTCCAAACATGGGGAAGGTCTCTCGTCCCAACAAACCTCATGTCATACCACACACTGAACCATACAATGACGTTAGTCTTCATTCAACAATTTTCATTCAACAAAGGACTCTTCAACAACTAGTTAGGACTTTATCTCCATTATATCATCATCATCATGTCGTGCTGCCAACACGGATCTTCCTAACCCTCTCCCTCCACCACTCTCTATCGTCCATCGCTCCCAATAGGTCTTCAAGGCTACCTCCTGTATCGGCATAGAGCTGTTCTATGTAGGCTCTAGCTGGTCGTCCTGCCTTTAATCGTCCATGTGAAGGGGTCCACAGTATGTCACTTATGAGTTCGTTCTTACATCTCCAGCTGCGTCCCGCATATCTGGTTCGTCTAACGTGGATAGTTTTCGTGATGGATGGTAAGTGGCCGTACAGCTGTTGCTTTGTTGGGCGCTGCCTCAAGGATTTGTTCAATATTGCTCGCAGCATTCTTGTGTAGTTGTCGTCAAACCTTTTCACCATACGTTTAGTTAGCGTCCATGTAGTGCATCCATACAGCAGTATCGATACAACCGCTGCTTTCATTTTATCGGTCAGGTCTGACTTCCATATGACCGATAGCCTATCAATAGCTGTCCATATATAACCTGAGTATTTCGTGTAATTTATCTTTTCCATTAAGTTTGTTCAAGTAATAATTCCGTTGCTTTTAATTCATCTTGAATTGTTTTATATTGTTTGGCACGAGGGAATATTAAACAATAATGCGTTTTCTCTGCTACAAGTGTCCAAATTGTGTTCCTCAATCTTTAATAATTGTGGCGATGAATTTCGGTATTCAAATACGACAACTATACCCAGACCAACCTTCAAGTCATCGATACCAAAGCCCATTGATACCTTATAAGTTGGTTGGGTTTTATGGTATATCAACCCTTGTAGGTTATTCAATGTCAAATCCTGGTTTGATTTTGCTTCTTTGTTTAATGGCATATCAACCTTTGTAGGTTATTTAATGCCAAAGCCATTCTCTTAGAAGAACAGTTGTGGTACTATTTTAACCCATAGCTGGGAGGATAAGGGGGTTCATACCTTTCTCAAGGGTATTTGCCCGAAAGTGAACGTAATAGCGCGACTGGATTACGAACTCGCTTACTCCGATTCTGCAGTCCATCACGAGGACACCCCCATGTCAAATCCTGTTTACACATATATAAGATATTTGTAAACAAATAAGTAACATTTTTAAACAAGCCAGAGCCCATTTGTTTGCGCCAACTTAAATGGTTCCAAGTATTTCTATCTAACATTAATAATTCTATTAACTATTAATAATTTGTTTACACACAGCTAAATGGTAACAAGTATTACGATGTAACATGAACAGCTCGATGTAGTATTAATCATTTGATATACACAGTTAAATGATTTCAAGTATTGCTATGAAACACTAATAATTTCATACAATATTATCTATTTTTTGTACACAGTTAAATGGTTTCAACTATTCCTATGAAACACAAATAACGAATAATGGAACTATTTACTCCTAATAATTTATTCATACCGAGTTAAATGTTTTCAAGTATTGCTATACAAATAATTCTATTCAATATTAATTATTTGCACACAGCGAAAGGGTTTCAAGTAGTATTAACGATTCAATTTAAAATCAGTCATTTTTTGTACATCGTTAAATGGTTAAACAGTTCTGTTTGACCAATAGATGGGACCCTGACAGGTACTATCACTCCTAGTCAGAGTGGACCTGGGAGTAATGGCAATGAAGAACTACTCCGCATTCCCTAAAGCTCCAAGACTGAAGCCCCACCATCAGATCCAGTTTAGTGTTTTTCCCATGACACTATTCCTATTTGACCCATAGAGAGGCCCCAAACAGGTATTACCATTCAGGTCAAAGTGGACCTGGAAGTAATGGCAATGAAGAAGTACTCTATATTCACAAAGCTCCAGCACTATTCCTATTTGACCCATAGAAGAGACCCAAACAGGTACTAATACTCGGGGTCTGAGTGGTCCTGGAAGTAATGGCAATAAAAGAGTACTCGATATTTCCGAAAGCTGCAGAAATGGAATCTCACCATCAAGTACAGTTTAGTGTCATATCTAGTCACTCGTTCGGAGGCGGGGTCTTATACTTCTGCTGAGATGCAATACGCATATTCTACAACCCCAGCCGACTGTCCTTACTCGATCTTATCCCACACCCGTCAACAAATAAACGAAACCAATCAGCTAATATTATTTTAGTAGAGGCAGGCCTATTTAGCTTTCAGGAGATATAACAGCGTTGATAATGTCTACAAAGAACCTGGTCGTGCAAATGATTGCCTTTTTATGTAGTTTAACGTGGCAAAGGTTCAGTCACAGTCACTGAATGGGTGGATATTCAGGTAGTGACCTCAAATAAATGTGTTGTTCTTAAAGCCTGCTGACTGAAAAATACGGGAAGTTTTCACATGTTCTTCCTTTTATCTCTATCTCTTCCTATGGCAACAGAAGTTGTTATGCTTCCTTGAGTGTCCGAAAGGTAACTCTTGTGGGGTTTAAAAGGCTTTTTAAAGGTCAGTGGCTAAGGGCAAGGCTGTGTTGCCGTAGATATCTGACTCCATATTTTGGTTACATTATTTTACCCCACGTTGACTGGCCGGCGCAATGCCTTGCCCAAAGAAAGTCCCAAAAGAAATATACAAAAAGAAAAGATAGAAACAGACAAGAGACGAAAACATTTCTTCCATACTTTCCTTTATTTACTTGGTGAATGGACTAACCAACGCTACGTTCCAAGAGGTAGCGTGGTGCCCAAAACACCAGACAGCAAAATGATGTTGTTGGTTCGACGGACACTCCCTGACAAGACCCGGTTCACAGAAAACCTGAGTATTTATTTCTCTCCACCGACTCCAAATTCGCCACTCCAAAATCCTTCTAATTTTGGCGCGACCGCTTCCTATTAGCTACTTTACATTTTATTATTTTTCTTTTTTTCTGATTATTAACCGGATGAATGCGTGGAGCCTTATGCGTGGCGACGCGTTTATACATTTTGTATGTGGCAGCCGACGAGACAACATCCGGTTGGGAGTTTTATTGTTAATTCCTAAATCCCCACATTCTAAAACAAAGGCAAGTAATTGATAATTCTATATGTACTGAGGGTTCAACATCTATCTTTGTTCTAAAGTTAGTTTAATTTAATGCCAGAAAAATGTTTGAAAGCTTATTTAATTTTGAAAACAATCACGACCCTAAAAGAGAGGAAATGAGCAGTTTAGCTAAGTTACTGGGAACCTTGATATTATGATCTTGTTTCAGACTAATTCAAGCTTAGTAATTATCAACAAATTGTACACCGGTCATCAGGTGGGGGCTACAGAGTACAGCAACTGCTGATTAAATCCCTCTTCTCAACTAAACGGCATTTCATGATGAAGCTCCGGGAGCTTTTGGGGAATTTGGAGTACTCTTTATTGCCATTACTCCCAAGTTTACTCTCACCAGAAGTGGTATAGTGTCTGTTAGGTTCAAGCAGAACTATTTCCAATAGTCGAAACCGTTTAACTGTGAGCAAACAAATGACTATCATATTTACTCAACCCCTCCGCTCGGGCAGGATATGACACAAGGTAATTTTTTAAGCGGAGTTTAACAGGTTTCAATTCAGAGTTTTCCTTCTCCTAAAAGAACCTAGTCTACCCTACTATTTACCCACAGCTGGAGGGAGAATAATTGGATTCATACCTTTCCTCCCTGCTATGTGAAATGCAATCAGTCTCATCCCGGATTTGAACTCGCGTCGCCGTGTCCATATCCTGCGACGATAACCACAGCAAACAAATGACTATCATATTTACTCAACCCCTCCGCTCGGGCAGGATATGACACAAGGTAATTTTTTAAGCGGAGTTTAACAGGTTTCAATTCAGAGTTTTCCTTCTCCTAAAAGAACCTAGTCTACCCTACTATTTACCCATAGCTGGAGGGAGAATAATTGGATTCATACCTTTCCTCCCTGCTATGTGAAATGCAATCAGTCTCATCCCGGATTTGAACTCGCGTCGCCGTGTCCATATCCTGCGACGATAACCACAGCAAACAAATGACTATCATATTTACTCAACCCCTCCGCTCGGGCAGGATATGACACAAGGTAATTTTTTAAGCGGAGTTTAACAGGTTTCAATTCAGAGTTTTCCTTCTCCTAAAAGAACCTAGTCTACCCTACTATTTACCCATAGCTGGAGGGAGAATAATTGGATTCATACCTTTCCTCCCTGCTATGTGAAATGCAATCAGTCTCATCCCGGATTTGAACTCGCGTCGCCGTGTCCATATCCTGCGACGATAACCACAGCAAACAAATGACTATCATTAAATAAAAGTATCAGTGTTAAATAGTAATATTTGTATCCATTTAATTGCGTCCAAACAAATGATTAATATTAAATAGATTTATTAGCGCGAGTAATACTTAAAACCATTGAGCAAACAAATGAGCTCTAATTCGTTTAAGAATGAAGTTACCAACAACCGATTCACTTAAAATGGCACACACACACACACACACACACACACACATATATATATATATATATATATATTATTTCAAGTGAATCTGTTGTTGGTAACTTAATTTTTAAACGAGTTAGAGCCCACTTGTTTGCATACAGCTCAATGGTTTCATATATATATATAATTAAATAAAAAAAAAAAGGGGGGGGGAGGAAGGAATACATACCGGAATGAACAAATAACCGAATAACGACCCCATTGTAGCAAAAAAAAAAAAGCAGAGTAAAGTGGCCTCCCGATTTTTAAAGAAAAGTTTTAAAGTCATCAGTAGAGCTTAGCTCTGATTGGCTGTTGCAAAATTATATATAGAGCCTTTTCTGTGGTCATTTTTTTTTTTGTTTTCTCCTTGTGTGGATGCGCAGGTTGGCTGCCGGGATGGGAGTTGGAGTTAGATCGATGCCAACTGGGTCATTTGGGTGAGGGGGTCTGATGTTGAAAGACCCGAAACCCCCCATGATCCCAAAGGAAACATCACTGACGACCCATCCCGAAGCATCAACTAAGATGTATTGTATAAATATATATATATATATATATATATATATATATATATATATATTTAAGAATTAAATAACCGACAAGTAATCTCTTACAAATCCCGTATATCTATTCAAATGTGTGCAAAGAAATGACTGATGTTAAATTATGACTGTTATATAGCAATACTATTCAACTGTGTACAAAAAAAATGAACTCGGGCTCGTTTAAAAATATTATCAACAAAATGTGTTTAAAAATCATATATATTTGATATGTGTGTATAAAAAGGATTTGCATTAAATAACCTACAATGTTTGATTGGTTTGATGCATATCAACCATTATAAGTTATTTAATGCCAAATCCATTTTTATACATATAAACAGATTTATTTCAACCAATTCAGTTTAACATAAATACACAGTTTAAATGTCAAAACAGTTCTATTTCAAGCAATTTAGTTTAGCATAAGTACACCGTTTAGTTCTATGTAACCCAAAGATAGGACCCTTTTAGGTACTACCACTCCGGGAAGAGTGGACCTGGTAGCGAAGGCAATAAAGGGGTACTCTGCATTCCCCAAAGCTCCAGCATTACTGGAACCTCGCCATCAGATGGTATAGTATCATATCCAGGACACTTGTTGGGAGAGTCTTACCCTTCTGCAGAGATGCAGTCGGTATATTTTACAGCTCCAGCCGACTGAGTCCTACAATGTTTGAATATGCCACAAAACCAAACCAAACCAAACCGATCTTAAACTTACTTTTGACAAAAAGCAAAAGGAATACATATTTAAAAAAAAGAAACAATTGAAGAAATTTGTTCCTCTTGAACCTTATAAAATAAAGAATAAACGGTTCGTTGTAAAACACGAAGTTTTTGTTGGTTTTATTTAGTAATTGTTTTGATATGTGATCATGCACCGACACACCACTTCACTTGAAACCACTCCATAAGTTAGACCTTATATGTAGGACCTTTCAAACCTATGAAGGCATTTGTTATTGAGGAACAGAAGATTTTCGAAGGTATCATGAAAGCAAAAGTAGACTTGGGGAAGTCCACATGGCGTGGTGGTTAACATCCTAGACTGAGACATCTTAGTAAGGGAGTGCGAACCCCAGTCGCGCTATTATGTTCACTTTTGGACGAATGCCCAAAGAAAAGCTATGAACCCACTTATCCTTTTCAGCTATGGGTTAAATCGTACCATTGCCGTTTTTCTGCAAGGATTGCTTTGACATTAAATAACCAACGAAGGTTGATACGCCATTAAATAAAATAACCGAAAAGAAAGCTCAAAGAAATGAAGCTTTGAAAGATCTGAGATGCTGACAAGGTCTAAAAGCTTTTAACAAAGATATTGATAACTAGATTATAAAAACAATTCGCGCAACCATACATATATGTATTTATATTTCTCTCTCTCTCTCTCTCTCTCTCTCTTTAGATGCATATTTAAAAAGCAACAAGGAAACTTTTTGAAAAACTTTTTTTTTAATTTTTAAATTACTGTCGTTTAAAAGTTGTTTGTCGTAAATAAATAAACAAATAAATAAATAAAGTACCCAGTCTTGTCTCTTTAACGTATTTACTTCGGCAATTACTTTTAAGTCGACGGAGGAAAAAAAAGGGAAGAAAAAAATCGTATTTGTACACAATCTGTTTTGTTGTTTTGTTGTGTGTATGTGTGTGTGTATTTTTGTTATTGTTGCTTTGTTGTTGTGTTTATTTTTTTATTTGTTTTGTTTTGTTTTGTTTTTTGGTTAATCTAAGTATGTGAGTGTCGCAAATGTGTGTATGGAGGGAAGACAGGAATTTAACATCACACCACATTCTTTTGTCGAAGGAATGTATGTTACGCCTTCATACTCGACCACGCCACAAATTACAATGAATATAATAAACGCCTACTATTACTGCTACTACAGCACAGACACTACTACTACTACTACTACTACACTTCTCATTATGATTGTAAATGTCTTCTAAACCAAATATATCTGGATTTTTTTTTAAAATTTCAAGTGGAACATTATTCAATCAATACAGATATTATTAGGTATCATTTATCACCAAACTCTACAATATTGAAACTCTTTAATTAAGATTAAAAGTGTATATAAGAAGTATACTTATTTTTCGATAGCTACATCATTCACATTTCCGGTTTCAGAGTTTCAATGTTGTAGAGTTTGGTTGTAAATAATAGCTAATAATATCTGTTTTATCACATAATGTTTCACTTGAAATAATAAAATCATTTAGAAGAAAATTAACTGTTATGGGCGATACTGTATGAAACGTTAGTAACCGTAATCAGCAAAAAATGGCACATCATTGCGAGATCTTTTAGAGAGCAATACGTTTCAAATGCTCTAAGACAAAAATGTAATTTCCAGTCTAAAGAGATGCAATTGAATGATGATCTAGCGGGATCAGTATTCGTGCTGAATGTAATTTTTATTCACCTAAATTCTCGATATAACGGAAATAATTATGAAATGCGAATTAATAAGAATCGTTGGCATATTCCCAAAAAGAGCAACAACAACTGGTATTGTTATTATTGTTTTACTCCTTTCAGGGTTTTTCATACCAGCGTTAGCTATTAGTTATTCCCGGGAGTTTAATTGACAATAAGTGTCCTCAAGTTTCCAGGACTCTTCTCTGTATTCTTGCCGTTCTAAATAAGTCTGTAGTCTGGATAGTCTCCACTTGTCCTCTTATTTCCAAGTCTTCCAGCCCCTTTACCAATTCTTTAGGGATTGCTCCAAGTGCCCCAATTACAATTGGTATCACCGTCACCTTCATGTTCCAGTGTTTTTTTTTAGTTCTCAAGCAAGGTCTAAGTACTTATCTCTTTTCTCACTTTCTTTTAGTTTTATCCTGTGGTCTGCTAAGACAGCAAAGTCGACAGGTTCTCTTCTTCTTTTTTCTTCCTCTTTTTTTTTCTTTTTTTTTTTTTACTATCGCTAGGTCTGGTCTTCTGGCCGAGATTAGGTGATCTGTTTGTATCTCCAAATCCCAGAGAAGAATGTGCGTCTCATTCCCCAAGACAGATACCGGGCTGTGCATATATCATTTGTTCGTATGGTCAAATTAATTATTATCGTTATTATTTCACTCCTTGCGAGTTTTTCACATCAGCGTTACCTGGAGGTCTTTCACTGGAGTTTGAGTGACTGCAAGTCGCCTCAGGTCTGCAGGACTCTTCTCAGTATTCTAAACGATCTTAACAATGTTGTAGTCTGGATGGTCTCAATTCTTCTTTTGATTTCTAATACTTCCAGTTCCTTCTCCAAGTTCTTGAGGACGGTTCCGAGTGCACCAACTATAATTGGTATCACCGTCACACTCATATTCCAAAGCTTTTTCAGTTCTCTGGCTACGTCCTTGTATTTGTCAACTTTTCGGGGGAGGGGGGGTCATCTTCATCTTCTGCTCTGTTGAAACGGCAAAATCCACTTAACAAAGTCCATTTAGTTCTTTTTAGTTCTTCTTCCTTAGAAGCTTTGGGAACCAACGCCTGTTGGACACATAGCGTAATGGTTATAGGCGTTGGTTCCCAAAGTTTCTAAGAAGACAATCATCTGGAGGTTGCAGGTTCAATCCTGACTACAGGCGAGTAACAATACAGGAATACTTAACACTTGTACCTGGTTATGGCTAACGGAATCAGAACAGGCGACTCCGGTGGATTCAATAAAGGACGTAGTTCGAAGTTCCATAAAGGTTTCCGAGTTCGACAACTGGAGGACAAATCGGTCGAAACGTTGTGGAAATAACAATAAAGGTGAAGACAATAGTCCGAAAACCTTTAATGATAAAAGTCACCCAAGGATTGGTAAAAGGTCTGGAGGCTTTAGAAATAAGAGCACGAGTGGAGACCATCCAAACTACAGCACTGTTAGGATTGGCCATAATACTGAGAACAGTCCTGGGGACTTGAATAGACGTTGTCACTCAGGCTCCAGTGGAAGGACATCGGCAAACGATGGGGTGAAAAACTCTCAAAAGAGTATAATTATAATAATAATCAATCAATCAATCAATCAATGAGAATTATTTCATTAAAATATTTTGTCTCTCTTTTATGTGCGTGTGTCTCTATATATGTATATATTTATATGTATGCAATTATGATTAAAATTTAGCGCTAAAAACCTGTTTTAATTACTAAAATCTTAATACGGCTCAGTGTACAATGTTGCCTGGCAATATCACAATATTTTAACTAAAAGATAAGATGATAAAAACTCATCACTTCAAGTTTCACGTTACCGATCCTAGATGAGCTAGTATTTTCTCCTGAAGATCGACAACGTGAAACTCCACGTCGTGAGTTTTCTTCCTGTTTTTCTCTATTTCATCCGATTTTATAGCTGATATATATATATATATATATATATATATATATATAAAAGTAAAGTTGGCGACCATAGTCGAGGGCGACCAGAAGGCTCCTTTTTCAATAGCTACTACAACGAGGTGTAGGGAAGGGCACTACTTCTTTCGCTGGATTGATCCATCCTCGATACGTAACTTATATTGCTGAGTGTTGAGCAAGGAGGTATCAAGTACCATTTTTAAAGTCTTTGGTATGACGCGACCTAGGTTTGAAACCAGGTCTCCCGGACCATTGGTGAACACTACCCTCTAGACCAATATTTCATTAGAATAATTTGTCTTGTCTTTTTCTTATCGAAGCAGATTGATAGATAGATGCATTCACTTGGATAGATGCAAACTTGTGCATATTTATATGCGTGTGCAAGTGTTTTTATACCTACCTTCTTGCCAATCATTTTCATCTCAAATTGAATGCATCATTTATTGCAGTAGCTGCACAGGATGTGCAGCACAGCAGAAGAACACATTAGTTGGTTCGGCCTGCACCTAACGTGCGCTCCACTTTGTATAATCAATATAACGCTTTCCAGTTTTCATCGTCAGTTTGTATGTCAATTGGCATTATCATACACTCGTCAAAAAACTGACATCCATTGACAGAAGCTAATCCGTTCGCAATGAAAGGTTCCATTTAATTTTATAAAATTTATATTGAAAAAAAAGAAGAAATAGAAGCAGCGTAAATACTCAAGTAACAAACGACTTTGTGTAATGAACGACCCATTCGTTTCAACTTTTAAACTTAATTTTTCTCAAAAATGAAAAATTTCATAAAAAAATGATAGTCATTTTCATATAGAGCAGATAAAACAATATTAGATATAAATTCTTTTCCATAAAAAAAAAGTAGACACCCTTGTGTTGCATATCCCTTCAAGGTAACATATTACGTATTGTTCTACTTCTTTATTTCACCGTGATCTTTTGTAGTGTCCCTCGGGCTGTATATTTTTGCTGTCCGCCATTTTGTCGTCTCTGTATGTCTACCTGTATACTCGTAGTTACAACTGTGATTTTAGTTCTTCGCTGCTGGAATGACTAACAACTCAGACACAATTTTCATGTGTACATTCTATTTTATTTTATCAACGATACTTCATCATGTGGCTTACGGGGAATTAGCAAGCAGTGATTGAACATTCAGCCGTTCCACTCGAACGTTTCTCACTAACTGAAATTTCTAACTTCTAAACTGTACAGGATCATGGTATTATTTGCATCCAATGAGATCTTAGCTTTCACTTGATCCCGGGGTCACTACACATCACTCAAATCCAACGGTCTTTTTCCATTGCCATTTTAAACTAAGTTGCACTTCATGCCAAACAGTAGATTACACCAACATCATTTCACTAGTAGCATTGTCAACAGGATCTTTTTTAATGCAACTGATAAAGATATCTATAAACTTGTGTAAATTTTATCACTGAATTTTTGTCATTAGCAACAAATATTAACCCAGTCGGCTGGGGCTGTGAAATACACCGATTTCATCTCTGCAGAACTCCCCGAAACCGGTATCCTGGATATGATATCAAACAATCTGATGGTGAGACTCCAGTCCGGAAGCTTTAAGGAATGCAGAGTACCCCTTCATTGCCATTGCTCCCAGGTCTACTCTATGGGTCAAATAGAACGGTTTAACATTTAAACAGTGAGAAAACAAATGACTGATATTAAATTGGATTGTTAGAAATAGAACAGTTTGACAATTTAACTGTGTGTAAATAAATGACAGTATAATTAAATTGTTAGTGATACATAGCAATATTTGGAACCATTTAACTGTGTGCAAACGAATGAGTAATGTTGAATAGAATTATGAGTCACAAAGACTGTTTTTATCATATATTGCGTATAATGAACGACTCTTAAGTTTTGGCTCGCAAAAATATTTTTCAATATCCAATAACATAAAAAAAACATTCAAACACTTATTAATACTTTCAAAATTACAGTAATGCCATTAAAATCAAAGCAATACAGTTAATAAACAATGTAGTCTAGACCTTGATGTAGCCTTCTGTATTTATTTGGATATTCCAAACATAAGAAAACCCCACCACTAATGCACAATCACATCGATGATTTAATAATTACGTATGTGAAAAAAAAACATAGACCATCGTATCCATGACTCGGTCTAATTTCCCGTTAGTCTAACCCGACATGTTTCTAAAGGGTTTTAGTTAGGATTATGAAATTTTGACGTAACTTTTTTTAGTGTTTATGATATTTGTATAGGTGTTATAATTAGTTAACAATGTTGAGTAAAATCTTTATTATGTTTACTCTTAGCCTTTGTTATAGGTGTAGGCTATACAGGGACATTTTGGATAGAAGTTGTGTCAAGGTTAGTTATAAAAACAAAGTAAGTGTTGACGTTTCAAAAACATATTTCTTGTAATGGACTTCTTATATTTGAAGTGAAATTTTGGTCATAAAAATCGTTCCCTATACAAGTTCATGGTGGTTTGGTTTAAACCCTATCTTTAATAAAACCAAAATAAGGAAAAGTTTTTACATTTGCTTAATAATCATTTCCTTAAAACAGGTATTGCACAAAATAAAAAGTCGTTAGTTACACTCGTATATTCGGTAAGATTTTATAGAACTTATTATTTTTTTCCATAAAAGGATTTTATTTCTTGAAATAGAATCTCTTGTGTAACAAATTTTAGTAATGACACCAAGTTTGCTAACTTGAATTGATTTAATCAGCCGACTCTCCTGAGTTCAGATCATCTCTTCTTGGGGCATTGTGGGTCTCTTGAAAAAATGGGGAGACGAAGAGGTTATAATTTGATCACAGACAAATACGTTGTAACAAAAATCCACTCATGGATGTTACAAGATATCTTTTTGCCCGGTCGGCTGGGGCTGCAGAGTACACCGACTGCATCTCTGCAGAGGGGTGTCCTGGATTTGACGCTAAACAATCTGATGATGAGGTTTAAGTGATGCGGAGTACCCTTTCATTGTCATTGTCCTTAGGTTCACTCTGGCTCGGAGTGGTAGCGCCTGATAGGGCCCTATCTTTGGGTTAAATTGAACTAATCTGCGTACTTATGCTAAAATAAATTACTTGAACTGTTTTGACATTTAACCGTGTAAACAAAAACTATACTTATACTAAACTGAATTGCTTTGAATTAAAACTGTTTGACTAAACTGAAGAGCTTGGAATAGAAATGTTTTTGACAATTAAACGATGTACTCATGTTAAACTGAATTTTTAAAAATAGAACTGACTATTTGTATGAAAATGGATTTGGCATTAAATAACCTACAAGGGTTGATATGCCATAAAACCCACACAAACAAACAAGTTCTTTTCAGACTTTCTCATTAGCAGGAAGATGAAGTGTAGTTTTTGTTCAGTCGATAGAGAAAAGATTCCTTTTTTTACAAATCGTTGCCTAACCCCATTAATGGGGGAGGTCTTGCTTAAGTTCCAAAAGATACATACTTCTGTTTCCTTTACAAATGATTTTTCCTTAAATAATTTTTACTCATTTTTCAAGAGTGCACAAATATTGATTGTATCCATGGTTATTTCACTCCAGATTGACTTACCCAACACTTAAGCCACGAGCAAAATGTGACACTAGGTAAATTTTCGAGGGGAGTTAAACAGATATGAATTCAAAGTCTTCCTTCTCCTACACCGGTTGCTGTACCAAGGTTAAGGGTGAGTCCCGGTTGTGTAATGGTTAAAATGTTAGACTTTGGCCACAAAGTAAGAGAGTTCGAACTTTATTCGCGCTATTACGTTCACTTTCGGACTAATATATTTGGGAAATCTATGAACCTCTTAATCCTGTCAGCTATGGATTAAATAGTATCGCGGCTGTTCTATAAGGATGGCTTAGGTATTAATTAACCCTCAAAGATTGATATGCTATTAAATAAACAACCCAAACCAAACTAAGTTCAAAGTTAAAAAGCATAGTCTTCTCTACTATTAACCCAAATTAAGTCTTATTTTATTTGTAGTAGCTATTGAAAAGGGAGCCTTCGGGTCACCCTCGACTAAGGTCACCAAGTTTACTTACTCTTCTATTGCGGAATTTTTTTATCGTTATTTCCCTTCATATCGCAATTTTATTATTGTTCTTCCCTTTACAAAAACACTACTCAATTTGAAGTAGTCATGACATCAAAACTTATGGGAATATATTTATAAATATGGTGGCATCACATACATTATGATTACCGCATCGGGGTGCGCATCAAATGTCTGTGATATCAACCGATATCTCATGAAACTCTATGAGATCATGCGACTTTAGCCACCAATGTGTAAGAATATTCCCATAAAGTTATTTTCTATCTTTGAGATCAAAGAGTCTTTTAGTGCATGGAAATTTATACGTAACAAAAATCAAAGAAATCTTTTATAAATCATCAACTCAACTCTGCCAGTTTGGTGGGAAATTACCTACCCCCACCTCATCCTGTAGATTTTAGGGGCTCAAAACACACTTTAATTGTTTTTCAGATTCAGGTTTGGTCATTTAATGCTAAATCCTCTTTATATATATATATATATATATATATATATATATATATAATTTGGTTTGGTTTGGTTTTATATCAACCATTGTCGGTTATTTAATGCCAAATCCTTTTTATCATATTTACCAACCCTTCCGCTCGGGCAGGATATGACACAAGGTCAATTTTTAAGCGGAGTTTAACAGGTTAGAATTCAGAGTTTTCCTTCTCCTAGTTGCCTCACCAAGGCTGAAGAACCTAGTCTGCCCTACTATTTACCCATAGCTGGAGGGAGAATAATTGGATTCATACCTTTCCCAAGGGTATTAGTGCTACGTGAAATGCAATAAGTCTCGCCCAGGATTTGAACTCGTGTCGCCGTGTCCATTTCCAACGACGATAACCATTACACCACGGGCACCTCCTCTTTATACATGTATATTAAATATACAGGATTTAGTTTGGTTGGATTTTATGGCATATCAACCATTATATTTTATTTAACGCCAAATACTGTTTATACATATATATTAAACATATATGATTTATAAACATTTTCTTGATAAGATTTTTAAATTGCCCAGTCGGCGGGGGCAGTAGAATACATTGACTGCACCTCTGCAGAGGGGTAGGACCCCCACCCAATGAGTATCCTGGAAATAACACTAAACAGTCTGATGGTGAGGTCCCAGTAATGCTGGGGCCTTGGGGGATATGGAGCACCCCTTCATTGCTATTGCTCCACTCTGGCCCGGCATGGTAGCACCTGAAGGGTCCTATTTATGGGTTAAATAGAACTAACGGCATACTTATGCTAAACTAAATTGTTTGATTAAACTGAATGGCTTGAAATAGAAATGTTTTTGATAATTAAACTGTACTTACATTTATACTGCGTGCTTATGCTAAACTGAAACTATACTTACATTTAAACTGCGTGCTTATGCTAAACAGAATTATTTGAAATAGAACTATTTTTGACATTGAAACTGTATTTACACTAAACTGAATTGTTTAACATTGAACTGCTTTGATATTTAACTGTGTTTAAACAAAATATGTCCTTATACTAAACTGAATTAATTGAATTAAAACTGCTTGACTAAACTGAATGGCTAGAAATAGAATTGTTTTTCACAATCAAACTGTACTTACATTTAAACTGCGTGCTTATGCTAAACTAGATTGTTTTGAAATTTAACTGTTTTTGACATTGAAACTGAACTTACACAGAACTAAATTGTTATATATAACTGCTTGAATAAATTGAATTGTTTGAAATAGAAATGTTTTTGACAATTAAACTGTGTATTCATCCTAAACTGAATTACTTTAAATAGAACTGATTATTTATATAAAAATGGATTTGGCGTTAAATAACTTGCAAAGGTTGTTATGCCATAAAAAACCCCAATCAACCAATCAACCAAGATTTTTAAACGAGCCTGAACTCTTTTTTTTTTTTTGCACACAGTTAAATGGTTTTAAATATTGCTGTATAATTCTACTAACGATTAATCATTTGTTTGCACACAGTTAAATGGTATCAAATATTGCTATGTAACAGTATTAATTAAAGATCAGTTCTTTGGTTACACACAGTTGAATGTCAACAGTTCTATTTTTAACAATTCAATTTAGCATAAGTCATTTGCGTGAACACAGTTCTATTTGTCAAACAGTTCTATTTGACCCATAGATAGGAGCCTAACAGGTGCTACTACTTTGAGTTAGTGAACCTGGGAGCAATGGCAATGAAGAGGTACTCTGCTTTCGCCAAAGCATTACTGGACCCTCAGGATCAGATTAATTAATGTCATATCCAGGACACTCGTTGTGTGGGGTCTTACCCCTCTACAGTCGGTGTATTCTACAGCTCCAATCTACCGGGCCTGGATCGCCAGGACTCTTACCTTTTGTACAAACATCCTGTTGGTTGACATTTCTTACTAATTGTAGATGGATTGACAAGGCAGCAATGATTTTCCAAAATCTTTACAAAAATGCTGTGGTACAACAGCAAATAAAATGCTCTCTTTATAGTTATAGCTTTTGGTATTTTGACCGGCTATGGAACACTTGGTGCTGCTAAAAGCCTTAATAATAAACTATAAATAAAGATTTTCTCGACAAAACTGTGTCGTGAGTGTGAACTCTATAAATTTTTTAAAAATAGATTTTTGAAACTATTTCTGCGAGAGACAGCATTTATATATATATATATATGTGTGTGTGTGTGTGTTTGTGTAGCAGAAAGAAATTTGTATTTTTTGTTTGGCGCGTAATTTAATTTGACCGTTAGAGTCGCCGAACATTTTCACCCAATCAGGATGGCCTGTCCTATTCAGCCCGAACCATATTTCCTAGCAGCACCAAAAATTGAAGAAAGCCCGCGAAACTCTCTCTCCTTTAGAAATCCTCAATGGGAACGGACGTCCCATTGTCTGCTCCTGAATAGCAGTAGCAGCATCATACACTATAAGGAGAGCAATCTAGTTTATAGTCTTCTTGGGTCTATTCTTCTAGACCAAAGGATCCTAGTTAAAAACAAATTAGATGATACACTCTAACAACATCATACCTTCTTTCCTCCCTACGAGACTCGCAGCATACCAGCGTAAACCCCTTACTTCATGCTGCCATTAAAACCTTCATTTAAAACCTAACGACGTCTTCGTTCTTCTCCACCACCCTTATTTTCCATCAACATTTAGCGAGGGGATAACAACCAACGTAATACCAACACTACCAACGTAATACCAACGCTACCAACGAAATACCAACGCTACCAACGAAATACCAATGCAAACCCCCCTTAAACCAAAAAAAGCTAAAATAATAATAATAATAATAATAATAATATCCCCATCGCTATAAATGGTGACCTTCCGGTTTGTGAGAACACGCAACCACATATAAAAACAAATTAAATATACCACTACAAAATGGAAATTAAATATCAAAAGACAATATCTCCTCCTACATATATATAACGATTCCGGTGTATTGAAAACACACCGGACAAAAGGGTCCCGCTAATTTGTTTTTATTATTTTAGAATCAAATAAATATGATTCCCTATTCTTTGTAATTATAAGATTTTCATGTACCAAATATATTCAAGTAAGTTTTGTTGACGATGAAACAGTTTGTTATTTTTAATCTTATTTTTTGAAGACTCCTTGATATCTTTTTAGTGTCGGGATCTAGATGGTAAAGGAATTGTCCAATATCATTTACACAAGCTCTTTCGACAATACTTTTAGTTGTCCTCCGATGTAGTGTAGTTTTCACTTGGTAGTTTGCGTTTTCACTATTTTAATTATTTGTAGCGTTTTGTTTTGAAGTTGTCAGTTGGAACATTTTCAGCGTTTTGTTTTAAAACGTTCGGTTTGAAAAAAGTTTAGTGATTTTTATTTATTAAAACTATTCAACGTTGGTGCCTGTGTTAAATACTATCTTATTTATGCTTTTTTTAAAAATTTTATGCAATAGCTTCCAGGATTTGTAATCGTTTTTTATTGTTGTTTTTATATATAATTATTGTATTATCTGTGAGAATCTTCCTTTCATTGGAAGATGTAAGTTGGTTAGTGCCATCGTTATGTTTTATAATTAAATTTTGTTTTATGTCGCTATTATCAGAAAGTTGCCCAGTCAGCCCTAGCTGACTGGGCAACTTTCTCTGCAGAGGGGTAAGACGCCCCCTCAACGAGTGTCATGGATATGACACTTAACAATCTGATGGTAAGGTTCGAGTAATGCGGAAGCTTTGGGGAATGCCAAGTACCCCTTCATTGCCATCGCTCCCAGGTCAACTCCGGGCCAAAGTGGACCTGGGAAGGGTCCTATCTATGGGTTAAATAGAACTAAACCGTGGTTTCTTGACTTTACTGTTTTTTACATTTAAACTGTGTATTTATGCTAAACTGAATTGATCAAAATAGAACTGTTTTGACATATAAACTACTAAACTGAATTGCTTGAAATAGAACTGTTTTTGACATCTGAACTGTATACTTATGCCAAACTGAATTATCTGAAATAAAACTGTTTTGACATTAACCCTGTGTATTGCCCAGTTGGCTGGGACTGTAAAATACACAGACTGCAAGACCCCCCACCCCAACAACGAGTGTCCTGTATACGTCACTAAACAATCTGTTGGTGAGATTCCAGTGATGCTGGAGCTTTGGGGAATGCGGAGTACACCTTCATTAACATTGCTCCCAGGTCCACTCTGGCCCGGAGTGGTAGCACCTGATAGGGTCCTATCTATGGGTTAAATAGAAATAACTGCATACTTTTGCTAAATCTGAATTGTTTGAATTAGTATTGTTTTACTAAACTGAATATCTTGAAATAGAAATGGTTTGACAATTAAACTGTGTACTTACATTTATACTGTATACCGTTGCTAAACTGAATTGTTTGAAATGAAACTGTTTTTGACATCAAAACTGTACTTACACTAAACTGAATTATTTAATATAGAACTGCTTTGACATTTAACTGTATAAACAAAATCTATACGTATACTAAACTGAATTAGCTGAATTCGAACTGTTTGAATAAACTGAATAGCTTGAAATAGAAATGAATTTGACAGTTAAACTGTGTACTCATGCTAAACTGAATTGTTTGGAATAGAATTGACTATTTGCGTAAAAATGGATTTGACGTTAAATAACCTACAAAGGTTGATATCCCATAAAACCTAAATAACCAACCACCTATTATCAGAAAGTTGATAAGTAAGACAACGAGATAATGTTTTGGTTGTATAGCCAATGTAAGAATTATTTTTGTTTTTCTGAAGGCATTCTCAAAATGGACATATGAATTCATAAACTACATTGGTTTGATTTAGGTGCATTTTAGCGAAGTTGATGTTATTCTTAACGATCAGGTTTGATGTTTTAAATTTAAGTTTTATTTGTTTTTGTTTTTCGATAGGTTTAATGTTTCTGTTTATGATGTTGGTTATTTCTTGTTCGTCTAATTTGTAGTTATTGTGTATTTGATTTCTGTGATATAGATTAATTCTGTTAGTGTTGTTATTGTCGGTTGTGTTATTATTTTTGTGAATGTTGTAAAGATATAGTTTTATTTGTTGATCAACTAGTTTATTAGGAAAATTGTTATTAACAAGAGTTTGTTTTATGTTGGTAAGTTCTTTGTAAAATAATGTCGTAGATGAGGAGATGTAAAATGCTTTATGAATTAAGTTTTTTTTAATAATTGCTATTTCATTTTAGGGGCATTCACTGTGGTAGTTAACTAGGGTGGAATTGTCGTTGGCAGGCTTTTTATATGGAGATGTCTTGAATTTAGTGTTATTAGTGGAATCGGCAAATACATCAAGGAAAGGGATTTTTTTAAATTAATGTTGGGTGCAGTGGTAAAGTCTAGTACGTGTTTTTTTTCTAGAGTTTGTTTAAGTTTGTTAATTTCGTCGTAGGAGTGTGTTGCGATGAAAATGTCGTCTACATAGCGGACGTATATCTTTGATTTCGTTATTATTGTTTTAAATATTTTGTTTTTAATGTGGGAGATGTAGAATACGGAGATGGTAGGACCAAGGGGTGACCCCATCGAAATACCGCCAATTTGTATAAATATACGTTGCCGGAGGGATCATAAAATGGAACTTTTGTGGTACAAGTAGGGAGGAGTTTTTAGAGACTGTTTGATTGTACAGCTGGAGGAGGAATTGATGGGTGATTATAGACGTTTTCTATTATTATTTTCATGGTTTTGTGAACTGGAACGTCAGTAAAAAGATTTTTGACATCGAGTGATGCCGTTATGCATTTGTTGGGTGGGGTTAGAGTTTAGAATTTAAATGAATTCATGTGTTGATTTGATACTGTATTTCTTTGTGATATATGGTACAATTATATTGTTGAGGATTTTTGATAAGGGGTATACAGGAGTAGGGATCTGTGAAATAATTGGTCTAATTGGGTTACCTTGTTTGTGGGTTTTTATTTTACCATATATGTACCTGGGTTTGTAATCTTCAGTTATTTTTTTTAGTTTAATGGATTCAATTTCTGTATTATTGGCTGTTATAATTTTGTTAATGTTTTTTAAGTTGGTCGGTTGGGTTTTGGTGGGTTTTTAAAATATTTGTTTTGTCGTTGAAGATATTTTCAATTTTTTCTTGTAGTCTGTTTTATTCGATATAATGTAAATATTAGTCTTGTCACCGGCACGAAAGGTTAATGTCATGGTTGTTAAATAGTTTGTTTGCTACTTCTTTTAGTGTTGGAGTTAGTAGTTTGTTTTTGGTTTTTGAGGTTGAAACGGTTTTTAATTCCTTCCGCTTTCAGTAAGTCACGAAGGTTTGGGTGTATAGTAATTTTACCGTTATTTTATTGGTCCTGTATTTCAATTTCAACTTTTTTTTTATATTTCAACTTTTTTTTTATATCAAAGTCGTATTTTCTTGAGAGGTGGCAGTTTGGGCCTAAGTTAAAAAATCCCTGTTGTGTCAATGAGTTTGATATGTGATAGGTTGATGTATTTATTATTTGTGTTGGGTAGAAATATTCTTCCTTGATATAGACGATTTAGTTTTTGATTTATTTTTATCTTTTCTTTAAGTTCGTGATTTTGGAGAATTTCTGAAAGTTTATGTCGAATTTCGGTTATTTGGGGTTTCAGATATATTTCGGTGTAGGCATTCCATCATCCCTTTCATTTTTTATGCTAAGTTAGCGGATTTTGGCTTCGGCTGGTGTAATTTGCCATTCTATTAGATATTTCCGGAACATTTTCGTGGTATTTTCCATTTGTGCTGCAGGGTCACACACACACACACACACACACACACACACACACACACACACACACATATATATATATATATATATGAAGGTAGCAGGAAAAAATATAATCCAAATAGGTGAATATATTCAGAGGATGTACACTAAAAGATGGCAACAATTGTGGGATGAAAATGCCCAAAACAAGCTCCGCCAAATAGAGCCTCTTCTGAAAGAAAGAAAACGTGAAGCCAGTAATACCAGAAGAGAAGAAACCATTCTTTCTCGACTACGTATAGGCCACACTAGATTAATGCACGACTTTATTCTAAAAGAAGAATCTCCTCGCAAATGTCCATGCGGAAACCATTACACAATTAGGCATATTTTAATAGAATGTACAAACATATCTCGCATCCGGGAAATTTTTGTATAAAGTTAATAGTATGAAGGAATTATTTGAGAAAATAAACCCTAAAATCATAATAGAATTCCTGAAAAGAATTGGCCTTCTATCAAGGCTTTTGGCTCATAGACCTACGAAATAATTATATAAAAAATCAGACAATTCAAGACTGAACGCTATTAACAAATACTAACGACATCAAAATAAAACGATATGCAAATAACTATACGCATAAAGATTATACTTAATAAAAATAATAAACAAAAACGTTTTCGGCATAAAATAACCCAATGGGTTGGGATGCCGTAAAACCCAACCATCCAACCAACCAACCGACCAGAGGATGTATTTATTCATATATGGATGATAAGCCAATGTATAATGTTTCATTTTCAGAACGATGTTTGTATGTGATGTGTTGTTTCATCTGAAAACTATTTTCAAATTAAAATGAAAACTATAGCAATATATATATATATTGTGTGTGTGTATGTGTGTGAGTGTGTATGTGTGGGTGAAATATCTTTAAAATCTTCTATGTATGAGTGAGTGAGTGAGTGAGTATGTGTATGTGTGTGTGTGTGAAATATCTTTAAAATCTTAGGAATTTCACAATGAGAAAAAGAAAGTGGAATTTCTAGGAATTGCATTCTATTTTCTTCATTTATATGTCACACCCTTCATTGTTTTAATCTATCTATCTATCTATATATATATATATATGTGTGTGTGTGTGTGTGTGTGTAACGTAAAATTATTGCTGTATATATATATATATATATATATATATATATATATATATATATATATTGCAATAGTTTTACGTTTCCATCATCATTAATACTACATTTTGAAGAATTGTTAGTGATACAAGAGGGCGATTCATGAAAAGCAGTGAATATAAAACGAAATCTGAGGAGTCTTGCTGTCATTTCGATTTCAGTAAAGATCACCAGTGACTACTGATGGGAAAAACTCATAATGACAATACATAATGAAAATAAATATATAATATCAATATTAGCGTGCACATACAATAACAAATATCATATCCTTGGCATAAGGGTTAGAGTGTTCACCAATAGTCCGAGGTACCAGGTTTCAACCTAAAGTCGAGTCATGCCAAAGACTCAGAAAATGGTACTTTGTGTCTTCTTCCTTAACACTCAGCATTATAAGGTATGGATCAAGGGGAAGTGGAGTAATCCAGGGAAAGGAGAAGCACCCTTCCCTACATCTCGGTGTAAGTAAGTAAAGTAAAGTTAGCGACCATAGTCGAGGGTGACCCGAAGGCTCCCTTTTCGATAGCTACTACACCAAGGTGTAGGGGAGGGCGCTACTCCATTCCCAGGATTGCTCCACTTTACCCTTGAACCGTACCTTATAATGCTGAGTGTTAAGCAAGGTGGTATCAAGTTCCATTTTTAAAGTCTTTGGTATGACTCGACCTGGGATTGAACCCAGGTCTCCCGGGCCATTGGCGAACACTCTAACCGCTGGGACATCTCGGTGTAGTAGCTATTAAAAAGAGAGTATTCGGGTAACCCTCGACTACGGTCGGCCAACTTACTTACCTTATATATATATATATATATATATATATATATATATATATATATATATATATATATATATATATATATATATATATATATATATATATATATATATATATATATATATATATATATATATATATATATATATATATATATATATATATATATATATATATATATATATATATATATATATATATATATATATATATATTTGGATGGATTTGGTGGATCAATCAGTCCATACACAGACACGTGGATTATCAACTCATTGTTGATCAGAAATTTTCACTTCATAAAGTTCCATCTACGCAATTAATATTCATCCCTGGAGTAAGTGTATTGAACAAGATCATATTGAAATATAAAAATCTATTCGCTAAAACCGATACACTTTTTACCAGAGGACTTAATAATTTACCTATGCATGCATTGATATACTATGAACCTGTCCCTGCATACCCGCCTCTCTCTCTCTCTCTCTCTCTCTCTCTCTCTCTCTCTCTCTCTCTTTGTATATATATATTTGTATATGCACATACGTAAACTCACTCACACACACACACACTCACACACACACACACACATATATATATATATATATATATACTTTACTATACTTTATATATATATATATGTGTGTGTGTGTGTGTGTGTGCGTGCGTGCGTGTGTGTGTGTTTATACAGCTTTTTTGACATTCAGCCCAGTCTGTATATTCTACAATGGGCTATAGAATATGTACAACTGTATCTCTGTTTAGGGAACAGATATAAAGAAAGATAAAACTCAAAAAAATGACCCCCTCCAACGAGTGTCCTGTATATGACACTTAACTGCATCTGATGGTGAGGCTCTAGTTCTGGACATTTGGGGAATATGTAGTACACCTTTATTATTATTAAGCTGTGTCGGAGTGGTGGTGCCTATTCGGGACCCATCTATGGATCAAACAGAACTAATGTCCTGGGTATGACACTAAACTTCATCTAATGTTGGGTTTTCAATCCTTGAGCTTTGAATAATATGGAGTACCTTTTCATTAACAGTTACGTCAGGTTCACTCAGCCTCGGAATGGGAGTACCTGTTAAGGGTACTATCTATCGGTCAAATAGAAATAGAAATTGAGCTCTATTATCCTTCATAGCACTAATATCCTTGGGAAAGGTATGAATCCAATTATTCTCCCTCCAGCTATGGTTATCGTCGTTGGAAATGGACACGGCGACACGAGTTCAAATCCTGGGCGAGACTTATTGCATTTCACGTAGCACTAATACACTTGGGAAAGGTATGAATCCAATTATTCTCCCTCCAGCTATGGGTAAATAGTAGGACAGACTAGGTTCTTCAGCCTTGGTGAGGCAACTAGTCTAGGAGAAGGAAAACTCTGAATTCAAACCTGTTAAACTCCGCTTAAAAATTGACCTTGTGTCATATCCTGCTCGAGCGGAGGGGTTGGGTAAATATGATTATCCTTCATCGTAGAACAATCAAACCTATTAATCTTATTCTTTTATTTATATCTTCCGACTATATATATTCTCCCCACTATCGGACATTGACCATTCTTGCGAAGAAATTACCGGCTGCCACTTGCGTAATGCAAAACTCTACTAATGAACTGAACACTCGGTAACCGTTAAGCGAATATATATATATATATATGTGTGTGTGTGTGTGTGTGTGTGTGTGCTAACTATATACTATATGCATATTATAAAATGTTAATAAATTATATATATATTCTATATATATTATATATATATATTATATATTTAGATTATATATATATATATATATATATACATATTATATATATATATATATATAATAGATAGATAGATTAAATATATAATATATATCATATATTTATATTGTATATTATATATATTATAAAATGATGAAAAATTATATATATATCATCATCATCATATCGCGCTGGTAGCACGGATATCCCTGACCCTCTCTCGCCACTCCTCCCTATCGTTCATCGCCCTAGGTAGGTCTTCAGGACAACATCCCATATCCTCACATAGCTGCTGAATGTATGTTCGTGCTGGTCGTCCTGCTTTTGCACGGCCATGTGTGGGGGTCCACAAGAGTACATCACTTATGAGTTTGTCCCTGCTTCTCCAGCAGTGTCCTGCATGTCTGGCTTGTCTAACTTAAATAGTTTTCGTGATAGGGGCAGGTGGCCGTACAGTTGGTGTCTTGTGGGGTGTTGCCGCCAGGACTTGTTTAAGATTGCACGTAGCATTCTTGTATAATTGCCGTCTAGCTTCTTCTCCAGTCGTTTTGTTAGCGTCCATGTAGTGCAGCCATATAGCAGTATCGATGTGACCGCTGCCTGGAAGAAACTGCGTTTCATTTTATCGGTTAGGTCTGATTTCCATAATACTTTATATATATTATATATATTATATATTCAGATTATATATATATATATATATATATATATATATATATATATATATATATATAATTCCTTAAATACATTGCTTAAGGTGAAATGTATTCTCCAGTGATAACAATTAAAAAGAAGCATATTTCTGTTCAAACCCCATCTGAAGAGCCAGGTGATGAGCTGGTGAAATAAATTTGTAATGGAGTATATCCATTAATTTTCTTGTTTTTAATTATATATACATATATGTGTGTGTGTGCGTGTGTGTGTGTGTGTGACACTTTTATATACATCAACGCATGATGATCTAATCAATAAAAGAATTTTGTGTTCTGATGACGCAGTAAAAAATGTTGAAGTTAAAAAAAAAACATATAAAAAAGTTGTTGAAGCAAAAAATAATAAAAACGCATTTTTATTCAACAGAACATTATTCTCCAATCACACTGGAGTGCATATTTTTAAAAAATCTATTCATCTTATATTTTGTTTAGCGCGTTTCCAAAAAAGAATTTTCTCACATCAATTCAAATATATCCCTGATTTTATTCACACAAAATAACTGCTACATCTGTATCAGGGAAACCTAATTTAACGTCAGGCTGGGGCTTTTCACATTCTCTTCATACTAGTTTATTTGGGAAGGCATGCATCCAAATCCCTGTCCTCTATTCCACTGACCGATACCTTAACAAAAGAAATGTGACTGATATATCAAGATGGTTGATAGTAAAGAGAGTGGTTGAATGAGTACTTAAAAAAAAAACAGATTCCCAATATTGCTCAGGCAGTAATAACTGTCAGAATAGATAGATAGATAGATATAATAATTTAACTGGTTTCAAGCCGTCTTTACACGAAAATTGCCGTGTAAAGACGGCATGAAACCCCAGTGGTCACAGATAAACATCCACGCTACTAGGTATACGAGGATCATTAAATAAGTTTCCAGACTTTTTCCGTATGGGCACTTTTATTGATAGTACACACATGAAACTCTAGTCTCCTTCGAGGTAATCTCCTCCGGCTGCAATGTACTTGTTGTACCGTTCCAACAACTTCTTGAAGGCCCCATGGAAGCCCTCTTGTTTGAGCGTGTCAATGACCTTCGCCACAGCCTCTTTCATCTCCTCAATTGTCTTATAACCACAGCCTCTGAGCTTAGGAAATAACCAAAAGTCACAGCGAGTAAGGTCTGGACTATAGGGAGGCTGAGGAACTGTCTTGATGTCCATCTTGGTCAAATAGTATGTGACAAGGATGGAGTTGTGGACTGGTGCATTGTCCTGCTGAAAATGCCACTGATGTGGTTTGAAGAGTGCTGGCCTCTTCCGACGTAATCTCTTCCTGAACTCCCTTAAAACCTCACCATAGTAACCCTAACCCTAACTCTTTGGCCAATCAACTCTGGTGTATTGGCTTCCTTACTCCTCCCACACCTCTCATCATCCCTCACAGAGTGCCTGCCTTCCTTGAATCTCTTATGCCACTCAAAAACTGATGCTAGATTCATGCAAGATGCTCCAAAAGCAGTCTGAAGCATTCCATGCGTTTCTGTGGCATTTTTCCAAGTATAAAACAGAATTTTATTGCATATCGTTATTCTAAGTGTCCTCATTGCATTTTTGAAATTCACCAGCTGTGACAATCAGGCTTTAATAAGGTGTATTCCAATTGCCGCTGTAGTTGTTCATTTGAACCTGAAATCATAAAAATTAGTCAGTCATCTCATAAGAGGTATAGCAATAATATACTGAATTTTCAAGAGTCTACGGCAATTTTAAATGCCTGTACAAAAAAAGTCTGGAAACTTATTAAAGGCACCACGTATTTAAAAACTAATCTATATTCATTTAGTATTATTAGTGGAATCGACAAATACATCAAGGAAAGGGATTTTTTAAAATTAATGTTGGGTGCAGTGGTAAAGTCTAGTACGTGTTTTTTTTCTAGAGTTTGTTTAAGTTTGTTAATTTCGTCGTAGGAGTGTGTTGCGATGAAAATGTCGTTTACATAGCGGACGTATATCTTGGATTTCGTTATTATTGTTTTAAATATTTTGTTTTTAATGTGGGAGATGTAGAATACGGAGATGGTAAGACCAAGGGGTGACCCCATCGAAATACCGCCAATTTATATGAAATTTCTCATATATTCTATATATGAATAATTCCAATAATATAACACACACACACACACACACACACACACACACACACACATATATATATATATATATATATATATATATATATATATGTATATATATAAACTAAAACACTTCACCTTACAATTGTTTCATACGTTTTCTATAGAAGACACGATCATCTGATGAACCTTTTTAAAATAAAGTTTCATCTGATGGCTGTGTTTTTAAAAAATCCTAATTGCTTATATTTTATACTGCTCTGCTTGTGAGTATTTGAGCACTCTTTGATTCATCAATCACTTTTTAAATGATTTATTCTCATTTGTTCACAATTTATACATGTACAGTAATATTGGTCTGATGATAGCGTTGGTGAGAAACCGACATGTACCCAGATATGTTGACGAAACCTGCTATCTACCAGCATTCACGGTTACCAGGAAAAAAAACCGCCAGGAACAAGAGATAACAATATCTCGAATCACCGCCCGGGGAAAAAGAAAAAATATCATAGAACAAAAAAAATTTTTTAAATGACTCACGGAACCTTCAGTAATAATACTAATGTTAATAATGATGGCATATATATATATATATATATATATATATATATATATATATATATATATATATATATATATATATGTGTGTGTGTGTGTGTGTGTGTGTGGTTTATCATCAGACCAATATCAGTATTATTACTGAAGGTTCTGTGAGTCTTTTTAAAAAAAATTTTAAATACATAAAGATACACGACACCAGACGATGACATTACATCCGGTTTTAATACTAACTTCTGGGCCATACCTTTTTGTTCACTCCTTCTTACTTTATTTATTTATTCGGGTTTTTTAACGAGTAAGAATGCATTGAAGGAATATTATATTTTTCTTTCCATTGAGTTTTGGGTGTCTGGAAAGGTTGATTTCTCGTATGGAGTGGCCAGCTAAAATTAATTGATAATAGCCATATGACGGTTTGCTGAGTTTTCTAATTATATATATATATATATATATATATATATATATATATATATATATATATATATATATCTCAATAACATGAGTTTACGTGATGGTAAGTGGGGTATGTAGATTATTAGAAGTACTGTTACACTGGTTGACCAGTTGTAGTAAAAGTTTAGATTCTCGCCCTGCCGTATATTGCCTGCTCGCATTATTCTGATTGTAACCCCTGCAGAGAGTTAGGATCTAACCCACACAAATAAAATTAGGGGTGTCTTGGAAAATCCATTCTCTGGTCATTTTCAGGTGTATAATTTTGACTAAAAAGAGACCTCTGTTTCTTTGATAATCATAAACTGAAAGAAGGCTGTAGAATGGTGGTGCGAAAACTCTGAAATAGCAACAGTCCGTTCAGTTATTAGAAGAAAGTTTAAATGCATAAAGAATATAAATTTTTCTTGTATTTTCAAGCTGTCATTTTTTATGGGGGGGGGGTAAAATATATTGGATTATAACATTCTTTGGTGACTATTCATAGCAACAAACAATTCATGCCAAACAATGAAACTCCTCACCCCAAATCCATTAATCTCCAACCTTGTTTGACGAGATTAATACCTGGTAAAAATTAATTGCAAAAAAAAAGGATTAAATTAGTCACAAAATTCCCACAATAAAGTAAATTTCACAAATTGTATCCGTTAGAACCCGAGTGACTGGTATTTATGCCATTACCAAGAATCACATATTCAGTGTTTTTTGATTCATCAATCTCTTTTTAAACAATTGTTTATTACCCTTTGTTTACTGGGTATACATATATAGTAATATTAGCCAGATGATTGAATTAGTGAGAAACTGACAGTTACCAAGTAATGTTGACTCTATGCCTACACTATCCTAACACACACGCACACACACACACACACACACACACACACATATATATATATATATATATATATATATATATAAAGTAATATTTTATGTTTATCACTTGCTCATTTGCTGTGTCAATAGACCAAATTTTCCGGTATTATTAAATAATGCTTAATATCAATGATAGAGCTACTATATATATATATATATATATATATATATATATATATATATATATATATATATATATATTCAGATATATACATATATAAAGTAAAAGTGGCGACCTTAGTCGAGGGTGACCCAAAGGCTCCCTTTTCAAAAGCTACTACACCGAGGTGAAGGGGAGGGCGCTACTCCATTCCAAGGATTGCTCCACTTTACCCTTGATTCTTACCTTATAATGCTGAGTGTTAAGCAAGGCAGTATTAACTACCATTTTTTGAGTCTTTGGTATGACTTGACCTGGGATTGAACCCCGGTCTCCCGGGCCATTGGCGAACACTTTGTTTCATTAAGACAATGTATATATATATATATATATATATATATATATAGGTGGGTATCATACAATAACTGGTGTCTATACAACACCATTGCTTCTAACAAAGCCTTCATCAGATGATGACTCTGGGTTCAAGCATGGTTTCGGGATCGAAGCATAATTACCATAAGCCCAGAGCGCCCCAGCCGTATCTCACAACACCACCAGACTTTGTCAAATTGTTGACGCTCTATGGGATTGCCAGGTCCACATTGATGCAGTTAGAGCCTTATCTTGGATCTTTTCCATGTATTTCCTCTTGTTTGATGGAGGAAGTCCAAGATTAGTCAAGAAAACGGAGGTTGAGTTGGCAATAAAACCTCTGCATCCGACTTCGATAGGAAATACATTTGTTATCCAGCCATTTCTGACACATTGTTCTTGCAGATCCTCATATTTTTCCAACTTATGCTAATGTGCCCAGTCGAAATTTTCTTCAAAAGTGACCGTTAACTCAATAACGAAAACTTTTTTTGCTTTAACGGACCAAATGACAATATCTGGACGCTTTGTCGTTAACGCTATTTCAGTTGGAAATATGAAGTTATATTTTAAATCGGTTGTGATGTGCCAGTCCGTGCAGCCCTCAAGCAATGATGGTTTACGCATATTTTTACGTACAATTTTCGAAATATTTCCTTCTTTAACGAACTGAATTGCTCTGTTGTTGATAATATTTAGAGCTTTATGGGCAGTCTCACAAAATATTTTTGAAACCTCAGAAAAAATCTCCAGAACTTCGTTATGTCTCCAAGTATAGCTTCTTAGAGCGTACTCACATCCAGTGAGAATATGTTTAAAGGCTCGCAGTTTTCCCACATGCTCTGAATCGGTTGGATGTAGTTAATCCCCAAGCACGAAGGTTGACTGGTGTTGGTAAGACGTCGCAGACTGCTTTTATGAGGAAACTTAATTTATACACACACACACACACACACACACACACACACACACACACACATATATATATATATATATATATATATTCCCCAAACACACGAGTTCAAGTTAGAAATCTTGCAGCAGTCAGCTGGAATTATCGTAAATGGTGTAAATCAATAGTTAGGAATACTGTTCCACTAGTTGATCACTCGCTGGTAAATTTTTGCCCTGTCATCTAATGTCCTGATTGGAATATTCTGATTGTAACCCTTTCAGAGAGGTAAGACTGTATTTTGCCCTGCCGGAAATAGGGATTCCTAATAGACCAACTCCGTAATTTCTACATCGCTAGTGCCAAGCAACTAAACAGCTAATCTGGTTGAAAATAACAAATTTCATATTGCGTTTTTAGTTATTTTCAAAGCCAGGAAACCAGAATAGAAGGGACTTTTCGTAGAGAGCTCTGAGTTCTAAGGGTTCATTTGAATAGAAAGTCCACTAACTGACAGCTCTATCAGTACTGCTTGGAATATTCTAATTATATCCCCTGGAGAGAGTTAAGAACTACCCCACGAAGTAAGAGGAACCACTTCATTGCCATTACTCTCAGGCTCACCCTAACATGTGAAAGTTTCTTCTATGAGCCAAATAGATCTGTTTAAAACTTATTAGTATTCAAGTGGACCGTGTGCAAACAAAAAACTTCGAACAAACAACAACACAAAAAAGTACATACGAAAGTGCTTCCTTACCTCAATGCATAAAATTGTCCTTGACAGATTGACATGCCATTAAAATCAATCAATCAATCCTGTAAATGATCTCTAGGAGTGATGATGGGGAGATAATAAACTAGTTAGTAACAAGAGTGATAAAGAGTAAAGGTTATAAATTTCATTAATGTTCATTTTTATGACTGGACTCATATTAAATTTTTTTTTTCAGATATGTTAAGTTGATCAAAGCAGGCTTCTGCCTCTCACTTACTGGTTTATTTATACACCAACCCCAACTTCTCCTCAGCCCAGTCGGCTGGGGCTGTAGAATACACCAACTGCATCTCTGCAGAGGGGTAAGACCGTCCCCCCTCCAAGCAAGTGTCCTGATATGACATTAAACCATCCGATGGAAAGACTCCAGCCTAGGAGATTTGGGAAATGTGGAATACTCCTTCATTGTTATTGCTCCCAAATCCACTCTGACCCAGAGTGGTAGTACCTGATAGGGTCATATCTCTGGGTGGAATTGAACAAACTGTGTGCAAACGAATGACTGATCTTAAATTATGATTGTTATATAGCAATACTTGAAACCATTTAACTAGATACAAAAAAAGGGCTCAGGCTCATCTAAGAACGTTATCTACAAAATGTGTTTACAAATCATATATATATTTAATATGTATATATAAACAGGATTGGACATTAAATAACCTACAAGGGTTGATATACCATAAAACCCAATCCAACCAAACCCAACCCAACCTCTCAACCTGTTGGTTACTATTGTTCCTATAGCAACATAAACTATGAAGGTTTTGTCATTCACTGTTACAAATCATTCGGTATTAATTTCTTTTGGCTATGAACTGTTGGTCATCAACTAGTTGGATCCCAAAATACATCATTTAGTTGATGGAATGGACTGATTTTAATGGCATGCTAACTCATTTAGGGTTATTTTATGTCTTGGCGTTAGGGAATCACATTCATTGTATGTTCTGTTTACATTTTTTGTGTAGTTGTTTCTTGAGAAGTTTTTTTTTTTGCACACGGCCCTATCAAATATGAATGTTTTTTTAGACAGATCTATTGACATATAGTTGTTGACGACCTTAATCGTGGGTGACCCGAAGGATCCCTTTTCAATAGCTACTACACCGAGGCGTAGGGGAGGACGCAACTCTATTCCATGTATTGCTCTACTTTACTCTTAATACTTACCTTATAATGCTGAGTGCTAAGCAAGGCAGCATCGAGTATCATATTTTGAGTCTTTGGTATGACTCGACCTGGGATTGAACCCCAGTCTCCCGGACCATTAGCGAACACTCTACTCATTAGACCAATGGCCCGGTTAGAAGATCTTAACAGGTACTAACATCAGAGTGGACCTGGAAGTAATGGCAATAAAGAGGTACTCCAAATTCCTCAGACCTCCAGAACTGGGGAGTCACTATCAGATGCTGTTTACTGTAATAACCAGAGAACCTTTTTTTGAGTGGGGAGAGTCTTACCTTTCTGAAAAGGATGCAATCAGTGCATTCTAAATCCTACCATTAGAGTTTCCCATCTAATAGTAATAATCTCTATCCAATAATAATCCTTAGGTTGGTTGGTTGGTTGGTTGGTTGGATTTTTTATGTCATATCAACCTTTGTAGGTTATTTAATGCCGAATCCATCTTTATGCAAATAATCAGTTCTATTTAAAACAATTCAGTTTAGCATGAGTACAGTTTAATTGTCAAAACCATTTCTATTTCAGTTTATTAAAACAGTTCTAATTCAGTTAATTCAGTTTAGTATAAGCACATATTTTGTTTATACACAGTTAAATGTCAAAACAGTTCTATATATAACAATTCAGTTTAGTGTGAGTACAGTTTCAATGTCAAAAACAGTCCCATTTCAAACAATTCGGTTTAGCACAATCACGTATTTTAAATGTAAGTACAGTTAAATTGTCAAAAACATTTCTGTTTTAAGCTATTCAGTTTAGTCAAACAGTTTTAATTCAAACAATTCAGTTTAGCATAAGTATGCAGTTTAGTTCTATTTAACCCATAGATTGGGCCCTATCAGGTGCTACCATTCCGGGCTAGAGTGAACCTGGGAGCAATGGCAGTGAAGGGGTACTCTGCATTCCCCAAGGCTCTAGCATCACTGGAACCTCTCCATCTGATTGTTTAGTGTCATATCTAGGATACTCGTTGTGGGGTGGGTCTTCCCCTCTGCAGAGGTGCAGTCAGTGTATTCTACAACCCCAGCTAACTGGGCAATATAATAATCCTTAGGTTTCAAGTCTTCCGAACATTTTTTTACTCATGATCCTATTGAAAACTTATAATTTTCAAACTGATTTATTTGACCCATAGATGGGACACAAACAGAGACTACCACTCCTGATTAGAGTGGACCAGGGTGTAATGGTACTGAAAAAGTACTCCACACTCTCCATCAGATACAGTTTAGTGTTGTACCTAGGATGGTCCTTTTGGTGGGGATCTTAAACCCAGGCAATTGGCGAATTGTTAGCCCCATTTAGTGCTAATAAAATTTTAACTGCAATGTATTTTTTCCATCTTGTCGCATGGAAATCAAACTCAAACCTCTTATGGCTTACTCCACAAACAAATACTTTTTGAAAATTTAAAAATTCAACTGTTTTTAACAGTAAACTAAAAAATTCGTCATTCAGTAAATTTTTAATGGGAAATTGCGTTAAAAAACAATTAGAAATTATCTTTTTCACCCAACATCATCTGATGATGAAATGATACAGCGTGTGTGGGCAGAAATTGTCGAGTGGTCAGTCCTGGTAAGCAGTAGTTTCGTCTAGGCTACAAATTAAGTATTTCCTGCTCAGTGATTAGAGGAAGCCTGGGGGAAATATTGGGAGAAGAGGGTGGTTCAAGTTGGCTCCGTCAATGAACAATGGTGGGAGAGAGTTTTGGGATAGAAGAGAAGTTGAAGTGGAAGAGGAAGAGGAAGTGTATTGGTGGGGTTGGGGTTGGAGGGGGGTGAAGAAAGCGAAATGGGGATGAGAACGATGACCAGCTTCTCAAAGAAGTGAAAGAACTTTGAGCAAAGGAAAAAAGAAAAAGAAAACCAAGAAAAAACAACTGTAATCAGATGAAGCAATTCCAGCGAAAAATTTAAAAAAAAAAAAACGAAAGAAAAGGAAGAAAGAGAAGGATGAAAAAGAGAAAGTGAAGAATAGGAAGTAAATGGTACAAAAAAATGAAGAAGCAAAACATGATGATGAGGAGGAGGAGGAGGAGGAAGAGGGGAGGAGAAGGCTGATGAAGGGAAAAGTGTAGGAGGAGAAGAGAGAGGTGGAGAAGGAGAATGGAGGAGGTAATTTACTAAGCTTTTTTGCTTAGATGTAGCACAAGGCCGCATGAATTGGGCACCCAATGAGAATCGAACTCACTCGTGTAGGTTTGCTAGGCTACCTTGCTAACCATTACACCACCCGAGGTGCCCTTAAGGAGAATGGAGGAGTAGTGTAAAAGAAGAAGAAACAGAAGAGGAAAATAACCTAAGAAAAAGGAAAGATGACAATGTGAAAAGCAATGAAGGGTCAGTATGAACGTGGGAGAAGGAAAGATGTCACTTAGTTATTTTGTTAAAAGGCATACCAAACCTTGTGGGCTATTTAAAGCTAAATCTTGTTTTTGTGTATATATGATTTCATGTCTTATATATTGATAGAAATAACTTCAATTAACTTCATGTATGTTAATAAATTAAAAGAAATAATTTTCCTTCGTGAGTATTAATACATTTTTTAAAAAATTCAATTAACTTCTTGTATATTAATAAATTACAAGAAATTATTTCAATTTACTTAGTATATATTAATAGATCAGAGGAAATAATTTGAATTAGCTTCGTTTGTATTAATAAATTAGAAGAAATAATTTCCATCAACTGTTTCTCTAACTGAAGTTGACTCTCAGCCACCACTTTCTTGTACCCATTAAATAAAAAGAGTTAGGTCTTTATTTGCAAAGAGCAATTTGAAGAATATGATCGAGACTTAATCACATAGGGGCAAAGGCTTGACATATCCAGCCGATTGATCAGATCAGGCTTCTCCAAGATTGCCTGTTCAGCCCAAGTAAGGTCTAAAGAGGGATGTTGCAGGTCACGTTGCCACTTTGCACCCAGGTCACAGACCACTCAGCCACTAGGGTTCTGTTCTCAAGCATAATAGGTTGCCACCCATGGCCAACAAGTGACTCCATCAGGCAAGATTTACCCCTCTGCAGAGGTGCCTTCTGCATATTCTTCTACCCCAGGCTAAAGGGCGGGTGAAGGAAGGAAAAGAAGAAAGGAGCAAAAAGGAGTAAAAAGAAAAAAACAGAGAACGTCAATCAGATGAGGATCTCAAGGGGAAAAAAGAAAAGAAAAAATGAAGAAGTGGAGGAAGGACAAAGTAGAGAAAGTAAGGAAAAAGAAGTAACTGATGCTAAGAATGATGATGATGATGATAAGAGGGAAAGAACAGGTAGAGAGGTGGTGGTAGTGGTGGTGGCGGTGGCGTGAAAGAAGAGGAAAATAATCTGAAAGAGAAAGATAAAAAGAGAATGTGAAAAAAAGGAAAGCTGAGTATGAATGAGAAAGAAAGAAAGAAAGAAAGAAAGAGAATTAAAAGAAAAAAAAAGAAAATATAAAACACTACAGAGACAAAATTAGGATTTGCCCCCATCCACCCCCAAATTTAAAAAAAATGATTAATTAAAGAAAAAGAATAAAAAATTAAAAAAAAATTAAATAAAAAGATAAACAAGAAGAACTTTCTTTAAAATGAAGAATTGGTTTGTTTTATTTATTCAAAGGCATATCATCACCTTCTGGGTTATTTAATGTCCAAATTAGAATAATCTGTAAATGGTCCTATTTACCAACCCCTCCGCTCGGGCATGATATGACACAAGGTCAATTTTTAAGCGGAGTTTAACAGATTTGAAATCAGAGTTTTCCTTCTCCTAGACTAGTTGCCTCACCAAGAGCTGAAGAACCTAGTTTGTCCTACTATTTACCCATAGCTGGAGGGAAATTTATTGGATTCATACCTTTCCCAAGAGTATTAGTGCTATGTGAAATGCAACCAGTCTCGTCCAGGATTTGAACTCCAGTCACCGTGTCCATTTCCTACGACGATAACCATTACACCACGCTAATTACTCTATTCAACTCTATTCATTCATTTGTGCACAATCAAATTGTTTTAAGTATTGCTATGTAATACCAATAATTTTATTTTGTGTACAGTTTGGTTTGGTTTCTTTGTTTAATGGCATATCAACTCTTTTTAGGTTATTTAATGCCAAAGCCATTCTTCTAGAAGAACAGTAGTGGTACTATTTAACCCATAACTGGAAGGATAAGGGGGTTCATACCTTTCCCAATGGTATTTGCCCGAAAGTGAACGTAATAGCGCGACTGGAGTACGAACTCGCTGACTACGATTCCGCAGTCCATCGCTTTAACCATTACACCACGAGGACACCCCCTATTTTGTGTACAGTAAAACAGATTTAAGTATTTAACACTGATAGTTTTACTTACACACTGGTATATAATTCCCAGTATTGCTATGTAATATTAATAATTTAATTTAGGCCCATAGTTCAAAAGTTTCAAGTATTGCAATTCAACCCTAATAATTCTATTTAACATGACAAAATCATTTGCACATAGTTAAGTGGTTCTAAGTATTGCGACATATACAGCTTGTTAAATTGCACTGTCAATAGAACCAAGAACACACTGCATTCCTTGTAGAGAGTCCTGGGTATGACAGTAAATTTTATCCTGTAGTGAGGCTCCAGCTCTGGAGTTCTGGAGAGTGGGGAATCGTCCTTTCAATGAAATTACTCCCAGGTCGACTCTACACCAGGATTGGTTGTAACTGTTTGTGTCCCAAATACTTGATACCATATAACTGTGAATTATTTGTATCATCATCATCATCATCATCATCATATCACGCCATACGGCCTCTTACTACCCATCACGAAAACTATCCAAGTTAGATGAACAAGACATACGGCACACTGCTGGAGAAGTAGGGACGACCTCATAAGTGATGTACTTCCGTGGAACCCCTCATATGGATGAACAAAGGCAGGATGACTAACTAGAACCTTCATACAACAGCTCTGGCCGATACAAGATTTAGCCTTGAAGACCTATCAGAAGCGATGGACGATAGAGAAGGGTGGCGGGAGATGTGTATAATCATCATCATCATATCGTGCTGGTAGCACGGATATCCCTGACCCTCTCTCGCCACTCCTCCCTATCGTTCATCGCCCTAGGTAGGTCTTCAGGACAACATCCCGCATCCTCTCATAGCTACTGAATGTATGTTCGTGCTAGTCGTCCTGCTTTTGCACGGCCATGTGTGGGGGTCCATAAGAGTACATCTCTTATGAGTTCGTCCTTGCTTCTCCAGCAGTGTCCTGCATGTCTGGCTCGTCTAACTTGAATAGTTTTCGTGATAGGGGGCAGGTGGCCGTACAGTTGGTGTCTTGTGGGGTGTTGCCGCCAGGACTTGTTTAAGATTGCACGTAGCATAGTTAATTTAAGCTATAATTGTTTATCAATGGTCACTATTATTATTGGTCACTTAAAACATAATTTCTAGAAATAGTTGAAGTCGTATAACAGTGTACAAATTATTAGTATTATTACAGCATTAAAAAAGTGAGGATAATAATCAATAGTTAGGGGGGGGTCCTCGTGGTGTTAATGGTTAAAGCGATGGACTGCGGAATCGTAGTCAGCGAGTTCGTACTCCAGTCGTGCTATTACGTCCACTTTCAGGCAAATACCCTTGGGAAAGGTATGAACCCCCTTATCCTCCCAGCTATGGGTTAAATAGTATCACTACTGTTCTTCTAGGAGAATGGCTTTGGCATTAAATAACCTAAAAAGAGTTGATATGCCATTAAACAAAGAAACCAACCAAACCAAACCTGATTGGTTGGTTGGTTGATTGGGTTTTAAAAAGGATTGGGTTTCAATAGTTAGGAATAGTCACTTTAAACCAAATAATTGTGAATGAATTATTAGCAATAGAAAGGAATACTTAAAACAATTTAACTGTATGCAAATTATTTTTATTTAGAATTGATACACGAGGCTATAATTGTATACAAAGGTTTATTATCTGTTACTTGAAACCTTATAATTGCTTTAAATCATATAATAGTGTATAAATTATTATTATTGAATAAGAATACTTGAAACCTGTAATTTTGTACAAATCATTTGTATCAAATATACTTTACCCTATATAGGTAAAAAATAATCATTCACGATACTTGAAACCATTTAACTCTATACAAACAAATGATTGATATTAAATAGAATTATTGGTGTTAGATAGCAATACTTGAAACCATTTAATTGAGTACAAATAATAATAGTAAAATACTTGAAACCATTTAACTGTGTGCAAGTGAATGAGCTCTGGTCGGCTTAAGAATATCAACCACAAACTATTCATTTAAAAATTATATATATATATATATATATATATATATATATATATATATATATATATATATATGAACAGGATTTAGCATTTAGCATCAAAGGTTGATATACTATAAAATCCAACCAACCAACCAACCAAGAATACTTACTTGATAGATACTTACTTGAAGCTATAATTATTTACAAATGATTATTATAATTAGTTACTTGAAATCTTCTAACTGCTTAGCAAAAAAAACCCTGACTTTAAATAACCCAACAAGAGTTGACATGCCATAAAACCATCCACTCAACACACACACACACACGCATATATATATATATATATAATTTTTTTATATAAAAAGAAAAAGAAGAAATCACTTAGAACCATTATAAATAAATTCATTTCTGGCCATGATGAACATCATCAGATGTTAAGTGAATAAATTTTTTTTCCCTTAAAATTTTTTCATCTAACATCTGAATATGGTTATCATAGACCAGAAATAAATTCATGACACCAAAGAAGTAAATTTTTTCTTGTTATTTTAATATAAAAAAATTATTGGCTCTGCACATTGAGTTTTGATGTATTCCTAATCCCAAATTAATTATACATCGATAGCCGTTGTCATTGAGCACTCAAATTGAATACTCCTTGCACTCCTCAGATTATATATATATATATATATATATATATATATATATATATATATTAATCTGTATATCTAATCTATAATTCTTTTGGTGTGAAAAAAAAACCCAGATTGCGCAATTTGCAAATTCAACAAAGTTATATCTGGAAAAAAAATTCAGTAAAGAAAGAAAAAAACGAAAAACACACGTGCTACTTGAAAATAATCAAGTAGCACGTATATCAAGTCAAAAGAAAAAACACCGACAGAATTACCTTAGCTAAAACGTAATAAATACACAAGATAGAGCTAATATTATGAAAATAATTCCTATTTTCATTATATATATACTTTAAGAAAAACAACAAAACCGGTCACATAGGATTATAAATTTATTTCCATCCTGTTACGCATTTTTGAAATTTCCAAAAACACGAAAAAAATTAACAGGACTTCTTCAGATCTTTTAGATAAAAAAACTAGAATAGACACAGAAAGGTGGGAGGGGATAGAAGAGGGGTAAAGAGTTATATCCTCATTAAGCCCACTTCCGTTTTAAATTTTAATTTCGGTGAGAAATGTAGTAAATTTATTTTTAAAAAATTTTTTATTTTTTATTTTATAATTACATTTTGACCTAAATTACAGATTTTATATTGAATTAGATTTAAACTTTAATTAATAACCTTACGTAATGATACAGTAATAGATATATTAAACTAAAACAAATATTTCATTTATTTAAAATATTTTAAAATTTCAAAACTATTTAGAAACCATTAATCAGTTACACTTTTTATGAGTAGTACGTATGTATTATATGCTTTTTCACAATTTTTCTATCTAACATTTTATTTTATTTATTCATTTACATTAATTCTCAATTTAACTCTATGCTTTTTTTTTTTTTTTAATTTTTTTGTTAATTATTTATAGTTTAAACTTAGCCCTCTGTCTCCATGTCGCTATTAATTCACTTCTCTCATTTAATAATTTTTTTGGCTCTGGAAAAAGCAAAATGTGGATTTTTTCCTCAAGACACAGATTGCACCTACTATCGAAAGACTTTGGTGTAATCATCGTAGGAAATAAACACAACAAGCCAAGTTCAAAACCTGGACAAGGCTGTTTGCATTTCAGATAAAATTAATACCTTAAGGAACTGTGTGAATCCAACCATTCTTCCTCCAGCGATGGGCAGACTTATCTCTTTAGCCCTAGCTTTGCCAACTGGTCATAGACTGTCTCGGGTGATGTAATGGTTAGCAAGCTAGACTAGTAAACATTCACTAGTGAGTTCGAGTCTCACTGAGTTCCCCATTTATACGGTCTTGTGTCACATCTAGACAACTGGTCTAAGAGAACGAAAACTCTGAATTCAAACCTGTTAAACCTTGCTTAAAAAAATGACTTTTATTTGCCTCCTGCTCTTGCAGAAGGTTTGGTATATATATATATATATATATATATATATATATATATATATATATATATATATATATATATATACCAAAACCTAAGTAAGAATCCATTGAAAGGATATTTTTATGATTTTTTTTCTCCATTGAGCGATGGCTATCTGAAGAGGTTGGTTTCCCTTATGGAATGGCCAACTGAAATAAATTTATAATTCTAAATATATTTATATATGTATATATTAATAATATATATTATATATAATAATATATATTATATATAATAATGATTATAATGATAATATATATCATATGTAATAATAATAATATATATTATATATAATAATAATAATATATATTAAATAATAATAATGAATCAATAAAAAAAAGAAAATTTGTAAAATTGTCGACTTTGCTGTCCCGGCGGACCACAGAATAATTCTGAAGGAACGTGAAAAGAAAGATAAGTACCTCGACTTTGCAAGAGAATTGAAAAAGCTGTGGAACATGAAAGTAACGAGTGTGCCAATTGTGATTGGTGCGTTAGGCACAATAACTAAAGGATTATTAAAAGGCCTGGAAGACTTGAAAATTGGCGGACGGGTCGTGACTATCCAAACGACAGCATTGCTAAGAACGGTCAGAATCCTGAGACGAGTCCTGGAGACTTGAGGAGACTTGCTGTCACTCAAACTCCAGTGTAAAACCATCAGTTAACGCTGATGTGAAAAACTCTAAAAGAGTATATAATATTAATAATATATTATATATATATATATATATATATATATATATATATATACATAATAAATTTATTTACAAATGACGGTTTGTACAATTTTTTTACAATTATATGAATTAGCTTTGTATGAAATCTATAAATTTATATAATCATTATCATACATTCAGCACTCCTGGAGATTTTTAAGAATCGTCTTATATATTATGAAATTGAATCATTCCCAACACCTTTTCTTTGGATATATATATATATATATATATATATATATATATATATATATATATATAACTGTGTGCAAATAAATTGTTATTACTTAATAGGAATATCTATTTTAGACCATAAAATTGTGTATAAATTATTAACATTAAGAATTGTTACTTGGAACACTATTTGTTTACTTATCACCATCATCAAGTCCTGCTGACTGCCCGGAGTTCCCTGGCTCTTTCTCTCACCATCCATCCCTATCATCCATCGCTCCTGGCAGGGTGCATCCAATGTCTGCATAGAGCAGCATCGTCTTTGCTCGTTGGTCAACACTCGCACGTCAATATGTTGGAGTCCATAAGAGAACGTAAAGTAAGTAAAAGTTGGCGGCCTTCGTCGAGGGTGACCCGAAGGCTCCCTTTTCAATAGCAACTACACCGAGGTGTAGAAAAGGGCGCTGCTCCATTCCCAGGGCAGCTCCAATTTACCTTTGATCCTTACCTTGTAGAGCTAAGCAAGGCGGAATCAAGTACCATTTTTTGAGTCTTTGGTATGACATGACCTGGGATTGAACGCTGGTCTCCCAGATCATTGCCAAACATTCTACTCATTAGGTCAATAATTGTTTACTAATTTTTATAATGTCCGAAACTATTTCTCGTTGCCACTTTTGTAATGTTTCGTAAGGGAGGTAATTTTGGCCGATACTTGAAATCTTTTTACTCTCATACAATATCAAATGCTAAGTATGGAATGCAAAACAATACTAACAAGCAATGTAACATTTCACATCTATTTTGCATACGTCTCGCCTCTCTCTCGTCATTGCCCAGTCGGCTGGGGCTGTAGAATACACCGACTGCTTCTCTGCAGAGGGGTAAGACCCCCCCCCCCATAAAGAGTGTCCTGGATATGACACTAAACAATCTGATGGTGAGGTTCCAGCAGTGCTGGAGCTTTGGGGAATGCGGAGTACCCCTTCATTGCCATCGCTCCCAGGTCCACTCTGGCCCGGAGTGGTAGCACCTGATAGGGCCCTATCTATGGGTTAAATAGAACTAACAGCATACTTATACTAAAATGAATTGAGTAAACTGAATAGTTTGAAATAGAAACGTTTTTGACAATTAAACCGTACTTACACTTAAACTGCGTGCTTATGCTTAACTGAATTATTTCAAATAGAACTGTTTTTCGACATCAAAACTGTATTTACACTTAACTGAATTATTACATATTACTGCTTTTTTGACAATGTTTTTGACAATTAAACTGTGTACTTATGCTAAACTGAAATGTTTTCAATAGAACAGATTATTTACATGAAAATGGATTTGGCGTAAAATAACCTACAAAGTTGATATGCCATATAGCCAAATAAATCAAATCAATCAATCAATCTCTCTCGTCAGACCTCTGACTGACCCATTCTATATATCCACCTCTTCTAGTCATATATATATATATATATATCTTCTAGAACTCCAGTAGCACAATCCATTTGAACATTTGTGTTTGTTGGCTAGAGATCCTTGTTCGAAGCACGAGTCGGTATTGGTACATTTTTCTACATAGCACTGGTAATTAGCATTAATTACTTAAAACCATATAATTGCTTGAAAAAAAAGACTAACTTTGGCATTGAATAACCCAACAAGGGTTGTCATGTCATGAAACCAACCAACCCAGCCAAACCAAATTAAACCAGATCAATTTTTTGCCTAAAAATTAGGTCTTTGAAATTATATCCATATATGAGTATTTATGACATCTATTATAAGAGTTATGTAATTTTATTTTGGGAACGAGGCATAGCATACATTTTGTTAAATATAAACAAGATCATAATTCATTCTTTTAAACATATGACTTATTTACGATTTTAATACAAGGCTCATCAAGTCAGGATGATTAAGATAGAGGGAGAGGTCTGAAACCATCAAAAAAACAACGGATTATTATCTTCTGATATTTTCTCTTGACAGATTAGTCAAGATCACTCAAAGATAGCTGTGGACTCGAATTTAGTAAACAAGTAAAAGTTCAATAGACACTCATTTTGTTTTTTTAAAATTGTTCAGAGTAGACTTTGGTAGGGAAATAGATATAAACATTACATGAGATAAGATGGAAATAAAGAGACTGAGGCTGAAAACAATTATGCTTAAATCATTTCGGTATAGTACAAATGGGTTGGGGGTGGAGAAAGAATATGCTACACCGATCTTTAGAGCGAGAAAAGCCAGCTTGCATGCTTGCTTTGAAAATCAGCATACAAAATCTTGGCTTTTTAAGACACGCCAACAGCCCAGATTCTCTTGACTCTCTCTCTCTCTCTCTTTCCCTCTCTCACACACACACACACCATCTGTACCGATCGTACTTGGTAAGTCTTCTGGACGGCACCTAGTGTTCGCACAAAGCTGATGGATGTAAGTTTTTGCAAGTCAGCTAACACTGGTGCGTCCAAGTGTAGTAGTCCATAACAGAACGTCACTTAAGAGTTTATCCTTACTTCCAAAGCAGTGCTCAGTTCGTTTTACTTGGATGGTTTTTAATATAGGAGGTAAGTCGCTGCACAACTTCTGTTTTGTTGGATGCTGCGACCAGGATTTTTTCAAAAGAGAAATCGATCCACTTTTCAGATTCGGACAATTAAACAAATCTTCGAAGGAGTCCCTCAAAAAAGACTTTCTTGCTTAACACTCAGCATTATAAGGTACGGATCAAAGGTAAAGGGGAGCAATCCAAGGAAAGGAGTAGCGCCCCCCTACACCTTGGTGTAGTAGCTCTCGAAAAGAGAAACTTCGGGTCACCCTTGACTACGGTCGCCAACTTTACTATATATATATATATATATAGGAACAGAATTAAGTAGATAAATAGATAGATTAGGTCTTTAATTTTTGTCTGATCATTTTGTTTAAAAAATTGTGAAACATACTAAATAAATTGACTCATTCCATCATGGGAAATTTTGTAACTTTTTTGTGGCTAAAGATAATACCGACCAAGCATTTTCGCGTGTTCTGGCCCCATTAGTTGATGAGATAATTAATATAATATATAAGCAGAGTGATTTAGCGGTTAGTCAATCAGTCGGAAAATCAAGAGTGGGTCGGACTTGGTCGGTGGGTTCGCGTCGGGTCCAGAGATGAAACGAGCGTCTCTTTCGACACAATCTTTGGTCGGGGGAAGAAGAAAAATGAAGTCGGTCTTTTGATCGTTCGTCTCTCGATTCATTCTTTCAATCTAGCTTTCTCTTTCGTTTCGGTGACGATTGCTATGAAATCTTGCAGGCAGAAAATAAACTTTCGTATTCGAAACAACTGGGTCCGTCTTGTATTTTGAGAATAATGATGACGTTTCATAATGGGTCCCAATTGTAACACCTTTATTCATACCTATGTGTGGAGAGTTACCCTTATTGATATATTGATCCCGTAGCGTTACAAAAAACTTGTTATCTAGAGGATTTTGCCGTTCCAGTGGACCACAGAATGAAGATGAAAAAAAAAAAAAAAGAAAACGATACACGAATACTTTGGTCTTGCTGGAGAGTTGAAAAATCTGTGTCGGTAATACCAATTGCAGTTGGTTAGCTCGGAACGGTCTTCCAGAGCTTGGGAAAAAATGACTAGAGTTATAGAAAATCAGGGATAGAATCAAAATCATAGACCACAGCATTGTTAAGATTGGCTAGAATACTCAGAATGATTCTGGAAATCTGAAGAGATTTGCTGTCACTAAGACTTCAGTAAAAGACAACCAGTTAAAACCAGGAAAAAAATTCACAAGCAGGTAAATAATAATGATAATAATAATAACTCGGGGATTTTGAAATACAAACGGATCCCCTAATCTCGGCCAGACGACCAGACCTATTAATAATCAACAAGAAAAAGAGAACTTACCGAATTGTAGACTTTGTTGTCTCGGCTGACAACAGTGTAAAATTGAAAGAAAGCGTAAAGGAAGATAAGTACCTCTACTTAGCCAGGGAATTGAAAAAACTGTGGAACATGAAATTGACGCTGATACCAATTGTAATTGGTGTGCTCAATCCTCCAGTCCTTATACTAAAGGATTGGTATAAGGACTGGAGGACTTAAAAATAAGAGAACGAGTGGACACAATCCAAATTACACCATTGTTAAGATCATCCAGTATACTGAGGAGAGTCCTGGAGACTTTAGGAGACTTGCTGTCACTCAAACTCCAATGAAAAACCATCAGCTAACACTAGCGTGAAAAACTCGAAAAGGAGTATAATAATAATAATAATAATAATGATAACCTGCTAAGGAGAGTACTATTAAAGTCAGTAGAAAAGTAATTCCCAAAAGAGGCAGCAAAAATATCAAAACATTGAATAACAATAATAACAGAATTTCTTCTGATATCAGCACAAAACAACGCCATAAGGACTATGTCAAAGCAAGAATAGACAAGACGCAACAAAATAACAGATGAAGATTATGTGGTGATAAAGACGAAACGATCAATTACATTATAAGCGAATGCAGTAAATTAGCACAAAAAGAGAATAAGACAAGACACGATTGAGTGGGGAAGGTGATCACTGAGCATTGTTCAAGAAGTTTAAATCTAACCATACGAACAAATGATATATTAACAACTCAGAATCTGTCATGGAAAAGGAGACGCACAAAATTCTCTGGGATTTTGAGATACATACGGATAATTTTATATCAGCCAGACGATCAGACATAGCGATAATCAACAAGAAAAAAACAGAAAGAAAACCGTTCCGGCTGACCACAAGGTAAAACCGAAAGAAAGTGAAAAGAGAGATAAGTACCAAAACCTCGCTGGAGAACTGAAAAAACTATGGAACTTAAAAGTGACTGTGATACCATTTGTTGGTTGGTTGGTTGGTTGGTTGGTTTTACGGCGTATCAACCCTTTTCGGGTTCATTTAACGCCAGTGTATTCTACAGCACCAGCCGACTGGGAAATACACAGAGTTAATGTCAAAATAGTTGTATTTCAGATAATTCAGTTCAGCATTAATACACAGTTTAGAGATCATGTCAAAACTTCTATTTCAAACAATCTAATTTAGCATAAATACGCAGTTTAAATGCCGAAAACAGTAAATTCAAACCACGGTTTAATTTTATTTAACCCATAGATAGGACCCTTTTTCAAACAATTCAGTTTAGCATAAGTACACTGTTTGCTTATACACGGTTAAATGGAAAAACATTTAGTTCTAAACAATTCAGTTTAGCGTAATTACAGTTTAGTTCTATTTGACCCATACATAGGACCCTATCAGGTACTACCACTTCGGGCCAGAGTGGACCTGGGAGCGGTGGCCAAAAAGGAGTACTCTGCATTCCTAAAAGCTCCAGCATTACTAGAGCCTCACCATCAGATTGTTTAGTGTCATATCCAAGACACTCGTTAGGGGAGTCTTACCTGTCTGCAGAGATGCAGTCGATGTATTCAACAGGCCCACCCGACTGGGCCAAGTTGTTATTGGTGCCCCCAGTACAGTCACAAAAGGATTGGTAGAGGGACTGGAGGACTTGGAAATGAGAGAACGAGTGGAGACCATCCAAACTGGAGGCCAGAATTAAACATGTCTCTACGATAATACGAAACTTTATCGTTGGCCCGACTGATAATCTTAAGAATACATACGGGTCTTCAATTGCAGAACACCTTGCTGAGAAATTTAGTTTTGACTTGTTCTCCATACTGAGCAAGTCACACTCTTCATTCCATCTTAAAGAATAGGAGACAATTCATTTTGTTCAGTAGACTGTCACTGTGTAAACAGAGAGAAAGTCAGGTTGGTTGGTTGGTTGATTAGGTTTAATGGCATATCAACCTTTGTAGGTTATTTAACGCCGAATCCATTTTCATACAAATAGTCAGTTCTATTTCTAAAAATTCAGTTTAACATGAGTACACAGTTTAATTGTCAAAAACATTTCTATTTCAAGCTATTCAGTTTAATCAAACAATTCTAATTCAAACAATTCAGTTTAGTATAAGTATAGATTTTCTCCACGTGTCAAAACAGTTCTATATCAAACAATTCAGTTTAGCATAAGTACAGTTTCAACGTTAAAAACAGTTCTATTTCAAGGATTTCAATTTAGCATAAGAACACAGTTTAATTGTCAAAAATATTTCTCTTTCAAGCTATTCAGTTGAGTATAAGTAGAGATTTTGTTTACACATGTCAAAACAGTTCTATATATAACAATTCAGTTTAGCGTTAGTACACTTCAATTTCAAACAATTCAGTTAAGCATAAGTCCGCAGTTTAAATGTAAATACACAGTTTTTTGTCAAAAACATTTCTATTTCAAGCTATTCAGTTTAGTCAAACAGTTCTAATTCAGACAATTCAGTTTAGCATAAGTATGCAGTTTAATTCTATTTAAGATTTAATATTTAATAGATAGGGCCCTTTCAGGTGCTTCCATTCCGGGCCAGAGTGGATCTGGGAGCAATGGCAATGAAGAGGTACTCCGCATTCCCCAAAGCATTACTGGAACCTTACCATCAGATTGTTTAGTGTTATATCCAGGACACTCGTTTAGGGAGGTCTTACCCCACGGCAGAGGTACAGTTGGTGTATTCTACAGCCCCAGCCGATTGGGCAATACACAGAGTTAATGTCAAAACAGTTTTATTTCAAATAATTCAGTTTAGCATAAGTACACAGTTTAGAGATCAAAACTGTTCTATTTCGAACAATTCAGTTCAGCATAAGTATGCAGTTTAAATGTCAAAACTTCTATTTCAAATAATCTAATTTAGCATAAATACGCAATTTAAATGTCAAAAACAGTAAACTCAAACTACTGTTTAATTCTATTCAACCTATAGATAGGTACTACCACTCCGGGCCAGAGTGGACCAGAGTGGAAGCAATGACAAAGAAGGGGTACTGCGCATTTCCCAACGCTCCAGCATTACTGGAGCCTCACCATCAAACTGTTTAATGTCATATGCAGGACACTCATATAGGGGTTTTACCTCTCTGCATAGATGGAGTCGGTGTATTCTAATGTCCCAGGCTACTGGGCAAGTTAATGTCTGCTTAATATATTGATCTAACAATATATCAACATTATTTCGATATAGTCTCCAATATAAACATTTTTTCCTCATATGTTTCCATATTTCTCATAGTTTGGGTTTTTCTGTTTTATAAGATATTATCTTCGATTTAGCTCTGTTGAACGAGGAGTGAAACCGGTTTGCTAGCTCGTCAATTTTTTTCTGCCTTTGATGCTTTTATTCTCATGATGAATAAAACACACACACACACACACACACACACACACACACACATATATATATATATATATATATATATATATACCTAAAAGTAATATTCCTATTTGTCATCTAACTTTTGTTCTATATGTACTTGTTGATGCAAAGAACATTTTCTTATATGTACAAAGAACATCTGTAGACACCAAAGGTATTCATAGACAATTAAGGTACAATGGGACATTCACAGACACAAATCCTGGAATTTCAAAAGCTCACATCCTATCAAAACAATCTTTACTTTAAAAACTTAACATTCAAAATCTCCTGAAGAAGGCGAAAAGTTTGAAATACGTTTAGAGCACAAGTATATGAAATAATAATTACCTTAATGCCATTTTTGAAATCATTTGCGAGCCTATTTATTTTAGAATATTTACTTTTTCTCTTGTTGGACCAACAAAAATCTTTATATATTAATTGTCTAAAATTAAGATTTAAAATTTAAATTCTAAAATTTTAAAAAATTCAGTCTTGATACTTTTTTTTATCACACTTCATATACACTATTTTTTGTAAAACCTCGGTACTGGTTTCACTGTTCATTGAGAATAAGTCCATTCATTGTTGAGCGGTCAAACAGTGTGGCGTTGTGTCTAAGCTTGTTCTTGTAAAATAGATGTCTATAATGTTCCTTGATTTAATTGTGGGTTAGGTTGGGTTGAGCTTCTGGCATATCAACCCTTGTAGCTTATTTAATGTCAAATCCTATATATATATATATGTGTGTGTGTGTGTGTGTGTGTGTGTGTTGTAGGTCTAAAGAGAGAAAAAATATTCTAAAAGGATTAGGTCCACGAAGAGATTTGTATTTTTTAGAATTTATTTATTTTCGTGAACCTATTCATTTATATATATATATATATATATATATATATATATATATATATATATAATGCAAATTTTTTGTTGTAGGTCCAAAGAGAGAAATAAATATTCTAATATATATATTGAAAATTATATATATACATATATATATATAATTTTCAAACGAAACGTAACATTTTAAACCAGCCAGAGATCATTTGTTTGCACACAGATAGTTTCATGTATTGATATATACCACGAATAATCTTATTTGATATTAATCGTTTGTTTTCACACAGGTAAAAGGTTTCAAATATTGCTATCGGACACAAATAGTTTTATTTGCACACAGTTAAATGGTTTCAAATATTGCTATTGAACACTTATAATTATTATCAACTTTATTCATTCATTTGCATACAGTTGAATGTTATCAAGTATTGATGTCGAACACTGAAGCCTGAAAGTGAACGAACGTAATAGCGCGACTGGAGTTCGAACTTGTTTTCAACGATGTTGCAATTCAGCACATTAACCACCACAACACTGCGATAACTCTCTCTCTCTCTCTCTCTCTCTCTATATATATATATATATATATATATCCTCATTATAATATCAAATATCATTATGATGATCATATAGGCTCACTCTTACTTCAAGGAGACAATGCTGCTATTCAGAGGAAATAATGTTTAGATTCGAGATTTTTTTTCTTTTTTGTTTGCTTGTTTGTTTGTTTTGTTTTGTTTTGTTTTGTTTTAGTTGTTTTAGTTGTTGTTGTTGTTGTTTTTGATGACCAAACAAGGGAGCAGTATACTGCGTCAGTCTCATACCTGTTTCTTAGTAACAATAAACAAATAAAACCGCTCCTCTGTTGCTAATGAGCCTTTCTAGCCAATCAGCATCAAGGAAATATCAGCTGAGAAAAATGCTAATTTTCACGTGGCTTGTCGAGTCATTTATTTTAGTAACCACATAATTTCATATTACAGGAGATTTTCCAGATATTCCTGTTGGTTTTGTTTTATTTTATTTGTTTAACCCCATGTCAACTCCTTATAGGTTATTTAATACCAAAATTTGATTCATTAGTAAATGTTTGATTATAACCAAAACTATTAATCTTTTCTTAAATTCACTTTTATAAATTTATTTTCACATAACTATATCGTATCAAGTGTTCCTATCTATCTAGTTAGAAAACACTAATGGTTTCGCGTATTTCCGATACTAATACTTTTCAAGAAGATCTATTTGACCTGAACAAGTCAGAATGGATATTTTTCTTTTAGTAAAGGAATTATATTGAATTACCATAACCAGAAAATCCGGCGAACACTTACGCACGACATACGTAAACACTGGACAGTTGTTTCGACCTTATTAGGTCTCATCAGCAGTGTATATCGTGATCTCCACCACTGAAGATCGAACCAGCAACCACAGATTGCATATACATCTATATCCTTGCCCTTGAAATCAAAATGTCAAAAACGGTTCTATTTCAAACAATTCAGTTTTGTATTAGTACGCTGTTCAAATGTCCAAACAGTTCTATCACAAGCAATTCTGTTTAACATAAGTATGCAGTTTAGTTCTATTTGACCTATAGATAGGACCCTATCAGGTACTATTTACCAACCCCTCCGCTCGGGCAGGATATGACACAAGGTCGATTTTTAAGCGGAGTTTAACAGGTTTGAATTCAGAGTTTTCCTTCTCCTAGACTAGTTGCCTCACCAAGGCTGAAGAACCTAGTCCGTCCTACTATTTACCCATAGCTGGAGGGAGAATAAGGGGGTTCATACCTTTCCCAAGGGTATTTGCCCGAAAGTGAACGTAATAGCGCGACTGGAGTACGAACTCGCGTACTACGATTCCGCAGTTCATCGCTTTAACCATTACACCACGATGACACCCCCATAGGACCCTATCAGGTGCTACCACTCCGAGCCAGAGTGGACCTTGGAGCGATGGCAATGAAGGGGTACTCCACGTTCCGCAAAACTCCAGCATTACTGGAATCTCACCATCAGATTGTTTAGTGTCATATCCAGGACACTCTGCAGAGATGCAGTCGGTGTATTTTACAGCCCACCCTCCACTTGACTGGTCAAATATCTACGTGAGGGGTTTTGTAGCGGGTTGGATATGGTGTGTATGTGGATGTAGTTAGTGTATTCTGAGCCATGCCAACGGTTCATACTAATTGGATTAAATGATATATTAATGATATATTACTTCTATTTTCATGACTTATCCAGTCAAGTCATACTGAAAGCACCGTTTTCACCTATATTAGCGATGTGAAGCAACAATGAACCAACTCAGTACTTGGAGGGGGGGTGACCATTTTGGCCTAATGAGTAGAGTGTTCACCAATGGTCCGGGAGAACAGGGTTCAATCTCTGGTCGAGTCACACCAAAGACTCAAAAAATGGTACTTGATTCCGCCTTGCTTAACACTCAGCATTATAAAGTAAGGATCAAAGGTAAATTGCAGCAATCAAGGGAATGATGTAGCGCCCTCCCCTACACCTCGGTGTAGTAGCTATTGAAAAGGGAGCCTTCAGGTCACCCTCGACTAAGGTCACCAACTTTACTTACTTGTAATGAAATCAATCTGAGATACGTGACAAAACTGAGGAAAGCTTTGTTTGGTTTGGCTTCTTTGTTTAATGGCATATCAACCTTCGTGAGTTATTTAATGCCAATATCATCTTTGTCCAAGAACAGCAGTGATACTCTAGCCCATAGCCGGGAGGATAAAAGGTTTGTTACCTTTCCCAAAGTTTTTAGTCCGAAAGTGAGCGAAATAATATTTGAGCCGCACTTTACCCACTATGACACCAGGACTTAAAAGTGACTCCATACTCCTCGGTGCTTTCAGACTAGAATATTCCAGAGAAAATTCTAATTGTGAAGGTTTTTTTTTAAATTCTGCCAAGAGGAAATCCATTGATTGAACTTGGTTCTTAAATTTTATGATTATTTGTGTTTTTTTTTATTATCTTCCATTTCACATAGTTCAGTTGATATGAAAGGGTTTAAAAATTTTGAATCAGCCCATCGACACAATGGTTAGAGTGTTCGTCGATGGTCCGCAAAACTAAGGTTCAATCCCAGATCGAGTCATACCAAAGACTCAAAAAAATAGTACTTGATGACTCCTTTCTTAACACAGCATAATAACATATGGATTAAAGATAAGTGGAGTTTAGCGATATGATATATTGTTATTATTTTTAGCGAGGAAAAGTTGTAACGTGCGCGTGTGTGTGTTTGGTTACCTCCTCGCTAAGTTTTAAAAGTAAATAAATGAGAGAGATGAAGAAGTACAATGTCGAAATGGCAGCATGGAATAAAGAGTTTTAAATTTATGATGCAAGTCTCGTAGGAAGGAAAGAAGTAAGGAAACGAAATGAAGTTATGAGAGAGTGAAGAAAGCAGCGCGTGTCGTTGAACGTGCAAGGGAGATAGTGTAGCAAAAGTCGTGTTTGCTGTTTGAGGAGATAACGTTGAAGTCACCGTGACTTTGAAGTTCCGGTTTTTTCGGGGAGAAGCGTAAATGTCTCCAAAGAATGTTGCCCAGAGGTGAAGTCGCTAGGTGTCGGTGCAGGATTCGGCATCGCAGTCGACATAGCCAATTTTGAGGGTGACGTAAAGTTGTTCCCGTGTGTGGCGTATTGAATTTATCTAATTCATATTCAACTGGGAACCCTTGGTCCAAGAGAAATAGACGCATGGGATCCATAAATTAGATTGGTTTCCTCATTGTGTCCATGCTGCTGCTGCTATTGAAGAGCAGACAGTGAGACGTCTGCACTGAACGAAGTTGTCCAGCCAAAGAGGATGTTTGACGGTTTCCCCAATTTGTGCTGCACAGAAAGATGATCGGGTTGAATAGGATAAGTCATCCTGATTGGGTGAAATTATGCGTCGACCCTAAGGTCGAATTAAATTACGCGCCAAACAAAAATACGAAATTCCTTCTGCTACAGGAGTAATCCAGGAAAAGGAGTAGCACCCTCCCTTACATCTCAGTGTAGTTGCTATTGAAAAGCGAGACTTCGGGTTGTCCTTGACTTCAGTCGGTCAATTTACTTATAAACTTTAAAAAATAATAACTCCCCCAAAATGTCGAAAGGAAAGTCACTAAATTAAAAAAATAAAGAGTAAGCGAATTTTGAATAATTTATTTTTATTACCAAAAAAAAAAAATGTAGGGGGAGTCTTTATAGCGTAGTGGCTAATATGATGGACTGCAGTATCGTAGAAAGCAAGATCGAACTCCAGTCACGCTATTATGTTCGCTTTCTGATTAATCATCTTGTAAAAGATTAAAACCAAATTATTCTTCCCTGTCGTGAGTTAGATAGTATTACATGTTGCTTTTGGCCCAGTCGGCTGGAGCTGCAGAATACACTGACTGCATCTTTGCAGAGGGGTAAGACTCCTCCAACGTGTGTCTTGGACAATCTAATGGTAAGGCTCCAGTAATGCTTTGGGGAATGCAGAGTACCCATTCATTGTCATCGCTCCCAGGTTTACTCTGACCTGGAGTGGTAATACTTGAAAGGGTCCTATTTATGGATCAAATAAAACTACTTGACTTTTAAAATGAGTGCAAACAAATAACTATTCATAAACTGAATAGTTAAAAATATAATTCTTTTATCCTTTAACTGTATGTGAACAAGTGACTGATGTTTAATCGAATTATTAGTGATACATAGCAATACTTGAACCATTTAACTTTGTAGATTTGCTCAACTGAATTGTTAGAAATAGAACTGTTTGATCTTTTAACTGTATATAAACAAAAAACTATGATCTTATGTTCAACTGGACTGTTTGAAATAGATCTGTCGACATTTAAACTGAACTTATGCTCAATTGAATTGTTTGAAATAGAACTGTTTTCACATTTAACTGTGTGGAAACAAAAACTGTATTTAAACAAATAACTAACTGTGTGTAAACAAAAAACTGTGTACTTATTCCCAACTGAACTGTTTAAAATAGAACTGTTTTTACATTTAACTGTGTATTCGTATTAGATAGAAATAAGTGAAACTATTTATCTGTATGAAAAAAAATTAGCTCAGGCTCGTCTAAAAATATTAATCATATATTTAATATATATGTATAAAATGGATTAAGCATTAAATAACCAACAATGGTTGATATACCAGAAAACCAACCAAACCAAACGTACTGTCTTGAACGAATCCTGGAAGCAACACCCCACAAAACAGCAGCTTTACGTTCACTTACATCCCATCTTGCAAACCATCCAAGTAAGACGTGCAAGACGACAGGGTACTGCTGGAACGTGCCAACGTTGGCTGACAAGCAAGGACTTACATACATCAGCTTTGTACGGACACTGGGTGCAGTCTAGTGGATATAGACGGACGGTGTGTGAGAGAGAGAGAGTCGAAGAACTCCGTGACATCAACATGACCGGATGATGATAATGATGATTACTGGTTTTCTTCAAGGATAGCTCTGGCATTAAATAACCCACGAAGGTTGCTATGCCATTAAACAAACAACCGAATTAAACAAAGAAATGTAATCTTTAGATATTGCCTCTCACGATATACATCGAAGAGAAGTATTTGTAAACGTATAAAAGACATGTGTTCAATTTAATTTTTGGTTTGGTTTGGCTTGGCTTTATGGCATATCAACCATTGTAGGTTATTTAATACCAAATCCTGTTTATTCATACATATTAAGTATATATGATCTGTAAACATAAGTCAACAAAGTTAAATACTTCCAAGTTCACCAACAATTCAATTAAACATCAAACATTTGTTTACACACAAGTTCTATTTCAAACAATACAATTTAGAATAAGTCAAAGTTAAATGGTGTCAACTATTCCTATGTATCACAATCAGTTATTTATTTACACGCAGTTAAATGATGAAACAGTTCAATTACAAATAATTCAATTTGATAATTCAATTAAACAACAGTCATTCGTTTAAGCACTGTTAAATGATCTCACTGTAATATTTTTAACAATTCAATTTTGCATGATTCATTTCTTTTAATGTCAAACAGTTCTATTTGACCCATAGATAGGACATTATAATATCAGGCGTTTCCACTCCGGGTCTGAGTGGACCTAGGAGCGGTGTCAATTAAGTAGTACTAGGCATTACCCAAAGCTCCAGGGTTCAATTTTAAAGGAAAATACGAAAATTTAAGACTAAGATAACGGTAACATCGTAAAATAATCAAAATAGCGTTGACTACGCGAGAAATTAAATAATAAGCAATATCCACATGACTGAATTAAAATAAAATTGAATTGTTGGACAATAACTATGTCAAAATTTAGAAAAAATACAAAAAGATCCATTTTTTTCTAGAACAAAAATTCACGTTATTAAACTCCTACAAATGCAGTACCAGAGACGTTTAACTCTGTGACAATAAAACTACGATCAAACCCGAAGGTTCAAACTCTATGACAATCAAATATGCGATCTCCCTAATTATTAAGTCATCTTTCCCCTGTTTGTCACCGGATATAAGATTCTCGGAAAAAGAGAACATTATACGAGTCACACAAGCGTATAGCGAAGGGAACCATGCGATGGAGCATGTTGGATATGAAGCAAGGTGGATGAACGTATAGGAATTTATAGTGTGTGGTTTTCATTGAGACTACCACATGCTTTTTCATATAATGTATTAGGTTTTCAAAACAATAGCCAATCACAGAATATTTTCGGTAAGGAAAAACAAAGTACATTTAGACAAAAGGAACATATATCTTATACTCATATATTACATACAATTACAAAGTAGGACAAAAGGTTCCAAACCATAAAAAGGTACAAAAGCTGTTCCACAGAACAAGTAGTGCTGATAGCAGCGGTTAAAAACTTACATTTTTTCTAGTGTATGGAAAAGGATCACAGGATAATTTGAACGTACACGTGCTGCACAAGCGGGGACAAAAAAGAGGGGTTCTCTTCGATTAGTGTCTACTACCAAAAAGCTATAGAACTCGTTTCTCGAAATGTCACATGACCAACGGTCACATGATTCTCGAAAGCTCCGCCCATAACTCCCCAAAAGGGAGACCACTATGTTTAGTTTCCCAACAAGCCCAAAAACGGACCCACGGCATACTTTACTTGATGCTGGGCAAAGGAAGCTCATAGGTCAACAACCAGGATCAAACAGTTCAGTTAGGAAACTACAGCTAGTCTTCTACAGGGGCGGCATCTAGTGATGGGAAAAATAGCCACCGCAAGATTACCATAGCTCAAATTCAAGCCAAATGTCCAAACCACATCGCCCTTGACGCAAGTCAACTGAGAGCGTGTTCTACTGATATAGAAAATCTGACCCCAGCGTTCGAAAAATCAGCTACAGGGCCCAAACCAAACTTACTTAAAAGGTAGAACACTTTCAATATTGCTATGTTTAACGTTAAAAGATTAAAAGAATAAGCCAGCTGGAAAGAATATAGACATAACATGTGTTCAGGTCCATAGATATTACCGTAGCGAACTTGGACTAAAATATTATCATCCCAGTAATGAATGGACATTCGTGCTGCATCTGAATGGAAAACCTCCGTCAGTGCTGTTATTGGACATGTTGGAAAACTTCTCGGCACACGTGCTTTAAAATCATAAAATAGCATAGTCAATTTAGTTAATGTTTAATGATTAGAACTAAGATGTTAGAACTAATCTCAAATGGTCTGTCAGTTTTTCATTATTGAAACAATGAAAAAAAAACATACACGAGGAAAAAAAAGGGTATGAGAATTACTATTCTCTTGAGCCAACTTTGTATTTCATTTCATGAATTCTTCAATGAAATCTACCAAGATTTTTGGTTTGATTGTAGGCATTCTGATTGACTGTTTTCATTCTACAGGTCCTTTTAGAAAAATTGATACCATTTCGTCATCTTATAACTTGACCAAATCTCGTTTAAATCTTGACGGCATTCATGGAAATAACACAAAATTTCATGTTTAATGATTTATACCTTTTTCTTTTCATGTGTAGAAATACTATTAACTAAAAAATCATTAAACCTAGAATTTTACGTTTTTTCTACACATGCTGCGAAAATTTGATTGGTTGGTTCGTTGGTTGGTCGATGGATTTTAATGGCTTATCAACACGTCTGTGGTTATTTTATACCTAAAGGTTAAGGAATAATAATGAACGTTCTACGTCTATATTTACACTTTTGTTGTTAATAGTTGCTTGGTTTGTGTTTTATGGCATATCAACTCTTGTAGGTAATTTAACGCCAAATCCTGTTTATACATTTAGCGAAAGGAATGTTTGTTACCATTTTTAGCGAAGAAATGTATTCTTGCACGTGTTGGTTACGTTATTCCCTCGCTAATTGTTGTTGGAAAATATAGGAGGATGAAGAAGTACAAAGATGCCGTAAGGTTTTATATGAAGGTTTTAATGGCAGCATGGAATAAAGGGTTTACGTTCATGTTACAAGTCTCGTAGGAAGGAAAGAAGTAAGGAAACGAAATGAAGTTCTTATAGAGTTGAGAAAACATTTTAGCAGCTAAATGCCTGAGCGAAAAGTGTATCGTTAGGTTAAGGCATTGTTGAATGTGTGAGGGAAATATGTTTGCCATAGTGTAGCAAAAGTCGTGTTTGCTGTTTGAGGACAGAAACGTTTGTAGTCACTGTGAGTTTGTGGTTCAAGTTGTTTTGGGGAGAAGCGTGAATGTCTCCAGGAAATGTTGCCCAGAGGGGAAGTAGATTGGTGTCAGAACGGAATTTTGCATCGTAGTCGACATAGCCAATACTGGAGGCGACTAAAAGTTATTCCTGTTTGTGGCGTACTGAGTTCATCTAATTCATATTCAACTGGGAACCCTTGGTCAAAGAGAATAGATGCAAGAGGTCCATAAATTAGACGGCTTTCCTCATGGTGGTGGTGCTGCTGCTATTCAAGAGGGCAGACAGTCATTACGTCTGTCCTGAACAAAGAAGTTCTGAGAAAGAGTAAGTGTTTTGGGCGGCTTACCCCAATTTGTGCTGCCCAGAAAGATGGTCCGGAATAATAGGATAAGTCATCTTGATTGGGTGAAAATATGCGTCAACCCTAATGGTCGAATTGAATTACGCGCCAAACAAAAGTACGAAATTATTTCTGCTACAATACATATATATTTAATTTGTGAACGAATAGTTCGTTGGTAACAATTTTTTAATGCACCAAAACTCATTTGTTTGCAATCAGTTAAATGGTTTCAAGTATTGTTATCAAGCTCTAATAGTTTTCTTTCCGCACAGTTAAATGGTTTCAAGTATTGCTATCAAGCTCTAATAGTTTTATTTTTCGCACAGTTAAATGGTTTCAAGTATTGTTATTTAATACAATTCTATTCAACATTATTTATTCGTTCACATACAGTTAAATAGCTTCAAGAATTGCTATGTAACAGGCCAATGGCCTAATGAGTAGAGTGTTCACCAATGGTCCGGGAGACTGGGGTTCAATCCCAGGTCGAGTCATACCAAAAACTCAAAAAATGGTACTTGATTCCACCTTGCTTAACACTCAGCATTATAAGGTAAGGATCAAGGAATGGAGTAGTGCCCTCCCCTACACCTCGGTGTAGTAGCTATTGAAAAGAGAGCCTTCGGATCCCCCTCGACAAAGGTCGCCAAAATTACTTATTACTATGTAATACTAATAATTCAATTTAACAGTAATTTTTTTGCACACCGTGAAATGGTTTCAAGTAAATGATTAAGCAGTTCTATTTAACCCTTAAATGGTACCCAAACAGGTACAACCACTCCGGGTCAGAGTGGATTTGGAAATGATGGCAATGAAAGAGTACTTCACATTCACCAAAACTCCAGGAGTAGAGCCACACCATCACATGCAGTTTAATCTCATATCCAAGATACTCATTGGTGGGGGTCTTACCCCAGGGTAGAAGTGCAGTCAACGTAATCAACAACCCCAGCAGACTGGGCTATCAAAATTTGAGATCATTTGAATAAGAATTAGTCCAGTTATCAAATTACGAATGACATGATTTTTAAAAAAAAACACTCTGTACTTTATTCATTTCCCCGTCTTTCACTTTCTATTTGGAAAGTCCTGTTATCTCAGACATATTCACCAGTGGAGTCAGTGTCACCCTGCAGAAGCAACGAGCCTGAGTTGATGACAGAGATAGCCCAACTGTCATGACCCCTAGCAGGCACCAGAAAAACGACCATGCAAAAGGCAAATTTTACATTAAGGAAAAAAAAGATGTCAGACATTAGCGGAATACAATGATCGATAATTTTTCAAGAATTTTTATTTAGAACCCAAACTCGTCAAACAGAATTGCTGACAAACTATGAAACATACCTCAACTTCACCTTTGTTTGTAAATCTCAGATAAAGAGTTTGTTTATTGTATAAAAAGTACAAACAATAAGAAAGAATTCACTTTATCAACATGATCAATCGGCTGCCCTTTATAATGTTAGAGTACAACTGCCATTCATCTTATTTTCATTTACTAAGTTTAACTTACAGACCACTCGGCTTCAGCTGTGGAATTCACCAACCTCGTCTCTGCAGAGGGGTAAGACTCCCCCAATGAGTGTCCTAAATATGATACTAAACAATCTGATGGTGAGACATCAGTAATGCTGGAGCTTTAGGAGATCCAGAGTACCCTTTCATTGCTATCCAGGTCCACTCTGACCCAGAGCGGTAGCATCTGATAGGGTCCTATCTATGGGTAAAATAGAACTGTTTGACATTTAAACTGAGTGCAAACAAATGACTTATGCGAAACTGAATTGGTTGAAATAGAACTGTTTTTATATCTAACTGTGTGTAAACAAATGACAGATGTCGTATTGAATTGTTAGTGATACATAGCAATACTTGGAACCATTTGACTAGGTGCAAATGAATGAGTAATATTGAATAGAATTATAAGTGTTTGATAGCAGTAAGTGAAACCATTTAATTGTGTAGAAACAATAGCAATATTATTGTGCAAACAAATTAGTTCTCACTCATTCAAAAATGAAATTACTTACTAATTATTCACTTACAAATCATATATGTATATTCATTTAACTGTTTGCAAACAAATGATTAATAGGAAATAGAAATATTCATGTTAGATAGAAATACTTGAAACCATTTAGCTATGTAGAAAGGATGAGATCAGGTTTGTTTAAAAATGTATCTACAAAAATGAGTTTATAAATCATATATATATTTGATATTCATGCAAAAGCAGGATTTCTACTTGGATTTCCTTGTTATCATTTTTTTTATATAAATAAATACGATTAATGAGGATTTGGCATTAAATAACCTCCAATGGTTGATATGCCATAAAACCTAACCTAACCAAATCATATATACTTAATATGTATAAATAAAGAGGTTTGGCATTAAATAACCTACAAGGGTTGATATGCCATAAAACCCAATCAAATCATATATATATTTAACATATATGTATAAAGAGGATTTGGCATTAAATAACCAACAATGGTTGATATGCCATAAAACCAAACCAAACTAAAATCCTATATATTAAATATACATTTATAAAGAGGATTTGGCATTAAATAACCAATAATGGTTGATATGCCATAAAACCAAACCAAACCAAACCAAAATCCTATATATTAAATATATATGTATAAAGAGGAGTTGGCATTAAATAACCAACAATGGTTGTAAATATATACTTATAAAGAGGATTTGGCATTAAATAACCAACAATGGTTGATATGCCATAAAACCAAACCAAACCAAACCAAATCATATATATTTAATATATATGTATAAAGAAGATTTGGCATTAAATAACCTACAATGGTTGATATGCCATAAAAGCAAACCAAACCTAAGTTTAACTTAGCTTTGCACAAGGTCAAAAATATGGAACTCCTAATTCACTCTCCTGTAGTAATCTTCAAGACTAGATTACTAACCATTACATCAGAAGTGTCAGTAACTTTCATCTTGTTAGTATAAAACTATACTCTAAAATGGAGCTGCATGTTATTTTTCCAAGGCTGAAATACATACAATATTTAAAGCAAACTAAAAGTTGTTGAGACTAAAAATGGTGACACCTCTCTGAAGAGATATACAACTCCCTGTTTGCTGCAAGGGAACGACGGGAGAAGGGTTGCTATTAGTTGCCAGCAGCCGATGGGGGTTGTTGGACATATATGTGTTGAAAAACATCTGCAAATGTCATCGAAATATTAACACGGGTGAGAGTATTTGTGTTGAAATGTGCTGGGAGATTTGTTTTGTACTCATGACTATGTCAATGTGTTTTGTGTGCACGTCAGATGATGTCAAATCCCAAGTAAATGCACCAGTTTGTGTGTCTGTCTACAAGTAAACAGTCCTTGTGTATTTTTGTGTTGGTAAACATTATACATAAATCTAGGCTACTGTGAAAGCATTTATATAAAAAGAATGTAGCTAGAGGATGATAGTATAACTAAAAATTATAAGGACCTTTACTTTGAGAAATTGCCATTCATGCTTTAACATATATATATGTGTGTTGAAAAGATAGATATGTAGTGAATCTGACAGCATGATAGAAATATGTGGAAAGTTGGATAAATCAAACACTTAAATCAGATTTAGATGTGTGGTATTTCGTTTGGGCTTTATTTCATCTTCAGGAACTTCTTCAAGACAGAAACTATTTTCTGAGTTCTTCTATTTGAAAGTATGTGAGGACAGTGGAGGGGGTATAGTTGTAGTGGGAAAAGTTGGGAGGGATTTAAAGTTAAATGAATCAGGTTTTATTAAAGAATTTTGTTTTGAAAGTGGATATAGATTTTAGGGAGTTGATAAGAAAGAAGTAGGGAAGGGTTTGTGTGAATGGGGGTTTACTATGACTTATTTCATTGAAAAGATATTGACTTTAATGTGATGTCGCAGAAAATTGTCTATATTGTGGTGTCTGGGTTGTACTCAGGGTGAGGGAGGAGTAAGAGGTAAATGATCAGGAAAAGCAAAAGGAAAGGATTCTCAAAAGTATGGTGGCACAGAATGAAAAAATCTTTAATGAAACCTGATACATTTGACTTAAAATCCCTCCCAACTTTTCCTGCTACAACTATACCCCCTCCACTCTCCTCACATGCTTTCAAATAGAAAAACTCAGAAAACAATCTCAGTCTTGAAGAAGTTCATGAAGATGAAGTAAAGCCCAAACGAAATATCACTCATCTAAATCAGGGTTAAGTGTTTGATTTATCCAACTTTCCACATATTTCAATCAGATATATGTGTGTGTGTGTGTGTGTGTGTGTGTGTGTGTGTGTGTGTGTGTGTGTGTGTGTATACCACAACCCTTTAAATAAGCAGGATACAACACAAGGTCAATTTTTACACTGGTTGCCATACCAAGGTTAAAAGCCCAGTCTGCCTTACTATTTACCCATAACTGGAGGAAGAATAGTTGATTTGGTTTGGTTTGGTTTGGTTTGGTTTTATGGCATATCAACCATTGTAGGTTATTTAATGCCAAATCCAGTTTATACAAAGCATTAGATATATATGATTTGCAAACATAAGTCAATAAAGTTAAATATTTCCAAGTATTGCAATATATCACTAACAATTCAATTAAACATCAATCATTTGCTTACACACTGTTGAAATCAAATAGTTCTATTTCTAACAATTCAATTTTGCATTCATTTGCAGTCATTCATTTTCACAGTTTAAATATCAAATAATTCTATTTGACCCATAGATAGGACTCTTTCAGGTGCTACCACTCCAGGTCAGAGTAGACCTGGGAGCGATAGCAACAAAGGGGTACTCTGAATTCCCCAAAGCTCCAGCATTACTGAAACCTCACCATCAGATTGTTTAATGTCATAATCAGGACACTCGTTGGTGGGGGTCTTACCTCTCTGCAAATATGCAGTCAGTATATTCTACAGCCTAGGCCGACTGCACGCAGTTAAATTGTTTCAAGCATTGCTGTTTAACACTAATAAATCTGTTTAATATTAATCATTGGTTTACACTCTGTTAAATGTCTTCAAGTTTTGTAAATGATTCAATAGTTCTATTTGATCCATAGACATGATCTTAACAGGTACTATACTTCAGGGTCAGAGTGGACCTGGGAGTAATGGCAATAAAAGTGTACTCCACATTCTCCAAAGCTCCAGGACTGGAGCTTCACCATCAGATGGTTTAATGCCATACCCAGGACACATATTTGATGAGGGTCTTAACTCTTTGCAGAAGTGCAATCGATATATTCTACAGCCTAGCCCCAGTCAACAGAGCGTTGTTTTAACCAAACATAAGAATTTGAATTCTGAAAACTCAATTTTGGTTTAATTTGGTCTGGTTTATGTGTTTAATGACACATCAACTACTTTTGGGTTATTTAATGCCAAAATTTGATTAATCTGTGAGTGCTTTTGTTTGTAACCGGCCTATTGGCCTCGTGGGTAGAATGCTCACCAGTGACCCAGGAAACCAGAGTTCAACCCCAGGTCTGTGTCATACCAAAGACTCAAAAAATGGTACTTGATACCTCTTTACTTAACACTCAGCAATATAAGGTACATATCGAGGGTAAAGTGGAGCAATCCAGGGAAAGAAGTAGGGCCCTCTACCTGCACCTCGCTGTAGTGGCTAATAAAAAGGAACCCTTCGAATCGCCCTTGACTACAGTGGCCAACTTTACTTACTTATTTTACTCGATTATAATCATAACTATATTTTCAATTTTCCATTCCAATTTTAATTGCACTTTTATTTGCTTATCCTATTTACCAATCCCTCCGCTCGGGCAGGATATGACACAAGGTCAATTTTTAAACGGAGTTTAACAGGTTTGAATTCAGAGTTTTCCTTCTCCTAGACTAGTTGCCTCACCAAGGCTGAAGAAATCAGTCTGTCCTACTATTTACCCATAGCTGGAGGGAGAATAATTGGATTCATACCTTTCCCAAGGGTATTAGTGCTATGTGAAATGTAATCAGTCTTGTCCAACACTTTTATTTGCTTATAGTCATTTGTTTGCACATATAATATCAAGTATTCCTATCAAACACAAATAATTTGCACACAGTTATATGATATTAAGAATTCTTATCTAATAAAAATTATTTGCATACAGTTGTAGGATTTCAAGTGTTCCAATATAATACTAATAATTTATTCACAATTATATTGTTTAAAGTATCTATTTTTACTTATTAGCAAACATTTGTTTGTACAGTTATATGTTTCCGAATATTTTTATCAAACACTAATAATTTGCTAGCATTCCATGGTTTCTAACCAGCTCATTGGCCTAGTAGGTAGAGTGTTCACCAATGGTCCGGGAGACCTGGGTTCAATCCCAGGTCGCGTCATACCAAAGACTTTAAAAATGGTACTTGATACCTCCTTGCTTAACACTCAGCAATATAAGGTATGTATCAAGGGTAAAGTCGAGCAATCCAGGGAATGGAGTAGTACCCTTCCCTCCACCTTGGTGTAGTAGCTATTGAAAAGGGAGCCTTCAGGTCACCCTTGATTACAGTCACCAAATGTACTTACTTGACTTATATGGTTTCTAATAATAATAATAATCCTTAGTAAACAATTACAGCTTCAAATAACTATTCTTAATACAAATAACTTGCACAGTAATATAATGTTAAGTATTCCAATCTAATACAAATAATTTGCACATAGTTCTGTGGTTTCAAGTATTCTTATTTAATATTAACAATTTATTCACAATTACATGATTTAAATTGACAATTCCTATTTGATAACACATATATTTTCACCTATCTAATTCCAGTAATTTGAAAGCAATTATATGGTTTCAAGAAATAATAATCCTAATCAAACAATTATAGCTTCAAGAAACTATTCTTAATTAAAATATAGTTATATACAGTGCCCGTGGTGTAATGGTTATCGTCGTTGGAAATGGACATGGCAACAGGAGTTCAAATCCTGGACGAGTCTGATTGCATTTCACATAGCACTAATACCCTTGGGAAAGGTATGAATCCAATTATTCTCCCTCCAGCTATGGGTAAATAGTAGGACAGACTAAGTTCTTCAGCCTTGGTGAGGCAACTTGCCTAGGAGAAGGAAAACTCTGAATTCAAACCTGTTAAACTCAGCTTAAAAATTGACCTTGTGTCATATCCTGCCCGAGTGGAGGGGTTGGTAAATATGGTTATATACAGTTATATGATATCAAGTATACCTATCTAATACTAATAATTTTGGATCCATTTAACTGTGTGCAAATGAATGAGTAATATTGAATAGAATTATATGTGTTTGATGGCAATAATTGAAATCATTTAACTGTGTAGAAACAACAGCAATACTAGTGGGCAAACAAATTAGTTCTAACTCACTTAAAAGTGAAATTACTGACAAACTAATCTCTTACATATCATGTATTTATATTTAAATGTGTGCAAATGAATGACTGTTTCATAGTAATACTATAAACCATTTAACTGAGCCCCAAAAAATGAGCTCAGGCTTTTTAAAAATGTTATCAACAAAATGTGTTTACAAATCATATATATTTAATATAAAAATATATAAACCAGCTTTGGTATTAAATAACCTACATTGGTTGATATGCCAAAAAAACAAACTGACCACAACTAACCAAAGAAATGTTTAATATTAAATAAATTTAAAAGTATAAATTTGGATAATAATATAATTCCTCTATTTAAAAGATAAAAAATATATAGATTTAATTGTGTCGGGTAGCAATGCTTGAAAACATTTAACTGTATGCAAACAAAGGTTTAATATTAAGCAGAATTATTAGCATTGAGTAGCAATACTTGAAACCACCCATTATTTGTGTTGCTTTGAAAATTCAGCCATGTGGTATTATGCTTTCATATATTTTAATTCTGACTCTTATCACCATTGGAATTAAACTTGGTGAGGTAAGTTCAAATCCTGGATGAGGCTCTTTGCATTTCACCTCACACTAATGCCCTTAGAAAAAGCTTGAATTATTCTTTCTACGTTCAGGTAGTCGATGCTCTTTAGCCTTACTATGGCAACCAGTCTAGGAGAAAGAAAACTCTGAATTCAAACCAGTTGAAATCAACATAAAATTTGACTTTGTATCACATCATGGCAGTTGATTGGTTGTTTTGTTTTACAGCATATCAGCCCTTTTGGGGTCATTTAATGCCGAATTGGCTTAATGAGTAGAGTTTTCACCAATGGTCGGAGAGATTGGGGTTTAATTGCCCAGTCGAGTCATACCAAAGCCTCAAAAAAGGGTACTTGATACTGCTTTGCTTAACACTCAGCATTATAAGGTAAAGATCAAGGGTAAAGTGGAGCAATCCAAGGAATGGAGTAGCACCCTCCCTTACACCTTGGTGTAGTAGCTATTGAAAATGGAACCTTCAGGTCACCCTCGACTTAGGTTGCCAACTTTACTTACTTTAAGTCATTCTGATAAAAAGTTTCAAAAAATTCAGTATATAGACAAAGTATAGTTTTTTGTTTACACACAGTTAAATGTCAAAACACTTCTATTTCAAACAATTCAGTTTAGCATAATTACAATTAGTTTAGTTCTCTTTGACCCATAGATAGGGCCCTATCAGATTCTACCACTCTGGGCCAGAGTGGAACTTGAAGCAATGGCAATGAAGGTGTACTTTACATTCCCCAAAGCTCCAGCATTACTGAAGCCTAACCATCAAATTGTTTAGTGTCATATCCGGGACACTCGTTAGGAGAGTCTTACCCCTCTGCAGTGATGTAGTCAGTGTGTTCTGAAGCCCCAGCCGACTGGGCCATCACGGCAGTTGAGTTGGATATTTACTGAGATTCTCTATTCTAACCCTACAGATTTATTTCTGTGGCTAGGGGTTTAAAATCAGTTCAATTCGGAATCCTCCTACAAAAAATTCTTTCTTTTTTTTTTTTCTCCTTTGCTTTTATATAAATAAGGAAGAAGTTGATTCCATATAAATTAATTCTGACCTTTTCAGTGTCTTTGCTTGGTAATTTCTTCTCTTCTATTTTTTTTTTTCTTTTTTCTCTTTCTTATTTAAAATAACTGAAATGTCTTCTAACCAACATTTAAGGAAATATAAACTTTTCCGCAGAGCAATGCAAACTATTAACTGCAATTTTATCCTAACAATTAGTGCGATTGAATTAATTAGGGTGTTGTAGAGTAATTAAATTAAGAGAAATATCAGAGGTACTTCTCCATGCAAGATTTGTTAGTAAAAAAAAAGAAAGAAAGAAAAAAAGAAAATGTGGTTATAGGCTGTGAACCAAAACATATGCTGTATCACTCATAAATAAATGACCCTATACTAGAATGCCTGCTCATTGGCCTAGTGTTCGCTAATGGCCCAGGAGACTTGGGTTCAATCCCAGGTCGCGTCATACCAAAGACTTTAAAAATGGTACATGATACCGGCTTGCTTAACACTCTGCAATATAAAGGTATGTATCGAGGATCAATCCAGGGAAAGCAGTAGCGCCCTCCTTTACACCTCGGTGTAGTAGCTATTGAAAAAGGAGCCTTCTGGTTGCCCTCGACTACGGTCGCCAACTTTACTTATACTAGAATAAGTTTTGTAAATATAGTATCACACATAAGTAAATAACTCTCTAGGCAAGATTTATCAGTTGAGAGGTTTACTTTAGTTTCTTTGTTTAATGACATATCAACCTTAATGGGTTATTTGATGCCAAAGCCATCATTGTAGAAGGACACTAGTGGTACTATTTAACCTAGAGCTGGGGAGAGGATAAAGAGGTTCATGCCTTTACAAAGGGTATTAGTCTGAAAGGGAACATAATAGCATGACCGGAGTTTGAACTCGCTTACAACAATTTTGTGGCTCAGCATATGAGGGAGATAGAAAGAAAAAGAATGAGAAAATTTACTTTGGGACTGTGAAATAAAACATATACAGTATCACTCATAAATAAATGACCATGTGTCAGATGATGCTCTTTAAATTGTCCTGTTGATAAGGCTGAGAATCCATGGATTGTATACCCTACAGAGAGGTAAGGCCTCTCGAAAAAAGGTTTATCCTTGGTATAACACTAAACTGCATCCAGTCATGAGGCTCCAGTTTTGGAACTGTTAGAAGAGGGTGTAGAGAACCCTTTCATTGTCATTACTCCCAGGTCCACTCTGACCCAGAGTTGTAGTACCTGTTGGGTCCCATTTATGAGTCAAATAGATCTACTTGAAAATTATTTGTATTAGAAAGGAATACTCGAAACCTGACCAAAAACATTTAAGAAATTATACAAAAATGTAAATATAATCATACAATGTATGCAATTCCCTAACCACTTGGTATAGAATAATCCTAAAGTGATTGAAATGCCATTAAAATCAATTAATCAATATGTTTTCTAAATGCAGTGTGCAAGATTTGTCCGAAGAGAGAGAATGAAAGAAAGAGTGAGAAAATTTGGTAATAGATTATGATAAAAAACATGGACTGTATCACTTGTGAATAAGTGACCAGATGCCTGACTACGTAAATACAATATCACACATAAGTACATTCCCAAAAAATTTTTTTTAATCAAAATATAGTGTGCAGCAGAAATACCTCCCACATTTTAAACTGTCACCTGTGTGATGCAAGTAAACTTAAGCAAGTGGTAATGATAGCTCCATCTTGCTAATGTTTTACCATTTTATGTTTTTAGCTACAATTAGTTATGATCATGGCTTAGACTGGTGCACTGCATGTGTGGGCTGTTGAAACATTTTTTAAGACTGATGAATCTGTAATTGCTACACAGAGAGCTTTTCATGCTCATTCCAAGTTATGTGTCCGAATGATGCTGTTCTGGATAGAAAATCAATATTGCTATGGGTTGAAAATCACATGCTTCTCTATACACATCACACATTCTTTTGTAAATTTCATATGGTTTGCACTTCTCAGCCACCAAAAAAATTGATGACAGACCTCTGTTCAAGCCTAGAGCAATTGGATTTTTATGTCCTTCTAAATTGCAAAATATTTTTGTGAGATTTGAAAAATTTTTGCTAATAAACCATTTCCAGACAATGCAGAGTTTACATTTTATGGGAAAAGATTGTGAAAAAATAATTCATTTTGCTTTTTTAAAAAAATTCCCCCTTATATATTGAATTACCCTCGTATATCACATTGTAAGCAAATAAAGTTGACCACCATAGTCAAGGGCAACCTGAAGGCTTGTTTTCCTTTAGCTGCTACAACAGTGAGGTGTAGAGGAAGGTGCTACTCCATTCCCTGGATTGCTCCACTTTACCCTTGATCCCTACCTTATGATGCTGAGTATTAATCAAGGAGGCATGAAGTACCATTTTTTTTAATCTTTGGTATGACTCAACCTGGGTTTGAACCCCAGTCTCTCAATCCATTGGTAAACACCCTACCCACTAGGCCAATGGACAGGTCTGTTGTAGGCATCACTAAATTTTTCAGTGTATGCAGTGTGTCTGGCATTGTTGATAATGAAGCACTTCTTTCTTACAGTGATCTTATGACTGTCAGACAGAAATATTTCAGCTTGAAAAGTGTGCGGGAACAGTTTGAGAATATAAACAAAAATAATATCACAACTTTCCTGACAGAAGTGGGAGTCTGTATACAAACGTACAGAATTTAATATGACTGCACAAATACATTCACTCTGTCGGTAGGATTTAAAGTACACTGAATATTTCTATGCATTGTGTCCAACTGGTTTATAGTAACTCTTTCCCCACAAAAAAGGGGTCTCCTTGATGGCATCTGATGAAGCCCTAATTCTGAAGACTTTGGGGAATGTAGAGTACTCCTTCATTGTAATTATTCCAAGGTCCACTTTGATTCAGAGTAGTAGTACCTGTTAGGGTACTATTTATGAATCAAATAGATCTGCTTAAAAATTATTGGCATTCATGTGAAAAAAAAAAAACTCTTAAGAAACAACTATACAAAAAATGCAAATATGAACATACAATGAATGCAATTCCCTAACCCCTAGGCATACAATAACCTCAAACATGTTGATATGCTATTGATATCAAATCAGAAATATGTTTTTCTTTAAAGGCATATAAAGTAAGTAAAGTAAAGTTGGTGACTGTAGTCGAGGGCGACCCTAAGGCTCCCTTTTCAATAGCTACTACACCGAGGTGTAGGGGAGGGCGCTACTCCTTTCCCTGGATTGCTCCACTTTACCCTTGACACGTACCTTATAATGCTGTGTATTAAACAAGGAGGTATCAAGTACCATTTTTTAAGTCTTTGGTATGACTCAACCTGGGATTGAACCCCGATCTCCCGTATCATTGGTGAACACTCTACCCACTTGACCAATGAGCTGGTTATAAGCATATACTTGTAATTAAATTATCTACATATGTATTTTTAAACACGTTGAGAACATATTTTTAACTTTATATATATTTATACCTTTTAAAATAATTGTGAACTTTACTAGTATATAGGCTTCTTAAAAACATTGATATCGCAACCTAAGATTTTCTATATTTTTATCTGTTTTTATATTCACAATTATTTAGCTTAATTTTGACTTTTGCAAATTTTTGGCACAAAAACGACTAACTTGGCATAAAAAAAGGCGAAGGTTGACTAGCTATAGAACTAAACCAGACCTTAATTCTCAGAAATACTTCAATAGAAAGAAGAATGAAAGGTAATCAAATTTAAATTTTCAAAATGATTAATAGAATTTCTATTTACGGGAGACAATTTTTCAGTATTTCTCCTTGAAGAAATTTATGGTCAAGACATTTTAAAAACTAAGTCTACTCACTAATTGGATCTTTTTTTTGCTAATAAAGAAATATATTTATGGAACAAATCTGCCGAATCGGATTAAAAACAATAGAATAAAAAAATTAAGGCTGAATTGGATTTAAAAATTGATGGTATCAAAAAGAATTTAAGAGGGCATTTTTGGGAACTATTGGGGGAATTACTTAACAGAATTTCATCTGTATATAGATATTCTATTAATAGTGTATACATTCTGTGCAAAGATTTTTTTTTTTTTAAGTTAGTTTGAGAAGATAGTAAAAGGAGAGATCCTCAAAGAGGCACAAAAAACCAAACAAACAAATAATAACAATTATGGAACATGAAAGTGATGGGGATATCAAAAGATTCATAAAGGGACTGGACAACTTGGAAATAAGAGGAAAAGTGGAAACTAGATTGACAGAATTATTAAAATTGACAGTATTATTAAGATCAACAAGAATACTAAAAAGAGTCCAGGAGACTTGAGGAGATTTGTTGTCATTCAAACTCCTATGAGAAACCATCAGCTAATGCTGGAGTGAAAAACTCTCAAATGAGTAAAATCTCGGCCAGACAACCAGATCTTATAATAATCAACATAAAAAGGAGCACATGCACGATTATGGACTTTGCTGTCCCAGCAGACCATAGAGTGAAATTAAAAGAAAGTGAAAAGAGGGATAAGTACCAGGACCTTGCCAGGGAATTGAAAAAGCTGTAGAACATAAAAATAACAATTATACCAATTGTAATTGGTGCTCTTGGTACAGTCACCAAAGGATTAGAACAGGGACTGGAGGACTTGGAAATAACAGGACGAGTGGAGACCATCCAAATGACTGCATTATTGAGATCGGCCAGAATACCAAGAAGAGTCCTGAAGACTTGAGGAGACTTGTTGTCATTCAAATTCCTGTGAGAAACCATCAGTTAACGCTGGTGTGAAAAACTCTCAAAAGAGAACAAATAATAATAATAAACTCTGGGATTTTGAGATACAAACAGATCACCTAATCTCGGCCAGATGACGAGACCGTATAATAATCAACAAAAAAAGAGAACTAGCAAAATTGTGGACTTCGCTATCCTGGCTGATCACCGAGTAAAATTGAAGGAAAGATAAGTACCTGGATTTTGGTCGGGAATTGAAAAAACAGTTAAACATGAAAGTAACAGTTATACCTATTGTCATTGGTGCTCTTGGTACAGTCACCAAAGGTTTGGTAAAAAGACTAGAGGACTTGGAAATAAGAAGACGAATGGAGACCATCCAAACTACTGCATTATTGAGATTGGCCAGAATACTGAGAAGAGTCCTGGAGACTTGAGGAGACTTGCTGTCACTCAAACTCCAGTGAAAGACCATCAACTAATGCTGATGTGAAAAACTCTCAAGGAATAAAATAATTTAGCTATTAACAGACCTGGAACATAACCTGGGTGGATATACCCACCCAATGATTCCAGTGCTTCATGAATTTTGTGACATATAACATTGACACCATTAATCTGAAACTGAAGGAAAAAACTAAACGTCATCAGGTGGTTGTTTCTAATTTTTTGCCATATCAGTTTATTGTATTTTTATTCAGACTTCAAGTTATGTAAATGTAGATTTTCACACTGTTAAAAAGAAATACAACAAATGATTTCCCACCACACCTAATGCATAAATGCACACAGTTCAGTTAAAGATATGAACAACTTGACTGTTAACACTGGTGATTTTGCTTATGGCAGTGAAGACCATAGTAGAATGAACCAGACATCTTTGGATAGCGATGACAAAGGAAGAAAAGTCCACCACTGTGCCACAGATTCTTCTTGTCCGGTCAGTTAGGGCTATAGAATACACTGAACTTCTGCAGACGGGTAAGACTCCCTCCACTAATGAGTATCCTGTGTATGACTTTAAACCATTTGATGGAGAGGCTCCAGTCCTGGAATTTGGGGGAATGTGAACTAATTGCTTGGAAATTATTATTGTTAGAGTGGACCTGGAAGTGTCCCTCATAGCGATTACTCCTAGGTCCACTCGAACAATAATAATTTGCAAGCGATTATATGGGTTAAACTGACTAATAATAATAATCCTTAGTAAACAATTATAGCTTGTAAAGTAAAGTTGGCAACCATAATTGAGAACGACACAAAAGCTCCCTTTTTAATGGCTACAATACCCAGAGGTAGGAGAGGGCACTACTCCTTTCCCTGATTGCTCCACTTTACCCTTGATATGTATCATGATGCTGAGTGTTAAGCAAGGAGGTATCAAATACCATTTTTTGAGTCTTTGGTATAAGTCAACCTGGGATTGAACCCCAGTCTCCCGGACCATTAGCAAACACTGATTTGCACACAGTTACATGTTATCAAGTATTCCGATCTAATACTAACAATTTGCAAGCAGTTATATGGTTTCAAGTAATTGATAATTATAATCCTTAGTAAACAATTATAACTATTCGTAACAATGTAAAAAATTAGTATCATGTTCAGAGCAAAAAAATAGAGAAAAAACCCAGTGTGTGTGTGGAGGGGAGTTTTCTGGCAAAATGGCTGGACTGCTGTTTCAAAGTAAGCAAGTTCAAACTCCAGGCACGCTATTACATTCCTTTCGGATTAATACCCTTTGAAAAGGGGTGAATCCCCTTATTCCCCCAGCTATGGGTTAAATAGTGTCATTGCTATTCTTTTACAAGGATGGCTTTGGCATATAACCCACGAAAGTTAACACATCATTAAACAACCAACCAAACTTGTGCGTAAGGAAGGGAGAATCTTTCAAACCCTGTCAACTATGTAAAAGGAAAGAATTTGTGTGTGTGTGTGTGTGTGTGTGTGTGTGTTCTAATGACTTTGCTTCTGCCTCATGATAATATCTAAGTTCATTTTTGTGTACACCCTCTAGTTTGGAAAATGTCAACAAAAGAAAAATATTTTTATTTCTAACTTCGACACTCCAGTGTACCTGCACACTGCATGTACAACTGTTGTGTACCCAGTACCCATTTTTTCTTTGAACAAGTGTGTATATAAGTGTGTGCATGTATTTAATGGACTGCATTAGTGTGTATATATTTACCTAATTCCTTCTCGGGGAGTAGCATACGACACATGGTCGATTTTTAAGTGGAATATTCAGCGTTTTCCTTCTCTTGGACTGGTTGCCTTACCAAGGCTAAAGAACCCAGTCAGACCTACTATTTACCCATAGCTGGAAGGAGAACAGGTGGATTCCCCAAGGGAGGTAGAACACAAACGGCTTCGTCCAGGGTATGAACTCGGGTCGTCGATTCCATTTCCTGCGATTAATGCGTGCATAGTTAAGTATCAAGTGACTCTAACACTGTAAAAATGTACAGCACAGTGTATTTGTTTCTTTATTTATTTTTTAATATTTAATTTACTGTCATAGTGTAGTACAGCAACACTTACAAGTGACAGTATGTGTGTGTGTGTTCATTTAACCTTTGTTTAGTATTGGGCACCTAGCGAGAATCGAACTCTCTTGCTACTGTCCGTTAGACTAGCTCGCTAACCACTACACGAAGCAAGGGGCACCTTTTGCCACAATATCAGAAAATACGAAGACCCTGGTGAGGATCGGATTTATTACATAGAAGTGCTTAGCATAGGGCATCGAGTGTGAGAATCGAATACACAAGCAGTGCTCTGTTTAACTAGCTCGCTAACCATTACACCTCACAAGGTGTCTCTTTTTAGCAAAAGGCCAGAAACGAGGCACCTAGTGAGGACCAAACTCACTACTCAGTAATTAATTTGCAAGACTAATGAGCTAACTATTGCGCTCTGACGAGGTATCTGTATGTGTGTCTACTTACTACTAATATATCTTGTAAGTTAACACTTAAAAAAGTGTGTAAAATTGTTCATGATATTTCAGTGTGTCAGAGCATATCAAATAAATTAATGACAAGTTATTTAAAAAAAATAGTTGTAGAAACAAACAGTAATAATGAGCTTGATGTAGCTAATAGTAATAGTAGTAATAATACTGTTGGTGGTAATGCTTTTCTCCAGTGGGAATGTATGAAAATATTTCTGGTCCTAAACAGATGGTATGTTTTCTCTGAACCATTCATCTTTTAGCACCGGTCGAATGGCCCCGCCTACTTTTGCCCATATATGGAAGTGATTGACGTCTAGCCTTGTAACATTCTGATGAAATAGCGGCATTTCTCTTAACAGAGGGTCTAGAGCCGGTTGTGTTTTCTACCTTTATAAACCGACTACCCTTTTATATTTCACTTTTATCACATAGCATTTATTCTGCTGTGTTTATATATATAGTATATCTATATTTTTATCTGGTATAAATCGCCTGATATTAACTTTTCAAGATATGGATGTCTTAGTTAGAGTTGTACGTAAGAGTCCGACTGTCTTCAACTCTTTCAAGTCTCGGCACCAGAGTAAGTTGAAAATTTCACTTTCTTTTCTTTTTGATTATTTTTTTATATTTGTTGGATGCTTTTTCTTTTCTTTCCTTGTTTATTTAAAAAAAATTCCTAACCTGTCGCTCATTTAGCAATATCGAAAAAGATGAACGTTATTGTTCGTCTCGTATATCTCCATACCACACCTGTATTTTCGGGAATCTGTTGTTTTCTTGTAACAAACCAAAATCAGGTGATTCTTGTCTTATTAAGAGAAGATTCTTTAATCTTTCTAACATTTCAATACTTATCCAACTTTCGATCTGTCACTGAAGTCTTTATCGGAATATGTACTGTTTACTTATTCTCTATATTGGCGACACCCTTCTTCGGACTTGCAGAATTATTTAAATATAAACTTAGAATTTTTCGCTAAAAATGTATCAATTTCAAGCAGACAGTTTTAATAATTGCATATAAAAGTTTATATGTTTTTGTCTTTATTTTAAATTGTGAAAAACATCACCTTATGGATCGCGTTAGCTTCGAAAAAGAGAGAGAAAAGCATTGTTTCCAGTTAAGTCGCTGGAAGATGCCGTAAAGTACCTTACTTAAAACTTAATAACAACAAGACAAACATCTCGAACTATCAAATGATCGCTGATTGTAATCGTTTAGTTTTATTTACTGTGTATTAACAGCTTTTGTTGTTAAAATAAAAGAAGCCGGTTGTGAAAGAAAGTCTCATCAAAGTGGATGGCGTGAGTCTTGCACCCCCCCTCTTGTGGCCTGATCCGCTCGTATGATAGTTCCAGCTACGAATAGGAACACTCGATTCTTTCGAGATGAATTTTAATAAGATTTTGCCTGAATTATCATTCGATTTCTATCGCAATCGATTCATAATCATTCAAGGAACACCTGGGTGGTTAGATTTTCGATCTAGACCCTTTGTAAGGGTCAGGAGATGGTTTTGAAATATTGTAAATTAGGTAATCGGTAGGTGAATGGAAGGGTCGGGGAATTACATTCATTAACATGTGTTGTTGAAGTAGTTTGTAGTTAGTTACCGGCTCTATCTTCTACCTTTTGGTTTCGCTTTTATAACTTTTGCTCCTGCCATGGGTTATTTCTCTAGATTTTACGAACTAAAAGAATCCAATTTAAATTTTTTTTGGTTAAATTATACAATTAAATCTTCGCGTTTGTTTGCCGCATCGTTTACTACTGGCTATTATGTTGAACATTGTTCGTTCCATGCCTACCCGCTTCACAAGAAGATCATGTTTTTATCATTTACTTTCATCAAAACAATCAAATCGATAAATAACACTGTTTTGCCCTCTCAAAACCTTTAATTTATTGAGTATTAGATTTCTTCCTGGATATAGTTGTGTATTTATTTTAAAAAGATGAGAGTGTACTGTGACATTAGTAGCAATGAGCCGGGTCTCTTTCGAACTTGAAATAAATGTTGATCGTTTAAACTATTAAACATCGAATCTAAATATAACAAACGTTAAAGAAATTTATGATTTATATTTTAATGTTGATTTAAAAAAAAATTTTTCTTTTAATCATCTTGCAAAAAAAGGAGACTTAAAAAAAAAAAGGTGTTATTGAAACAATGAATAATAAATGGTCTTTATTTATTTTAGATTTGTTTAGTTGTATCGATGTTGATTATTTTCAAGTGCTTGATTTTCGTTTTTGTTGTATTTAATGATATTGTTTTAATTGTAATAATAAAAAAAACAAACAAACAAAAAATTTCAAATCATACGATGTAATGAATGTAGTATGGGCGTTCAATATTGTAGCCAGTGTATGCATTGTAAATATAGTGAAAGGAGCTCAGCTCATCAGCCGATGCTACTTATGCAGGCTGAGGCGAGTGGCGTGATCTTTCCCAGCCAACCAACCCAGGCTTTTCCTCAACAAAAACACGCACGCCCTCGATGGCTTACACACTGACACACAAAAATATACCCCCACACATAACAATTTCCATTACGCATACATACATATACACATACATACGACTTTATAGAACCGGCTTTTTTGTTTGTTATTCACTGTCAACTTTATTGATAATCGTGATAAAATATTTTTTTTAAATTAAAATAAAAAAAGTAATAATGATTAGATTTCAATTCTTTATCTTAGTTAAATTTTTCCTTCTTGTTTTCATTTATTTATTTTATTTATTTATTTTTATTTTTTTACTGAACTTTCTTTTTAAAAAATTACGTGAATCAATTTGAAAATTAATAATCATTAACTCGAGCTAGTTTCATGTTAAAATTTAAATTTTATCCTGTAACTGTCATTTTAAGTTTATTTTTTTTCTAATTAAAAAAAAATATATCTAAATTTGCTTATAATAAAGAATTAATATGATCTTATTTGTTGCGAAATAAGGAAACCTAAATTCAATTTTTAATTATCTTTTTTATTGATTAAAAAAAGAAATCTTTATCTTAATAATTAATAGATTTCAACATTTAAATTAACTTTATTCATTCGTTGTATTTAAATAAAATTTTAAAAAAAAAAGAGAAAAAAAAAGGTTAACACGACTTAGCTATAAAATATACTATTAATTTTATAGAATTAATAAAATTACTTCAGTATTTAGCTTAATATTTATTATCAACCTATGAAGAGCTTAATTTTTTAATATAAGCAAACCTGAAATGTCTAAAATAGTGATTGAATTATATTGTTTAAATTAATTATTTAATTTAATTACAGTACAAAACCAAAAGGTGTTTTGTTTTCTCTGTCTGTCTGTCTCTCTCTCTCTCTCTCTCACACACTTTTTTTTTTAATTGATTTTAGTCATTTCAAATTTTTGTCAATTTTTATGACTGTTGTGTGTCATATATAATGTGTAATATATATATATATATATATATATATATATATATATATATATATATATATATATATATATATATATATATATATATATATATTACACACAACAGTCATAAAAATTTGAAATGACTAATCTCTAATTTTCTTGTATTTTAACCAATATATAACGTTTTTAATTATTTTGAATAATTTTATTTTGGTTGTTAATACCGGATGATCATTTATAATTGTTAGTAATGACAACATTTATATTTGTGGTCATCTTTCAAAGCTAAACTAAGTTTGCTTTTTGTTGTTATTGTTTTTGTTATTTTTTTTCTCTTTCAATCTAAACGGTTGTAAATCTGAAAATTAAAATGTAACTTCTTAATTAATTAAATTAATAACATCTTAATCTAACCTCCAAATTGCAAAATTGATATAATAACCTCTTCATTGACAATTTAAATGCCGAAACTAATAACTGCTACTGGGTGATTATTTCTAAGATGTTTGACATCTTTTTAAGCCTTGGCGCCACAGTTGCTACAGAAATGTCTTGTTTGTGTGTCGCCTGGTTGGACTAGAATGTCGCCAATTCACTTTCTACTGCTGCTACAGTTTGAGAAAAGGAAAGATGAAGTAAAAGAAACAAGTTTAAGCAAACAAAATTCTGCTTTTTTTTCCCCTCTCTTTCTTGACTCCTTCTTTCCCACCCGCATCAAAACGAAGGGGATCAGTTTCCTTTCGGAATGTCTACTATCTTCTTCTTAGCCACAGTTACATTGTTAGCATAACATTTTGTTAGCTCCTCTATAAAGCTGACATTTTATTATTTTTAAATAATGATTCCTATGAAAATAATTCTGTTTTATTATCATTTGATGCTCTATAGTTTGAGTTTTAAAACATTTTTTGAAAGTTTTTGAGAATGTAAAAGAATGCTTCGTTTCGGTTTTCGTCTTGAACAATCCAAACTTTAATGCAACCACAAAAATGTCTTTATGTGCATACCTTTAAAATAGTCAAATTTTAACATTTTATTTGTCTAAAGCTTCGTAATTTTATTTTTCTCTTGTATATATTTTTATTAAAATCTGATAAAAAAAAATTGATGTGTATGTATGTGTATATATATATATATATATATATATATATATATATATATATATATATATATATATATATTACTTCATGTCTTTGTAAGTGTAAAATAAGTTTACAAGTGTGGTGAGGAATGCTTGGTGTCTAATCTAGCCCACTCATAGAACTTTTGTATACTCGAGGACCTCTCCCGTGAACCCATAACAGCAGTCCATGATGATATTGGTGCTTCTGTTTAGAAAGGGATGCAGGGTTTTAATTAGCACTTAATTATCCTCTCCGTTATTGCAATAATTTAATTTGTGTGATTGAATAAAAAAAGATGACGTTCAGCAGGAATGCTGATCTCATCCAATTACAAATTTGATTGAAAAATGTATTCTCACTTTGAGCATGTATAGCTCTAATACAAATTTCGCTATCGTGTGCCGTTTTTGCTGAGTTACGAGTTACATAATGACAATTTTAGTTTTTTTGTTTTGTTTGTTTTTTTTTTTTTGTTTTGTTTTTTTTGTTTTTGTTTTTTTTTTCAACTTGTTTGAAAATTCTGTATTTAGAAGAAAAGGGCTTTGTGAAACTAGCCAATAATTTGTTGATAAAACAGATGAAAGCCCTGAATTTACTTTTAAATAATAAGAGGTATCCAGTGACACAAAATAAAATACAGGAAATGATTAAAATCCGATTTCCCATGGATTCCACACCTTACCGGTATTCAAAAAAAAAAATTCTTCCACTCCTTAGACATTTCAATTTGTTTTTTGTTTTTTGTTTAGTTTTTTTTTAGATAAATAAAAAAGTTAAACCTTCAATTGAAGGGTGTTGGCTTCTATCCAGTTTTGTTTTAAATTAAAATTACCTATTCAAAAATTTAATATTGATAATAAATAGATTTATAACATTCAGATTTTTTTTTTTTTTTAATTTAGTAGACTAGTCTTATTTATTTATTCATTTATTCATTCACGGAGCGTTATCTTGATAAGAATTGGATGACTGTGAGAACTATTGAAGTGTTTCTCGTGCTGACTACTACACCAAGATAAAAACGTCATAACATCATACGATCTTCCTGGGCCACGTCTGATAATCATCCAGGGTTGTTGTAAAAATGTAGCAGCTGAGGGAGGACCACCTTCCTCTTTTTCAAACGATTGCTGTTTTTGACGGCTTTCACATGTTATAAACATTTTTGTCATAATTTATTTTGCTTGAATCATACTTTTGAACATTATGGCAATACCTTTTTATTTATTTATTTTTTAAATACACTTTTAAAAAGTGTCGAACTTGCGAAAGCATGATTGACCCAAATTTATCTTTCTATCGTTGCATTACTTAAAGCAAGTTCGGTTTTAATGCTATTTACTGTCTCTTTTGTTCATTTTTGTCAGTTTAGAATAAGATAAGCAATATCTATACTCAAGATATATACACGAATAAATAAAATACAGTTTATTTATTTATTGAATATTGCAACTGTAGTTTCACTTTTGAGATTGTCTTTTCTTTTTAAGGTGAAAGGCGTGTCATATACTCTTTTAACAGCAGCTTAAAAAGCACTTGAAATGGACTAATTTATCTTTTTTTTTTTAAATTAAAAATTAAAAAAAATAAAAACTAGTTTTATTCTTAGTTTTTGTTCATTTAGAGCTCAAAATCTTCATTTTTGCGTTCAAGTAAGTGTTAAATAAATTTTAAGAAAAGCAGAATTTCCAATGAAAATGCATTATTCGCCAGCTTTTGAAAATTTAATCTTTTTACTTTTATTTTAATAGGATTTACAATTTCAATCACCTTAATTTTTTATAATAATAATGGTGGTGATCAAACAGCAGTGTAATTTCGTGTGGCTCTACCATTGGTGTAGAGTTTTATATCACGCCATATCGTTCCAATCTTTCTACCCAACGATATTTTCCACTCTCTTTAATTCATTTACCTTTCTCTTCTCTCCTTCACATTCCTTCTCTTCTCTCCCCTTTTCTCTATTAACTGTCAAGTGTCAATGTGTGGGTGGGACTCGTGTTTTTTTTTGTTTTACTTGCTTTTTTTTTTTTTTTTTCTTTTTACTTTTCAACCTCTAGTTTAAGTGATTAATAAAGTAACAAATTGATTGTTCATGTCTATCGAAAAATAAAAATAGTATTGAATGATTTTTTTTTTCTTTTTACATCAAGAAGAAAAACCGTATTATGTCCCTTTCTTTTTACTTTACCCTCTAACGGTCCTTACATTCATAAAATGGTGGGTCGGGTGATGTGTGTTGTCCTTAACCCCCTAGTCTTATTCACAACTCCCTAAACCTCCATGAATAGTAAAAAGTGCCTTTTCTATCGGCAGATTGTTCTAACAATCGTTTAAGCTTAAGAGGTGAGAATTGATCTAACCCTTAAATCTTCAATTCTCACCTTTTAAGCTTAAACGATATAGGAAATCTGGGTTATAATGACCAATTGATTTAAAGTATTAGTTTCAGGTTTCAGTAGTCGATTATGCTGTTCAGTTTATTATCTTATAGAAGTAATATATAATTATGTTGGATCTTCCATTTTCGTGGTCTATATTGTATTTATATATCTTTATTACAAGTGATTTTTTTTCTTAGTATTTTAAACTCTTACTGTCAAAAGATTAGTTCCTTTAACTTTTGACACAACTCCTCGCGATGGCAATTTCTTAGCTTAATTTGGTTCAAAGCCAGAAATACAGGGTACTTATTGAGAATAATCGTCTGCAAGCCTAGCTTGCTAACCATTACACCAAGGTGTTTTGGTAAGGTATCTTAAAGTTTATAAAAAGGAAGAAAAAAATCCTGATTTTTAGCTGGTGTCTAATGATTGTAAATCTGTTTTTGTTTTTTTCCTGCTCTCTTTAAAGAGTGTAGGAAATAAATTTGACTTCTCCAAAGCTACTCTTTTGCACCTATTTATAAAAATCGAGTACATATGATCGTATAGTGAAATTCTATAAATACCATCAGGTGGTAGTAACTGACAATAGGAGTTTCTGCAGTCGCGTTAGATTTCCTCCACATTCCTTTTTCCTTGTCACACCACACAGTAATCAACAAAGCAAGATAACTTTTTTCTTCTTGAGAGGCCTTTAAAGACATTCTTGACACCATGCTATTTGCTCAACTTAGAAATCAAACTTTCATCTCGGGGTTTGTTTTTTGTTTTGTTTTTGTTTTTTTTGTTTTTCAGAGCCGTGTAAACTTAGTTCAGAGTAAATGTGTGACATAATGATAATCTTCCCCACACGCACGAAAAAACTTAAATTTTTTTATGCATTAAATAAAACCTGAATTTCCAGTTAGAATCAAAAGTCATGGAATCTCAAATATTCATTTTATTTAACAATTCCACTTGTAGCTTTATTAAACAGTCCTATTTAATGACAAAATTTCTAAATAGTGTGTTTAATAAAGCTCACCTTGAGAATTCTATTTCTTTTTATATTCTCTTACAAATGTCTCTTTAAATGAAAATGAATTTGTTCCATCAACTTAAAAAAACAAACGAATTTTTAAATTTTTCTAAATTAATCAATGCATTCTTTATCTTGTTTTTCACTAAGTTTGTAAACCAAAAAATAAAAGAAAATTAGCATATTTTGTGCATTACTGAACAGATTGTCATGAAAAGGGTTAACAACACTTAAAAGCCCTAATCAGAATTATTGATAACAACTTACTATAATTAATCAGTTTGACTTGTGAATGAGTGGATTACATGAAATCTTCCTTTAGTACACTTAGCTTAATATGATATTCTCGTAAAAATAGTTAAATTGATTGCAGTTTAACTTGAGCTGTCTTTCTCAGACCCAGAATCAAACTTGCTTCTGACACTGTATATTTAAGAGAGGTGCATTATGGGCTATATCTTTTTATGTTCCATTTTTGCAAAACAATGTTTCATCACTAGTGAACTTAAGTCATTCAACATATTTTTTTCCTCTCTTTTGTCTTGTACTTAAAAAAAACAACAAGTTAACATGATTTTTTTTTAATGTATTAAGTAACATATAAAGACTTGACTTTCTATTACTAAATCATTTTTGCCGAGACCTTAATGTTTGTATGCTTGGCTTACTTTTTAAATTGTTTCTTTGCAAGTAGCAAGGTCATGTCTTGAACAAGTGGACACATTTCATATTTGTGTATGTAAACAAAACTGTATCTAGGTTATGAGAATGTTTATACTCCTCTTTCCATTCTCAGTATTGACTGCTTTTTAGAAAAAGAAATGCAAGTGAATAGCCAATGAAATTCCTCCTTCTTGAATTCCACTTTTTCACAATATTGTCAGTAAAATACATACAGTTAAATGCTAAATGATGATTTTGCTGCTACTTTATGACATTTTGTTTATATTTACAGCACCAGTGTACATTTAAAATAATCTTTGAGATGTCACTATGTAACTGTATTCATAAATATTTAAATTTACTTGAAAACCTCAAAATGTCAAGAAAATATACACAATTTGCCCTCTATTTTTTAAAATTTAATCTGTGTATTTCTAAAAATTCTCATGTTTGTGTGTGTGAGTGATATATCTTTTTAGCAGTTACTAACTCTTAAAAGAAAGAGCTGTCTTACAATCAAAATAGATATAGAAATGTTTACTTTTAAAACTGTTTACTACAGTTTCATGCAACATTGCACAACAAACTTTCCACAGTTACCTGGAGATTGTAATGCCTTGCTGTGTAAAATTTAGATATTGAACAGTTTTAAAGTGTGTGTGTGTGTGTGAATTCTTAAAACGGCATACTATAGTAAGATTTTTGTTAGAGCAATACACTTAAAAACAATTCTTAGTCTAATTTGCAACTGAATGACAAGTTTGTGGAAGAGGGTGGTTTAGTATTTATGCCAATCTCTCTCTCTCTCTCTCTCTCTCTCATTCAAACACAAGCTATAACTGGTAACTATGAAATGTTAATTAGAATCCTTCATACTTTCCTAAATAGAATCTGAACTGCTGTTAAAACCAGGGACCTAATTAAGATAGTGTTAGCAAATTGAGTTAGCTTTCAATTAAAATCTGTTTTCTTCATATCTTTCAATATCTATTATTATATTGTCTTTCTTGTGTCTGTACAAATAATATGTATACATTTTAAATTTCATTTGTTTTCTTCTCTTTTTTCAGAGTTGCACGACAAATGGGGTGAAAATAATGAAACATTAAATGAAGGAATGACTTTTTACCTGAAGTACCTTGGCTCAACTTTGGTTGAGGAAATATCTGATGGTGAAAGCTATGGTGATGGTATTAGCACTAAGGCCATCCAGAGAGTTATTTCCATGGTAAGAGCAACTTAGTTTTTAATAATTTTTCTTTCTGGTCTCTTTTTCTGTCAAATGAAATTTATAAACTTTTTGTTAATCCTTTCCATACTTGGTTCTAATTTTTGCCAGTTTACAAGTAATGCCAATTTAAATATATTATATAACATTATATTAGGGGATATGAGGATCAGTCAAAAAGTTCTAAGCCTCATCTAAATTTAGGATTTATTTTTTGCAAAAAGGCCACACCAGGACAAGAAATTGGGACTGAAATATCTCTCTCTCTCTCTCTCTCTCTCTCTCTCTCTCTCTCTCTCTCTCTCATTTATGAGTGGTAGTGTGTTACCTCAACATAAATATGCAACTATGGCTCTTCTTTCTTGGGGAGGCTGAGAACTTTTGAACAGTCCTTGTAACACAAACCTCTGTAACCATCTAGTATTTGATTGGAAAGAAACCCGTATTTAGCTAGTCAGACTTGTCCAAGACAGGTTGACCATCCCATGGTCATGGTATACAACGCATAGTTAATTCAATGGTTTGGTTTGGTTTCTTTAATGGCATATCAACCTTTGTGAGTTATTTAATGCCAAAGCCATCCTTATAGAGAAACAGCAGTGATACTGTTTAACCCATAGCAGATGGAAGGTTAATGGGGTGGGGGGCTCATGGGTTTGTAGAGGCAAGGACAAAAATTGTCCAGCCCCTGAAAAGGTGTCAGGCTACTTCTACCTTTCTCTTTGATACAATGGGGAGATGCTGCTCCATAACCAGAACCCCCAAGGTCAAGCATGTTTTTTCATCCTGTTCAAAGATAAAGTTCAAATAAAAAGCTTACTCTGATCTCGGTCTAAAGACCTGTGTTAATATTTTTCCCCTGTCAAGGTGTTGAAATATAGCTTGCTGTATTCTGGACATATTCGAGCTTTTAATAACTCATTTTGTTTGTTCTCATCTCTGATATGAATTATAATCAAAATGTTATTTACTTGGTACTCTCTTTATATACAGAACTTGATATTCATTTTATTGAATTCAATTTAACTTGTCAATTTGTTCATTGTAAAGAAACATTAGACTCTTGATTGAAGCATAAGATGTAGTTTCCTTGAGTCCTATCTGGAAATACAAAATCCAGTTGCTCATCTCCGACAGGAAAACAAAGCAACAAATTTCTACTTAGTCTTAAATTTAATCTTTTATGAAATTATACATTTACAGTCCAGATGTTTCTAAATGTTCTTTTAAAACAAAATTGATTATATTGAAGAAAAAAATGTTCTCAGTAGGATTTTATCGAGCCCATTTTTTATATTAACTTTTTGAATTTATTTTAAAAGCCCCATTATCAATCCCAGCTTAAAAAGTTTGTACCTTGGTTGAATTTTGAAATCTCTATTCTAATGCCCTACCTACCAAGCTTACAATGTTCTTATTTCAATTCTCTCTCCAACAATGTGCTACATTTACCTACTAAGTCTGTTGTTTAAATTTTTCCAAAAGTGTGCTAATCATAGCCTAATATATATGTACATTTCTCTTTTTGATGAAGCAAATAATTGGTATTCTATTTATAAGTCATATTTTTTTGGTGTGCCATTATGCAATAAAATATTATTGGGATATAAAAACTATTGGAATCAAGTATCACTTACTATACTGTAAAAAAAATTCTTTATTCTCTTCAGTTTTGTCCACTCCCATTGGAAATTGAGTTTCTTTATATAAAAACTAAAGTATGAACTCTTTCTTAGACCTTGAAGATTTTATTCATCTTGAATACAAAAAAGCACTTTAAAGATTGCATTAATTTGATTAGGTTATAAACAACAGACTATTTGGCTGTGGTGAAGATTTCAACTATCTATAATGGCTCATTTTATGAGGATTCATTTTTATTTTACATTAGATCATGTTATGGAAGCACATACCTGATATTTTTTTATTATTGTCATTTGTAATTGTAAAAATAAATTTAGGAAATGTGCATTTTTCTCAAACCTATATGGACTTCTATGATTTTAAGTAAAACTAAATGAACTCAAACGAGATACATTTTAACAAAAAATACATCATAATGAAAAGAGCTAGTTTGGATGGTTGAAAACTTCACCTTTACCAACTATTTGAGAAGATGGACTCCAGTTGTCTCTATTATACTAAAATCTTTTAATCAATAAGTATTCTTTCAAATAACGCTAGATGAAGTCCCTATCATATAATGGCTAAAGCGCTGGCTTGCCACCTCTAAGTAAGCAAGCAAGTTTGAATTCTAGTCCTACTATTTATGTTCGTTTTCAGACTCATACCCTTGAAAGGTATGAACCTCCCTATCTCCCCAGATATGGCTTAAATGGTATCACTGCTGTTCTTCTCAAGGACTGCTTTGGCATTGAATAACCCACAAAGGTTTATATGCCATTTTAAACAAAAAACCGAACAGTCAATGCTTTGCATATGTTGTTTTTTATGTTCAATATCTTCTGTTGCAATAATAAGGATTGTGCGGGTTAGAGGTTAGTTTTATTTCTCTATTTTCACTTTGTAGGATTTACTTTTACTATAAGGCACTGTAAGAAATAATTCATCCTGTATGATGCTTACACACTTATAAAAAGTCTTTGACACTGGATCATCTTAAGAAATATTTGTTAATGAGGAAAGCTATTCTTTAAGGCTGGCAGCAGTTCAGCAAATGTCTTCATGTCTGCTGACTCTCACCTTGACATATTAACCTATGCTATCAACTCCACCCACCAGCCAATGTTACTAACATCAGCAGCAGTGGCCAGAGCAGTTTTTTAAGTAGCAAAATAAAAAAAATAATCTCTTCCTCCTCCCATCTCTTCCAACTGATTTTGTTTTGAGACAGCGATCAGTTTTTTTGTTTTTTTTGTTGTTTTTTTTTTTTTTTGTGTCCCTCCACCCAATAGGTTATTCTGATTCGGACATCTCCCCACTATCGGCTGATGTGGAGAACTTTTAACTACACCTGACTTGAGCCAATTCCCAAGGTCTTGCTGATATTTGTACTTAAATATCACTAAAAATTCTTATGTAATAAATGTTTCTCAGTTAAACACTGGAAATACAACTATTAAAATAGTTGATATCATATAAAAAGCATTCTTTTTGTGATATTAACTGAAGGAGTTCAACTTGCTTAGTGTAAATATTTCATTTCTATATGATTTGTAATATTTCAAAGAATTTAATCTTAGATTTTCAAAAAGCCAGAAACTAAGATTTATTATGTATATCTGTATTATAGTCCCAACCTTTTTCACGTCTCAGTAGGGACTGATTTTAATCTTAAAGCTGTTGTCTTAACAAAATTTACTATATTTATATTTTAGATCCCACCAATATTCCATAAATTACATATGATAAATATTTGTACCAATCTGAAATTCTCTCTCTCATTATTAAAGAAAAAAAATTTTAAATAATTTCAGGGTTTAACATTGGTTTGTTTATTTATATATATATATATATATATATATATATATATATATATATATATATATATATATATATGGACTTAAAAAATACTTGCAAGTTCTTTTCAAAATATTTACTTTTTTTTTTTTTTTTTTTTTTTTTTTTTATCCCCTCTGTGTATAAAATTATTTAAAGGGAAACAAGGTTCCTGATTTATCAAATGTGATGAAAATATCTGTTTTCTGAAGGAAACGTTTTTAAGATCATTTCATTGTTTTCTTTGCGCAGGAAAAGAGTTCTGGAAAGAAATGGAGGAAAGTTGCTCTAAACGTGTCTCCTCGTGGAATTAAGATGTGTGACATGATAAGCAATGAAATGTTACTTGATGTCTGTATTTACAGGTAAATATCATCTCTCTCTCTCTCTCTCTCTCAAATACCAATAGCATCCATAAAAAGCTTAGGATCACCACAATTTCTGTGCATTCTGCCTAGGATTAGGGTTCCTATCTCCAAGATCAAAAGTATCTGTGAAGTATTAGGGAGAGACACACACACACACACATACTTAATATGCATTTAAAAAGTATCAAGGCTGAAGCTGTATTTACCAAAGTATGAATGAAACATTAATTTTTCTTCAAAATGTTCACCTTGGCATTCAACACACTTATTCCTAGTTTGCCATTAGTTGAGGCATTTCTAAAACTCTTTTGATATGTTCTTATCATTCAGGGTTTTCAGACTATTGTCTTCATCTTTATTGTTATATTCACAATGTTTCCGCCAATATGTCCTCTGGCCTACACGGAACTTTGAACCACATCTTTTATTTAATCCACAGGAGTTACTTGTTCTGATTCCATTAACCATAACCGGGTATAAGTGCTAAGTATTCCTGTATTGTTACTAGCCTGCAGTCAGGATTGAACCTGCAACCACCAGATAATTGTCTCTTTAGAAGCTTAGGGAATCAATGCCTATAACTGTTACACTATGTGTCCTGCTGAACAGTTCAGAGTGAAATTTTGGGATTTATAAACTTAATGTTCTTTTGATATGGTTTTAATCTGTGTCATCGTTTTTCATTTAATGTTCTGATAATCCTCAAATCTTACTCTTAAGTTGAGTTTTCAGTTCAGGAAATGAGAAACGGTTATACAGAGCTAGCTGTGGTGTGTATGGAGGGTTCAGCACTTGTACAATCCCGAGTTTCACCAAAAATATCAAAAATTTGCACTGACTTGTCTAAATAATAGTCTAGATATCACTTTATTATATAAGTTGCCCTGCTGTTCATAAGTCTTCATTTGAATTTTTAAATCTAAAGATTCGGTCTTGATATCTTTTGATCTCACACACTCACCCATACATTGAATTTTATATCTGACTTACTCATTGATTCTTTTGTTTTTCTTGCAGGATTTCATTCTGTACTGCTGATAGGAATCATGAAAGAGTTTTTGCTTTTATTGCACGAAACACAATAAATGAGACAATGGAATGCTACGTCTACGTCTGTGCCAAAAGGAAAATTGTAAGTATCTACCTTGATATTTCTTATTTGAGAAAACACTTAAATTCATAATACCAATTTAGTTCCTGTTTGAATTTAGAAGAAAAAAAATTAGGCATGATTATTTATTACTTTTAAAGTCTATAAAATTGTCTTAAATCCATTGAGTCTCTTCTCAGATAAAATGAATTTGGATTTTTTACAAGTCTTGTGTAAAAGTGTGTAGTAAATTACCAGTTTTAGATTTATATACTTTTTATATTGAGTTTTTTCTCGTGTTACAAACAATTTATTTTCATTTTAATGCAAATAATAAGTTTTGAATTTTTTAAATAAAATCAGAAATGGTCTAAGATCATCTAAGTTTTTAATTAGAATAAACCAAAGTGTATCCATGATAATGGCTAAGATCTATTTTAATTTTTAAAATTTTTTTTGTAATTCCAGGCTCAGGCTGTTACCCTGACTGTGTCTCAGGCGTTCCATATTGCAGAGTATTTGGAAGAAGAGGAATTGGAACGATTAAAAGCTGTTGAAAAGGAAGCCCAAAAACGACTGGTGAGTTGAAATAAATTTATTAAAGTTGTTTTTTGTTTTTTGTTTTTTTTTTGTTTTGTTTTTTTTCTTCCCTCTCATCAGACAGTCACAACTTACTTTGGGCTGAGGATTTTCCTTTTACAATTGTTGTATATTAGCATCACTTATTGAATGTTTTAGTTACTCCTAATACCATCCAAACTGCTTAACCCATGTTGAGTAGTTCAATCAATCTCTCGTAAGATGGTTAAAATATTGCTGGATATATCTCTCACCGTTTGATAGCTCAATAATTATCTTGAAAGAATTACTTTTGCAATCACCAACTCTTGATTTAAACAAGTTTTGTTTTTAAAAATTATGAAAATTACATATTTAAGAAAAAACAAACAATATATGGTTATTATGTAAATTCAAAGTATATGGTATAAAATAAATAGTATAAAAAAAATGTGATTTTATACTTCTTATTAATCTGTTGAGATCCTCTCTGTAAAATTCTCATTTTTGCTTAAATAATTTTTGTGGATTAGATCAATTTTAAAATCTTTAAATAGCTTTTTTTTTTTTTTTTTTTTACCTCTAACTTATGAAATTAATGTATAATTCTGTTCTTTATTTTAGTGTGTGGAAGATTTGATTGAAATCCATGATCATGGATCATTATCCAATGGTTATCATCCAAAACTTTCTAATTCAGTCACCAGTAGTGATGCTTCTACTCCTCTTAACTTATCTCCACCATCAAATTCACCCTGCATTAACCTGGTAAGTTTCTCTCTCTCTCTCTCTCTCTCTCTCTCTCTCTCTAATGGTTTTCAACTAGTTTTGACCTTAGGTCATTGTCAGGAGTAAAACGCACTCGGTCTAAGCCACATTAAATCAGGTGTTCTCCCAATAGAGAGGCACATATATATAACCAACCAAAGATACTTTGATCAAATAGCATTCTTCAAACTAATGAATATGCTACACCAACTGTATATTTTATATATAATATATATATAATATAATATAATATATATATTTGTCAGCACTTGATCACTTTTAATCCTTTATCTTAACATTTATTTTGCATGTTGTTTGTCAGGCTAATTGTTGCTACGTATAAAATTAAAAAATTTATAATGGTGTCCGCATGATCTTAAGATTGCATTACTCTGGATACTGTTTTTGCAATGTTTTTTGTCTGTTTTGTTTAACTAGTCTGGGGATAAATGACCCTACAAAAATCTTAGGATTGACACTTTTCTAGCTAAGTAATTTACTGGCATCCAGATACTCTATCATCACATGTAGAACATGTTTATAGGTGATATGTAAAGATGTGAACCCCTTAAGCTCTTACATTTTAAATTACCTCTGCTCATTAAGCACTTTAAAAAAAAATCTTGATCAGTTATTATTGATGATGATTTTATTATATAAACTGATTGGTTTAAATATCACTGCAATATTTGTATTTTAGTTTTATGCAGTAAATCTAGTTAAAAATAATGTTAAAAATAATTTTTTTCTTATTCATTTATTAAAAGGATGTCTTTTTTTTTTCTTTTTACAGCAAGAATTTGATGAAGATAACTTAGATGACTGTTTCTCAAGGTGAGTTTAATTTTTAGGAACACCTTCTTAATTAGCTTATTGAAAGTAGAAATTACATAAATCTGCTATGTATATTGTTAATATTGCCAAGGAATACCTAATCCTATGTGAAAATTTCAATACAAAGAAATTCACAACTAAATAACACTTTCTGCTAGATCAGTGTGTGGGGTGGGGTGATTTTGAAGGGAAGCTACTTTACCTAGTAGTGGATATGTGGCGTAATAATTATTGTTGGAATATGCTTAGCAGGCCAAGTTCAAATCCCAGTTGTGGCTATTTGTGTTTCAGTTAGCACTAATGCTCTGGAGAAAGGCATGAATCCATCTCTTCTCTTTCACCAGTTGTGGCAAACTGGCCTCTCTAGCTTTGGTATAGCTACTGGTCTAACTCATTATTCCAATTGGCTGTTCTTTGCTTTAAAAAATTGACTTTGTGTCAAATCCTACCTGGGGCAGAAATAAATCATACTCCCTCTGTTTGAGTTAAAAGGAAATTGTTTAGTAAAGAATATTGCTATTGCCAGGTGGGTCTGCATTTCCTATCTGGCCTAAACATTACTAACTTGATATGGGCTTGGCTATACACAGATTATATTTGTAGTAGTAACTGCATTCGTATTGGAAGTCGCAAACAAAAATTAACATAACCAATATTAAGATTTGCATTGTGAAATAATTATTTTTTAGTTCGTTCATGTTTTTGATCTTGATTATTGGATTTCATATCTGATTAGTTTCCAATGTATTAAACCCTGATTTCTTTCCTTTTTTTTTTTCTAGGCTTGCAGAAAATCGGATACGACAACGACAACCTTCATTTGGCACAGACATTTTCAACGAGGATAGTGTTAAACAATATTTAAAAAATAACAAACGGTTAGAACACTTTGTTCACCAAAAATCTGTGGAAGATTTACTTTTGTTATGAAGAGGATCTTCTCTTACTACGAACGGAGAAAAAAACAAAAAAAAATGTTTAAAGAAATTATATATTATATTAAAACCAATTTTAAAATAACAGAACTTTTTAAAAAAAATGCTAATGGACAATTTTTTTAACAAAGAAATTTACAAGCATAAAAATATTGAAACCAACAAATCATTCTTTAAAAATGAACAAACTTAAAAACACATCCCGGATGTTTTATTTTGGCGAAGAAATAGAAATGTTTATTCTTCATCTCCAAATGGAAAGCAAGAAATAGGAAGGAACATTCACAGCTTTTTTATACTTGATAATATTTATTGTCTGGTAAATTATCAATGCTGGTACTCAACAGTTTTTAATTCTTCAAACAATACAAAATTAAATCCTGCTGAATTAATTAAACTGTTGTGGTCACAACTTGACCATTTGTGACATAAAGGGGTTGGAAATGACTATTTTCCTATTTTTCTTCCTCTTGCCTCTTGGGGGATACTGACCATATTAAGGGCCAAAGTGGATAACATCTCCATTAAATACAAAAACAATTAAATGTTTATTATTTATTTCAATAGGTTTTTGTCATTTTTTGGTTTTCCCCCTCCCCACTACACCTTCATATCTATTTTCTTAAATTTTTTTTCCCATTCTTGCTCAAAATTATCTTTATTTTTTTTTATTTTTTTTTTTCCTCAAAAGCCCCTCCTCTCTATTACTCCTAATTTTTTTTAAGACTCCCTCTTTTTCTTTAAGTAAAAAAAAAAAAAAAAATCTTTTTTTTTTTCTTATCCCCCAAAACTGTCCCTCCTAAAAATCAACTATTTTAGACTAACTGCATTCTGTTTATACTGACAAGTTTCATTCTTGTTTCTTAATAAAATTAACTTTATTTTATACTTTTACAAAAGTGATTTATTTAATGCATGTCAGGTATACTGGAATTTTTTTAAACATATTTATATAGAAAAACAAAATATTCTGTTTTGAATCATAAATTTTCCAAATTTTGTGTTTAATTTAAAATAGTTGCTTCAGAAAATCTTGGTTAAATGAAAAATATCTTCTCTTACCTCTTCTGAAGACAAACCAGAGAAGATTAAGTTATTTGGTTATTGTGTGTTCAACTGTTAACTTTACAATGAAATGATTAAACATAGAATATTTAATCTCTTTCTCTATCTTTGATGCTAGACACAATAGAAATTGTTTATAAAAATGGAACTTTCCCCACTTACATTATTTAATTTTTAAAAAAATAGCTTTAATATCATAAATTGATACCTTCCTCATATCTAAAGTGTGTTAATAAAAATATTCAAAATTAAGTTAAATTTGAAATAAAAGCATTATTCAGCTAATATCTGCATATGTTAGTATGCATATTATGTATATATTTTTCTCTGTAAATTCTTTAAAAATACACAAGAACTACTCTCTCTCTCGTGTATCAAAATAGTTCCTTATATTTTTTTTAAAAACGAAAGTTAATATTTTAGAATCCTCTTGACTTTTCTTGTCTCTTTTTCTTAAACTGAATGGAGACAAAATATTCCCAAGATTTTGTACATGTGGTATTTAAATCCCCTGGGCTGTAAAATGTGGCAAGGGAGCCCCATGTGCGTAGACATGAGCAAGACCAAAAACAGCCTAAGTCTCCCTCAACCAGTGTCACAAGATTTGTTTTTTCCTTCTGCATTCTGCTCCAACTCAGCTGAAGGCAATATACACACTAATTGAAGCCCAAAAGTCTACAAAATTGTCTGTGTGTAAAACAAAACAAAAACAAACATTGATAGCATCCAATCTTGCGAAAATGGATTATTATGTTAATAATGTATTTTTGCAAGATTGTATGCTATCAAGTAATCTTGAGTTTTCATGGCTAAACTCTGACTCTTTTTGGTTCTTGCCTTGTACATTCTGGAGACAGAAGTTGACATGAATAATGGAATAGAACTGTGGGTACATTCTTTTATTTCAAACTTGGATTTTAGCTGAATAATGCAACAAGCCCCTCACCCTACTTCTCTCTCTCTCTCTCTCTCTCTCTCTCTCTCTCTCTCTCTCTCTCTCTCTCTCCCCACTCAACTGAAAGGGGAAAATGCATTTTGGTGAAAAAGGCTGAAATTTGACTGATAACACTGAGAGATCTTTTTTATCAATGTATTGTACTTAAGTATAGATAATTATTCCATCTTTTGAATATCCTGGCAAATGAAAATTCTACTCCTTATCTTGTAATTAGGTTAAATCCAGTGGGCAAATGGTATATACTATTTCCTTAAAATCTCCCATCTTCTAATATACTGAATGTTCTCTGTTTAGACTTGAGGACGGTTTAGTGAGGCTCTTGGGCAAAAACTTTTAGTTAAAGGATGCTGATTCTCTGCTTGGATGATACCAGTTCTCTTTTGAGAGTCTTGTTATTTATTTATGCCCAGGAATCTGTAAGTTCTGATCAGGACATCTACTTACAAATTTTCATCAACTACTTAATTTGTTTCAGATAAAACTTTTAAATAAGGCAATGGTGAACTGCTGACCAACTGGGGACAGAAGGGTGGCCAAAAGAAATCTTTTTTTTTTTTTTAATTTTAATTAAAAATTCTCTCTCTCTCTCTCCCTCTAAATGTCTAATTTTTCTGCAAAATGGATTTTATTGAGTTTATCCAACATCATCTGTTGGCATCCTCTAAAGAGATGTTTTCCAGACAAATGAAAAAAAATCTTTTTAAAATGCCCTATAAATGATCTCAAGTTGTAGCGACTTGACTTGGCTTGGCTTTCTCCTCGTTCTTCTCCCCAATCAAAGCCCGAAAATGGGGGTAGGCATACTTGCCATGAATTCTGACTAAACTCTATACAACTAACTTGACTCCACAGTAGATGGTTACTTGTATATAGTTGGACTCCACCGTTTGATTTGGTTCAGTTTTATTTATTCATTTATTTTATTTTATTTTTTTCCACTGCCTTGGGTTATTGGTTCCTTCAAAAACAGGTACTGCTTTTTTTTATTGAGTTCCCTTTTGGAGAGACTTGTGCGTTCAGTGACCAGCCTTTTTTTCTTTTTTTTTTTTTTTCACTGAAAGTCCCAGGCTTGTTGCTTTATCTGTTTTTTTTTTTTTTGGTTTTTATTTTTTAATTCTGTTTAGTTTGAAACCAGTGATTGGTTTTGAACACAGTGAAAAAAATTATTGAGTCTAGGAGGCAAAAATAATTTTTTCAGTATGTTCAACATCACTAAGGGCAAAGAAGACAATCTGGAAAAAGGCGCTACCTCTCTGAACCCTTTATTCTATTTGTGTTAACTTTTTTATTTTTTTTTTAAATTCTTTTGATTGTTTTTATTTTATTTATTTATTTTTTATCTTTTGAAGTGCTTCTTTTTCTTTTGGTGGAATATCCTAATTTTACATAGAATAAAGATCTTCTCTCAGTATATGTGTGCATGTGAATGAGTGACTGTATTCATCTTTATTGATGAAGATTAAAATTTGGCCACTGCTTTTGTACTTTTTTTTTTTTTTTTTTTTTTTTTTTTTTTTAACAAAAAAAAAAAACATAATTTGAATTATTCTTAATTAGTTTAACAAAAATGTTTATAATTTTGTAAAATGTCTTCAAAGTGTTTGTCCCTTAAAATCCTGTGATACTAAATCTTAAATGAGCTAGAATATTATATTATAATGGTGATAATTATGGTAGTTTTTTTTATAAAAATGATATACTATCCTGCTACCCAAATATATTTCTTTACATTTATATTCATTACAACCCCCACCCACCCTTTCTGTATTTCATCCTGATTTTAGCCTTTCTCTCTCTCTCTCTCTCTCTCTCTCTCCCCCCCCCATTTAGAAGAGAAAGAAAAGGTTATTTTGAGTGGTTCTACATTATGTAGTATTTCTTCTCTTCTCTTTACTGGTTCCAAAAGTATTTCAAAAACTTCTCCATATAATCAAACGTCAACAAATTTTTTTTTTTTTTTTTTTTTTCCCCTCTTTCTTCTAAAGAAATTATGAAAGTGAAGAAAATTTGGATGTTCCTTTTGAATGACGGAATTTGCAGTCTTTCCCTCTGCTTTTCCTGAATGCATTTTGTTCACAAAGAAAGGCAGAATCCTCTTTCTATGGAACAGAAATGCTGAGATGGGCAAACACCTTTCTTTTTTTTTTTCTTTTTTTTTATGCTTTCAAGATTTCTGGTTTATTTGTACTTAAAAAAAAAAAAAAATTACAATCCTACCCTTTTCCCATTGTGTTATATATATATATATATGACTATTTGGAAAATAAAAATAGTTGTTTGCGATGGAAACATACTATTCCCCTCCCACTTCCTCAATGCCTTTCATCTTGAAAGCTAAGATGAATTCATATTTTAAAATTCTTGCTCCAACCTTTTTTTTTTTTTTTTAATCTCCTTTTATGGAGACGAGTAAATACCCTGCTCCTTTAAAAATATCTATTTCTATTTCTCTTTATCTCTCCATTTTTTTTTTTTTTTTTTTTTTTTTTTATTATTATTATTATATGAAAAGAAAAATCCTTCTTTATTTAAAGGAGGCTTAGAGGAATTTTTTTTTTTTGTTTTTTTTTTTTATATTGGGGGGAAATTAACTTGGAGTAGTAGAGGAGGAGGATGTCGAAGAGGAGTTTATCACATGATGCAAATTATTTCATGTCGAAATTATAATAAAAAAACTGTAAGATATGTGTCTAATTTATGACCTGTGTCTGACTTTTCATTTTTCTTGTGACATTGTTTTGTTTCTAAATGTTTAAAAAAAACCTTATCTTCATACATCATTTTACTACTGTGTTTGTTTGTCTGTCTCTCTCTCTCTCTCTCTCTATATATATATATATATATATATATATATATATATATATATATATATATATATATATATATATATATATATATATATATATATATATATGCAAATTTCAAAAAACATAATAGACATTTTATGCCTACATATTTTCTTCTGGATCTTTCTGCCCGACTTTACCTACTGGCACTATTTACAGAATTACATTTAAAAGCAAACGCCATAATCTCCAACAGCAAAGACGTCCTTACACAGTAGTAATTTGCTAAAACAAAAGTTACATCACTTTTGTTATAGATTCTCTCCTGATGATGGCCCAAAGTCGGGCAGAAAGTACTAGGGATACATACAACTATGGACAATACCTAAATCAATTCCCCCGAATACGATAAAAGTAATACAGGAATTCGAACGGATCCAGAAGAAAATATGTAAGCATAAAATGTCTATGTTTAATGAAATTTGCATTAACGAAGAAATGCTGCCTATATATATATATATATATATATATATATATATATATACACACAAATTTTGTTGTTCATGATAGTATGTGTTATTTCTTAATTGCTTATGTTCTATGGATAATGAAATTTAAAAATTATCCTATTTCCTACGTAGTAAGTCAAGTAAAGGTGTATGGAATGAATGAACAAAAATTATGGTTGTTGACGATGAGTCTGACTAGCAAGGGCTACATAGAAAAAATACTGTTTTTGCCCCCTTCCCTTCCTCCCCAAATTCTTGGACCTTGTGCCCACTGAAAGTCATACTCTTTGTACCTTTCAGAAATAAAAGTCAAGTAAAGGTGGCGACCATAGTCGAGGGCGACCAGAAGGCTCCCTTTTCAATAGTCGTAGGGGAGGGCGCTACTCCTTTCCCTGGATTGCTCCTCTTTACCCTTGATACATACCTTATACTGCTGAGTGTTAGGCAAGGAGGTATCAAGTACTATTTTAAAAGTCTTTGGTATGACGCAACCTGGGATTGAACCCAGATCTTCAGACCATTAGCGAACACTCTACCCATTAAGACAATGAGCCGGTTCATTTTATGTGTAAAAACTGGCACATTTACACTTTCGTTTATATCAGGCCTGGAAAGAAAAAAAAAAGTCAGAATTGTTATAAGGAACAAAAATATTTTGTAAGTTCTTGATAATTATCCATCAACTACTAAGCACAAAACCTGGAATGTTTTAGAAAATGGATAATTTTGAAAACACCATCACTCAGTTTACAAAAGCCAAATTTGAAGAGAAAAAAATAGGTATTTTTCCATTTTCTTTAGACATAAGCAATTGGGAAATGACTCTGCCAAGAAACAAAAAAAAAATGTAAAATATTCTTACGTTATCTATTTTATATCATCATTTGTCTTAAAATTTATATTACTATTATTTTTAACATTAATTGTCCAAATCATGACCTTGATAATCACATTAAAACAAAAATAGAAATTCCTCATTTTAAAATACTTCTGTTCGTGATAAAAGGTATTTTGAATCGTGAGATTTTTTTTTTTTTTAAGTAAAAGTTTACACCATACTTTTCTCGCATTATCTACAAAAATAGTTTTAAAAGAATATTTAAAAAGCCTATTTATGATACTGTTGTGTTGTAGAGAAATACTTGAAGCTCATTGCTGTAACTTAGATTATACCTAAGGGGGAGCTCCCTTGGCCTAATGGCTAAAGTTCTGGACTGCAGCCTTGAAGTAAGCAATTTTGAACTCTATCCACACTATCACATTTATGCATGTTCTAATATCCTGTGGAAAGGTATGAAACCTTATCCACCATCACCCCAGCAATGTGTTAAATAGTATCATTGCTGTTCGTTTATGATGATGGCTTTGATCTTAAATAAGTAAGTAAAGTTGATTTTCAATAGCTACTACACTGAAGTGTAGAGGAGGGCACTACTCCTTTCCCTGGATTGCTCCACTTTACCCTTGATCCTTACCTTATAATGCTGAGTGTTAAGCAAGGCGGCATCAAGTACTGTTTTTTGAATCTTTGATATGACTCAACCATTCCGGACCATTCCTGCAAATTATTGTTAACTGGGTTTATTCGTAGCTGACTGCAGAATGGTACTTGCTGGTTGCAGAAAAAAATTCTGATGTGGCAGCTTGTCACCAAATAACCCAAAGAAATGCAATTCAGTAAAAAAAAAAAAAAATTGGTTCATACAAGTGCCAAACAACATACAAATTCTATTTGCCTACACAGTCGACCAATGAGTTACCAAATTTTCACATTAATAGCAAATACTGCTGTCAAATCGAATGCATCTTCCAAAAAAGTACGAGTTTTTAAATCTCCCTGAGAGGAGAATTTTAGGATGAGCTAGTCCATTGTAGGCACGTGGTAACTACGCTTCCACCTACACTTCACAAATATTATCATTGGTCTGCCACCAGCAATAAGTTAAGTAAAGTTGGCGACTGTAGTCGAGGGTAACCTGAAGGCTCCCTTTTCAATAGCTACTAAACCACTACTTCTGTACCTGGGTTGCTCCACTTTACCCTTGATACGTACCTTCTAATGCTAAGTGTTAAGCAAAGAGGTATCAAGTTCCATTTTTAAAGTCTTCGGTATGACCGACCTGGGATTGAACTCTAGTCTCCCGGACCATTGGTGAACACTTTACCCACTAGATCAATGAGCCGGTTTTGAATACTAATAAATGAAATATGTATTAATTATTCTCCCTCTAGCTATGGGTAAATAGTAGGGCAGACTAGGTTCTTCAGCCTTGGTGAGGTAACTAGTCTAGGAGAAGGAAAACTCTGAATTCAAACCAGTTAAACTCCGCTTAAAAAATTGACCTTATGTCATATCCTGCCCGAGCGGAGGGGTTGGGTAAATAGGATTAAGTATTATATAAATTGTTGAATATTTATTTATTGCAAAGGCAACAATACGATATATATGCAATAAAAGTGCAAATCACCCTTCATAGCTTTTTTCGTTCCGTTGAATTTCCACGGGTGATGCTAGTAATAATAATTTATTGTATATACTCGAGTAATAACCAGCCCTTAACGTCTTGTCACAAAAATAATGTTGGGCCTTGAAACTAGGTAATTTTCAACATTCAAGAATATCGGAACTGATTGGAGGGTAGGATGGAAGAATAACCATCTTGGCTGCGGGGAGAATATGTGGATGAGCTTAAGGTGCGAAAGAACAAGTAGAATTATAATATAGATAAATTCTTGAAATTGTTTATTTAATAGACATCCTGTATATGTTCAAATACTCAATCTACTTTTGAAATTAACAAATTTCTTATGGTTAGAAGAAGTCCCTGTAACATAGTGGCTAACTTGCTGGACAACGAAATTTTTGTAAGCGAGTTCGAACTCCAGTCGCGCTATTACGTTCACTTTTGACCTAATGCCATTTGAAATGGTATGAATTCCCCCACCCCGATATGTTTTGAAGAGTATCACAGTTGTTCTACAAAAATGGCTCAGGCATTAAATGTCCCACAAAGGTTGATCCTATTTACCAACCCCTCCGCTCGGACAGGATATGACACAAGGTCAAATTTTTAAGCAGAGTTTAACAAGTTTGAATTCAGAGTTTTCCTTCTTCTAGATTAGTTGCCTTGTGGGTTTTAATAAGGGTTTTGAAGGTCAGGGGCTAAGGGCAAAGCTGTGTTGCCGTAAGATATCTGACTCCATATTTTGGTTATATTAATTTACTCCACGTTGACTGGCCGGCGCAATGCCTTCTCCAAATAAAGTCCAAAAGAAATATACAAAAGAAAAGATAGAAACAGATAAGAGACGAAAACATTTCTTCCATAATTTCCTTTATTTACTTGGTGAATGGACTAACCAACGCTACGTCCCAAGACGTAGCGTGGTGCCCAAAACACCTGACAGCAAAATCGGTGTTGTTGGTTCGACGGACATTCCCTGACAAGACTCGGTTCACAGAAAACCTGAGTATTTATCTTTCTCCACCGGCTCCAAATTCGCCACTCCAAAATCCTTCTAATTTTGGCGCGACCGCTTCCCATTGGCTACTTTACTTTTTATTATTTTTCTTTTTTTCTGATTTTTAACCGGATGGATGCGTGGAGCCTTATGAGTGGCGACGTGTTTATACATTTTGTATGTGGCAGCTGACGAGTCAACATCCGGTTGGGAATTTTATTGTTAATTCCTAAATCCCCACAGCCTCACCAAGGCTGAAGAACCCAGTCTGTCCTACTATTTACCCATAGCTGGAGGGAGAATAATTGGATTCATACCTTTCCCAAGGATATTAGTGCTATGTGAAATGCAATCAGCCTCGTTCAGGATTTGAACTCGTGTCACCGTGACCATTTTTTTTAATATGCCGTTAAACAAAGAAACCAAACGTACAGCTTAAAATATTGACATTTGTAAAGTATCAACGACGAAGTAGTCGCATTATTTATTATAAAATGCTCATTAAGATACTCATTAAAATGCTCATTAAAATACTCATTAGAATGCTCATTAAAATACTCATTAGAATGCCCATTAAAATGCTTTGTAGTTTTTATCAATGTTGCAGCTAAATGTCTTTGTCTAGGTCCTCAAGAGACCAGAATGTGACACAAGGGTGGTTTAATGTGGACTACTCTGCAAGAAGCAAGTCTCCCAGATTGGGGAGTGGTTAATAATTACTAAGTTCTTTCGGTATCTTCTTTAAGGACGCCGGACAATCAACGCAGCCCTTACTACTTTTAGGCGATGAGCAAGTGCTGCTTGGGAGGAAGGACCCCTGGAATTGAGCTGATTGATTTATCTGACTACCTGGCATGAATGCCTCGTGGTTCGAAAGTAACGGTCAAATACAGATAGGACCCCATCAGATGCAACCACTTCGGGTCAGAGTGAACCTGTGAGTAATGACAATGAAAGATACTCCACGTTCCCCAAAGCTCTAAGACTGGCGCCTCACTAACAGATTGTTTGGTGTCATAACTAGGACACTCTTTTGGTAAGTCTTACTCCTCCGCAGAGATGCAGTCAGTGTATTCTACGGCGCCAGCTGACTGGACTAGATGGTTTAATATCATAATAAGGACACTCGTTTGGGGGGGGGTCTTAGCCCTCTGCAGAGAAGCAGTAGGTATATTCTACAGCCCTAGCTGACTGGGCTGCAAAGAGGTCTGTCTTAAAAATATTCGGATTTGACAGAACCGTGTGCAAAAAAATCACAATTAATACAATTTCCTAAACTTTAGGCATAAAATACCCCCAGAAGGGTTGACATGCCGTTAAAATTTATCCATCAATCACTTAATCAATCGTGTAATGGTGTAATGGTTATCGTCGTGGGAAATGGACACGGTGACACGAGTTCAAATCCTGGATGAGACTGATTGCATTTCACATAGCACTAATACTCTTGGGAGATGTATAAATCCAATCATTCTCCCGCCAGCTATGGGTAAAATAGTAGGGCAGACTAGGTTCTTCAGCCTTGGTGAGGCAACTAGTCTAGGAAAAGGAAAACTGAAATCAAACCTGTTAAACTTCGCTTAAAAATTGACCTTGTGTCATATCCTGTCCGAGCGGAGGGGTTGGGTAAATATGAATCACTTAATCAATCGTAAACTACACTGGCTTATGAAAGTCGGTGTTTCTTTTTTCTTCTCGAACTAGTAAAAGAAAAAATGTAATTTGAGTGTCAATTACAGTTGAATTTCACTAGAGGAGACTTTGTGGCGTGATGGTTACAGCGCCAACCTGCGAGATACTAGTATGCGAATTCGAACTATTATGTTAACTTTCAGACTAATACATGTGTGGGGATTTAGGAATTAACAATAAAACTCCCAACCGGATGTTGACTCGTTGGCTGCCACATACAAAATGTATAAAACGCGTCGCCACGCATAAGGCTCCACGCATCCATCCGGTTAAAAATCAGAAAAAAAAAGAAAAATAATAAAAAGTAAAGTAGCCAATGGGAATCGGTCGCGCCAAAATTAGAAGGATTTTGGAGTGGCGAATTTGGAGCCGGTGGAGAAAGATAAATACTCAGGTTTTCTGTGAACCGAGTCTTGTCAGGGAATGTCCGTCGAACCAACAACACCGATTTTGCTGTCTGGTGTTTTGGGCACCACGCTACGTCTTGGGACGTAGCGTTGGTTAGTCCCTTCACCAAGTAAATAAAAGAAAGTATGGAAGAAATGTTTTCGTCTCTTATCTGTTTCTATCTTTTCTTTTTGTATATTTCTTTTGGGACTTTCTTTGGGCAAGGCATTGCGCCGGCCAGTCAACGTGGGGTAAAATAATATAACCAAAATATGGAGTCAGATATCTTACGGCAACACAGCCTTGCCCTTAGCCCCTGACCCTCAAAACCCTTTAAAACCCACACATGTAATAAACCCTTATTCCCCTCAGGGTTAAATAGTATCACAATTGTTTCTCTATGAGGAGGGCTTTGGTATTAAATAACCCACGAAATTTCACATACCATTAAAAGAAGAATTTCACTGCAATTTTACACGTATGAAAATTTGGTTCGTCAAAAAATATGTTTTGAAAAGTAAATTTCAATAACCTCTTTTGATTTAGAAAAAAACAGATCCCCATTTATTTTCAGTTAAAGACAAGTGACGTGTCCCGGTAAAATATGCTGTGGTAAGCAAATAACATTGGAATGAACTTGCAGGTGGGATGAAAGATAATTAACTGTAAATAAAGATTAAGTTAAATGTCAACTGAACGTTGTTTTTTTTTCCGTACGTTCGTGTTTACATCGACCGTGACTTTCAAAAACAAAATCTACCAAATTAGAAAAAAAAATTATACCATTGATTTATAATAATTTTTATTTGCGTAATCAAATTATTTCTTATTAATTAATGATATCTTTCAAGAACTATGACAATAAGTAATGAATTTAATAGATAGATAGATATCAGTATTTATGTATATTATTCATCAGACTCTGTCAGATGAATGCATAAAGCATGAAACCCAGGGTAACAGACACCACCGTGATATATATATATATATATATATATATATATATATATATATATATATATATATATATATATATATATATATATATATATATATATAGGTAATATTCGGTCAGGTTAAACCAGAGTTTGGAGTAATTCCCTCAGGACAAGAAAATCATTCAAGAGCTGAACATTTAAATTTTCCTGGTAGAGAACTCAATGTAATTTATTACAGAGCAATATTTCTTTAAGAAAAAAACCAAAGACCGGTTAATTCAGGATTATAAATTTATTTCCGTCTTGTATTTTCAATTTCTGGGGTGAACCAAAAACATGAAGAAAAAATTTATACAGGACTTCTTCAGATCCAATGGATAATTAATTAAAACAGAATAGACACGTGGGATGGAGGGGGACGAGATTAAGGAGTCACCTCCTCGTTTTATTGAATTTCCGTTTTATTTTAATTTTTCAAATTTCTTCTGTCAGTTATAATTACGGTAATTTAACTTTTTTATTTATTTGTTTAGTTTATTTTCTTTTCATGTTAAGTTCGATAATTAACTTTTAAGAGAAATATTAATGCTTATATTAATTTCGATACCATTTAATTAGCTACCTATTTTTTTAGTGTATATGTTGGATACGTTTTTTTGACCTGGTTTCACTATTTATTTCTAACTCCTTAATCTCGTCCCCCTCCACCCGTGGGGTAAAAGTTACCGTCGTAGGAAATGGACACGGTAACACGTGTTCAAGTACTGGATGAGGCTGTTTGCATTTTCACATAGCACTAATACCCTTGGGTTTATTTTGCCTCCTTAGATTTCGACGAAAGTAGTGGCTGCTATTGATTGTAGACGTTCTGCATCCTGCCTTTATCCCAATTTACTTCATATTTCGTCTTAAAGTGACAGTTTCGTTTTTATAGAGATTGCTGCAAATTGAACTTTACATATCAGAAATAAAAAATATCCTTTATGATGCAACTGAAATAAATACATTAAATTCTATGAAGGTAGCAGGAAAAAATATAATCCAAATAGGTGAATATATCATGATGTGAAGTCGACGTTAACGTTTCGGTTATAATAACCATCGTCAGGACTTGGATATAAAATAGTTCACAATATAGATGGGTGATTGTTGAGATGACAGGAGCAAATGAGAAATATACAACAAAAAGATAGATAAACATGCACATAGCGTTCAAAATTCAAAAGTCATCAGAACGTGTTTGGCACGTGGAAAAATATTAGAAAATGTAGGATTTTTCAAAGAAACGAGACAAAACCTCCCGTTTATTGAGAAATACGCAACAAATAAGTTTTCATATGTATAGATCATTAGGAATCATCCATGTTAAATGTTATGTAAGAATGTATTTGGTATTAGTTTTTTTCCGAAAAGACAGTATGAAAGTAAATATGGATAAAATCCGACAGTGTGAAGGTAGCAGGTTGGGTAAGCAATGTGTACCTAGCTTCTTTGGAATACTGCTACTGCTGCTGATTTTTTACAAGTTGTTATGGTGATATACCCCATGACGTCACTGCATGGACCCTCCTCGACACTATAGATAGGGGCTTGCTTGATAAACGAGGCAAGCGAGTCTAGTCAGTTACCGGTAACCGTTACTGTCTGTATTTCCGTAAGTATATACTGCTGTAAACCTTACATCTCTTTGTGTTATTCCTTTCTGGCCCTTCAAGACTACAATACAAGTCTAAAATAAGATTATATTTTGTGTCAGATATAAAATTATAACTTTGAAAGGAATAAGTATATTTGATTAAAAAAAAAAGATAGTAGGTCATATTTGCCGCTTGAGTAAACTAGAATTTTGCCCACAAAAAGTTTTTAATTGATGACTCAAATGATGTTGTTATTGGCGTCTTGTGTCATATCCTTTCATAACTTTTCACAGTTGTATGCATTTACCCAACCCCTCTGCACGGACAGGATGTGACACAAGGTTATTTTTTAAGCGGAGTTTAACAGGATTTAATTCAGAGTTTTCCTTCTCCTGGATTAGTAGCCTAACCAAGACTACAGAACCCAGTCTGCCTTACAATTTACCCATAGCCAGAGGGAGAATAACAGGATTCAGACCTTTCCCGAGCGTATTACTGCTATGTTAAACGCAATCCATTCACAGTTGTAAACCGAGAAACAGTTCATAAAAGTTGGATTAACTCTAGTGAAATAAGAATTGATTTTAATGGTCCTGGTTAAAAGCGTATCTTTTTTAGACCTTATTTGTCCGATGCAGGTATCATTGGAGAATAAGAAAAGTTTTGGTCGATTCGCACGCACACACTGGTTCACCAGCGGGCCCTGTCCAGAAAAGACAGACTTGAGACCGTAATGCCACCAACTTCGGCTGGGCCACCTTCAGGTGGGCTAGATGCATCATAGTAACCAGGCTCGTGCCCGACCTTCCCATCCCCTAACCCTCATTTTAATCAACCTTCGGGTCACTGACCAAGTGTCAAGTCTAGTCTGGTGAGAGGCAGCGATAAAAAATTACTAACACACACATATTGTGTCCTTGGGTATGATACTAAACTGCATCGGGTGGTGAAGTTTCATTTCTGGAGTTCATTGCAATTACTCCCAGGTTCACTTTGACCTAGAGTGGTAGTATCTGTTTGGTTTCTATCTAGACTTGAATAGATCTGAAACAATTTGTGATGAAAGAAGGTAAAAGAATTGAGTGTTTTAGTTTACACAAAAACGCACACACAATCATATTTACTAACGCCCTCAAAACGAGCAGGTTACGTTACAAGGTCAATTTTGACGGAGAATTTAAGTTTGAATTTAAAGTTTTTCTTCTCCTAGACTGGTTGCCATACCAAGGTTAAAGAGAAAACAGCCTTGTCCAGGTTTTGAACTCGGGTTACCGTGTCCATTTCCTACGACTGTAACCATTACACTCCAAACGCCTCCATATTGGCCGACCATAGTCGAGGGCGACCCGAAGGCTCCCTTTTCGATAGCTACTACACCAAAGAGTAAGAGGGGGGCGTTATTCCATTCCCTGGATTTCTCCACCTACCCTTGATCCGTACCTTAAAATGCAGATTTAAAAAAAGAAAATATCAAGTACCATTTTTGAGTCTTTCCTATGTCTCAACCTGGGATTGAACCCCAGTCCCCCGGACCATTGGCGAACACTCTAAGCATCATGCCAATGGACCTATATATATATATATATATATGAAAAGACACAAAGTCTTCAGAGGACTAATTTTTTTATAGTTTGGATTATTTCCCAACATTAAACACTTTTGTTTTTTAAATATTTAAACCTTTATCAGGCGTTTTTTAAATATTTAAACCTTTATCAGGGCGTTTGAATTGTTAAATGAAAGTTTTGAATATTCTATTCTCGTGGGTGGTGTTCTGTTTCAAATCTATATCATATAATTAGTGTCCGAAAATTCATTTTAAAAGCATATCGTATTTCCTTATAGGGATTGCATCCCTTGCTTTCCAAAATAGTATTTCTAATGATCGCTAGGTAGCTTGACCAAAATAGCATTAGAAAACGCGCGGCAAAGTCAAGAAAACATGCACAAGTGTGTGCGTCTTTTGATCCTGAGGTTTCACGTCCCAACAAACCTCGTGTCATACTACGGCTGGTACCATGCTTTGACGTAAGTTTTCATACAACAACTTTCATTCTATAAAGGACACTATAACTAGATTGGATTTTCTCTCTATAATATACTCATAGTATTTCATGTATTTTCTCAATCCTTTCTATTAGGTTTTCTCAGATAATAAATATTTCATTGATAATTCGTCGTGAATTGTTTTATATTGTTTGGAATGAAAAAAAGTTAAATCATAATACAATTCATCTGTTATAAATGTCCGAATTGTGTTTCTTCATTCTCGGTAATTGTGGTTGTGTGTTTTGGTGTTCAGGTACGACAAATACATGAAGACCAACTCATTGATGACAGTCTACTCGATCCTATCCCACAATCTTAAAAAACCCAAAGCATTTAACGTTGGTAAATAATTCAAACAATAATAAAATTATCCTGTGAAGATCTTGTCCTTTTTCTTGTTTGTATATCTTTATATTGTCGGATTTATTTCCAGTTTTCCTATATATATATATATATATATATATATATATATATATATTGTTATCCACAGACAGACTGTTTCGTTGTATCACAACTCTTCAGTGTGGCTAGACACGCGAAAAGCTTCAAGCTGGGATCGAAACCCACCTGACTTTACGTTAGTTTGATATCTTACCGCAGAGCTATCAGCGTAAGCGAAGGAATTTTTACATAAATATACGTATGTACGCTAACGGTTACCGGAGTGCTCAGTTCATGAGAAGAGCTTTGCATTTGCGTGTAAATGGCAACCGGTAATTCCCCGCTCGGATGCTCAACCCCACCGGGGGAGAACGTATATTAGAATTATGAACACAATATGCCAGTTATTTTTGTGAAAAATTTATGAAACTTAAATAACGGATTTGTGTCCATAATTTCTAAAATTTCATTTTATACCTGCTTTGCTATCATAGCATCGAGCACTCTTTTCATGCAACTGTTCTTATTTGTCGTTTATATATATATGTGTGTGTGTGTGTATGTGTGTGTCGATATTCTTTAAGTTTCAACGGTAATAGATGACTCTAAAATCCCTAAAAAATGGAAACGTCTATCAGATTACCTTCAAACGGCAGAGGGTTAATTTAGGTTCAAGAATTCAGGGTTCGAAGGGTTAAGCGAAATAAAGCATCTCTCTCTCTCTCTCTCTCTCTCTGTCAGTCTCGTCAATGATGTTATTTATTCCCGCAAAGTAATCAATAGAGTTATTAGTTGTCACATGGGTCCCATGTATATTGAGACACCCTATATCACTGCTGTTATTCTACAAGGATGGATTTGGCATTGAATAACCAGCGCAGGTTTATATGCCATTAAACAAAGAAACCAAACATTAAAACATCAAGGATAATAAAGAAGACGAGAGCAAAAATTATTTCGGTATAAATACTATTATATATATAGTGGCCTAATGAGTAGAGTGTTCGCCAATGGTTCGGGACACCGGGGTTCAATCCCAGGTCGAGTCATACCAAAGACTCAAAAAATGGTACTTGATTCCCCCTTGCTTAATACTCAGAATTATAAGGTAAGTATCAAGGGTAAAGTGGAGCAATCCATGGAATGAAGTAGCGTCCTCCCCGACACTTCGGTGTAATAGCTATTGAAAAGGGAGCCTTAGGGTGACCCGCGACTATGGTCGACTAATATATATATAGAGAGAGGGGTGGGGCGAGAGTATCCTGACAAGTACTATCACTCTATGTCTGACTTGAGAATAATGGCAATAAAGGGGTTACGTCACGCTCTCTCTAGCTCTCCAGAACCAGAGCCTCATGACTGAATGTAGTTTAGTACCATACCCAGGAGACTTATAAATTTTTATAATATATGGATGTTATATTCCTCAAATTGGTGCTGATACGAGAGTAATGCATATTGTCCTAGTTAGAAGCTGTCAATGAAAAACAGTAACGGTAGTTTGGCATGCCAAATAGTAGGGTTGCTGTGAGAAGTTGGCCTATTCAAAAGGGACAATATAAGGATATTGTCTGGTGTGTGAGCCAGATCTACTGTCACTGGTGAAAATTATGGAATTGGTACGCTTAGATGTTCTCCTTGGTTTTTCTATTTAGCAGCCAATAAACTGATAACAGATTAATAGCAAAACATTTTAAATAGTTGAACTTTCTGTCTTCATAAAACATTCTGCAAGGAATTATCTTGCTTAGATAATTTGTATGCCTGTTTAAGTGTTGTATACTCATATGCAGATGCATGCATAAATCATATCGACACAATAATAAAGACGAGCGACACAGTTCTTAGAAAAATATACCTCTCACTTTATTTGAAAGGTTGCGTGTGAGAGGGAGTTGGAGACTGAACAGAACTGCAACATATTGACTCTCACTCTATTGGCCATAACCGCGTTTCTTTCCCGTTTTCCTGGGCTGCTCAATCGGAGGTCTGGGAGCCCACTCTGCTGGGTGCTGGCTTTCTCTACCGCATCTTGTCACCAACGGGTCTGGTCTCCAAACTAAATGACTTCCTGTCTTCACCGAGTTATATAATAGTTCAACGCTCCCTTCTTCTTGTGGGCGTCACAATTGCACTCATTCAACCCATCTACGGTCAAGGTTATAATTCTGATATTCCTCGACCGAATGCACCTGTTATTTACATTGGTGCATTTCCTATTTTGACAGCCCGGCCAGGTCGTAAGTCAATATACAACATAAGACTCTGTAGGGGGACAGATGACTGTTTCAAAAACCCACTCTTGATCTCTTTTTACCTCTGGTCTTTGAATAGTAGAAAGGTTGTAACATCATATGGTTATCTGATCTACCCTTAACAAGTAAAACCTTTTTTATTTTGTACTCCTTCTACATACTGCTTGTTCATGGATAATACGTATATAGTTCTCGGCGCTGAACATATTTATGTATTCTTTTCATACATACTACATGTATATATTATGTATTGGTTTGGTTTGGTTTGGTTTTTGGCATATCAACCGTTGTAGGTAATTTAATCTCAAATCCTGTTTTTACATATATGTTAAATGTATGATTTGTTAACTCATTTTTTAGATACACACACTGAAGGGATCAAGCAGTTCTTTTTCTAACACTTCAATTTAGCATAAGTCAACAAAGTTAAATGGTTCGAAGTATAGCTGTGTGTAATATAATTAAGGATTTTAATTGATTATTTCAGTTAATTATTTTATTTTGGTGATAAATTGAGTGCGATTTAAAAACTTTGAGTTTGACTTCATAAGTACAAGTTCACGTTGGAAAAGTCAGGCGGATTGACCTTGGGCGCGTTCATATGTCAACACCTGTCATAACAATTTTTTTTTAAAAATTGGCTGTGGGCAAGGTGTTGGGGTGAACATTTGGGTGGATGTCTGCTGATTTTAGAATGACGTAACACTGGAAAGTTTTATGTTTGTGCGTTATTATCGAGCTGGTTAAGAAAATAATTAGAATAAGATATATAGGAAGCGTTCTAAGATACGGAATTAGTTGGAGTTAGTTGGTTTGGCAGTGGGTTAGTCGGTGAGTATGTCAGACATTCCAGTTTCAAGTCCAGTCGGAGACGGAAGCAGGTGAGACGAGCAGCCCCCTTTCAGAGTAGGGCTTGGTCGAAGAAGAAGTCTGTGGTTATCGTCTCACCTGCCACGAGTTAAAGCTTTACGCAATTCTTTTAGTCTATCTCTCTCGTTTCGGAACGACTACTGTAAAAACAGTAGAGGTAATAAATTTTCGTATCTAGAAAAGAGTTACTCTGTATTTGTGTGCGTGACAACTTTCAAGTTTGGTGCCGTAGTCTTACATCAACAAGTAAACTGGTTAGGGGCAGCCTAACGAACAAAAATATAGAGTTGCTCCCCTTCGAATTGTAAGGGGACAGTCACTTTTTCTGGGGACAAACACCGGAAAAGGATTGGCACTTATGACATGTGGTGAAGACGCATTGATATTATTTGGTCGTAACAAGACTTGAGCTAAGTGACTGTTTTGGGGTAGAAGCATTTCTCTAACCTACTTTAAAAAACCCTTATTAAATTCCTAGCACTCGGTTCAGTGTTCTTGAATTAATTGTACGTAAGAACGTAACATACCCCTTCTCCATACTGATTGTTCATGGACAATATGTGTATAGTTCGAGCTGTCCAACAAATTTATGTATTCTTTCCATAATTACCATGTATATTATGTATTATGGAGGTGCCCATGGTGTAATGGTTATCGTCGTAGGAAATGAACACGGCGACACGAGTTCAAATCCTGGGCAAGACTGATTGCATTTCACATAGCACTAATACCTTGGGAAAGATATGAATCCAATTATTCTCCCTCCAGCTATGGGTAAATAGTAGGACAGACTACGTTCTTCAGCCTTGGTGAGGCAACTAGTCTAGGAGAAGGAAAACTCTGAATTCAAACCTGTTAAACTCCGCTTAAAAAATTGACCTTGTGTCATATCCTGCCCGAGCGGAGGGGTTGGTAAATATGATTATGTATTGAAAAAGTTAAATGTTTATGGGGCCAGGCAGAAGGTCAATGGCAAGCTGTGTTACCGTTTTTTATCTGACTCCATTCTGAGGTTATTCTGTCTTACCCCACGTTGTCTTGTTGATGTAACTCCTTGAATAAGAAGACCCAAAAAGAATTATGCGAAAGAAGACAACAACAGATAGGAGACGAAGACATTTTTTTTCCTTTATTTCCTGGGTTCAACAACTATTCAATGGGTGAGGGAATTTTCCCTGAATACAACTGAAATGGTTGAATCCCTCAGTCAAGGTGTTTAAAAATACGTTAATCGTTTCTAGGTATTATGTGTCCCCATTTGGTAATTTAAAGCTTTAATAACGCGTTAGTCGCTTTGGGGAGTTTGTCCAAGTCCAGTGTTTTAGTTTGTAGTTCGATAGGTCCATTTCGTAGTTTTTTATATTTTGGCATACTGTTAACCGAGACGGCTGCTACTAGTGAAAGGCCTAGCCAACGCGTCGTCCAAAGACGAACGCGTGGCGTTCCCACTAGTTAGCAAAGTGTTTTCACTCCGCTGGTCACTGACTGAAAGAAAATGAGCTTCCTCCTTTTGTCGGGAGGTCCCTTTTTCTTTTCGCAAGCCTCACCTCTTTTTCCTGTCAGAGGCCTCGGGGTGTTTCTGCATATTTTAATAATTTTCTTTTTTAATTCAATTTAAATTTTCATTTATTTATTTATTTATTTATTATCTACATGTTCTTGTGCGTACAGACGAGTTTATTTTATCTTTCCTTCCATTGTGTTCAGTGTGTGAGACTACGCCCTCAGGGCGGGCATCTCCGGACGCATAATCATTAACGTTGACTTGCCTTTTTCTGCAGGTCAAGTTGAAATGAATGAGTTCGAGACGGTTCCTCAAAGGAAGAACAAGGCGAAAATAAAAAGCTGAATAAATTTTGTTTAAAAAGAGGAGGAGGTGTGTATGATACTCCAAAATGAAATTCCCTTAACTAAAAACAAAGGCTGACAGCTAGATTTACCACCTCTTTGTCTTTCTGATCCTCTCTGTATCTATGGTTCTCTCTCCTCTGTCTCTGTTCTGTTCTTCTTAGCCTATCTGCATGTCTCTCTGTTTCCGTTCTGTTCTTCCCCGACTGATCCTCTTGTATATATATACAGGAGTCAACATTCCTATTTCCGGATTTTCAAACATCGATGGACTGAACATAAAATACTACTAGACTCTACGTCTCCAGGAGACCCTAAGTGGTGTGATAGAATTTTCATACTGGTATATATATACCAGTGTAAAAATTATAGAAATAATTTCTTACGTTGTTCTCTCGTCTGATAGACATTACCGTTTTCTTTTGAGATTTCACTGCAATTTTTGTATATTGACCTTCGACCCGGCCAAACATGCCATTCCAAAGACGGTGGAAGTGCATATTCCATTGGCGTGGGCGAGCTTGGCTGACAAAATGAAACAAGGTAAAATCCCGCGGTACAGTCATAGACTGATGCACCGGAAGAGAGTGACCTGTGAACTGCATGACAGTTATTTCAGCTCGATGACAATCAAACATGCCATTCCAAGGACAGCGGAAGTGACACATCCCGATGGCCAGTTATGGGGAGATATTGAGTGGGCGATTGAACTATTATATAACTCTGTGAAGACAGGAAGCCAGTGTTTGGAGACCCGTTGGTGACAAGATGTGGTAGAGGAAGCCAGCATCCAGCAGAGAGTGGGCCCCCAGGCTTCCGGTTGAGCAGCCCTGGAGAACAAGAAAGACACAACGCTGATGGCCATAAGAGTGGGGGTCAATATATTGCAATTCTGTTCGGTCTCCAACTCCCACTCACACATACCAACCTTTCAAATAAAGTGAGAGGTATATTTTTTTAAAGAAGTCTTCGCTCGTCTTTATTATTGCGTCAATATGTATTCTGTATGTATATGTGTATATATGTATATTTATTATGTGGCTATACAACACAATGTATGATGGTCAATTAAAAACAACGTTTTGAAATGTCTTCGTGGGCCAAAAAATCTTCTCGTTTGGTACTCAATTTGAAGTGTACCCAGGATATGATACTAAACTGCATATGGTGGTGAGGCTACAGTACCCCTTCATTGTCATTACTCCGAGATTCACTCTAACCCGAAATAGTAGTACGGGTTAGAGTCCAATTCATGGGTCAAATAGTTCTGAGTCAAAAAGTATTTACATTAGAGTAAAGTTCATGATGATTCCTTAAAAGATTTCACCTTTTAATGATCTGACTTCCTTCAATATTAGATGACACAATTTTCATTTCATCTCGAAGACGTGTTAATAACTTGTGATATTTATGGACTCTCACTGCATTCTACCATCTTTAACTACATCAACAAAAAATCTGTTCGTAGAAATTTGATGAATGTTTGTTATTTTTACGTTAAAATTAATTTAAAAAGTCGTTGATTGTTACATTTCCAATACAGCATTGAATGTCAGCGAAAATGAAAGATTTGGTTGGGTTTCTTTGTTTTAATGGCATATCAACTTTTGTAGGTAATTTTAATGCCAAAAATATAGTTCTAGAAGAACAGTAGTGGTACTATTTAACCCATAGCTGGGAGGATAAGGAGGTTCATACCTTTCCCAAGGGTATCTATCCGTAAGTGAACACTATAGCTCGACTGGAGTTCGAACTCGCTTACTACGATTTCGCAGTCCATCGCTTTAACCATTACACTACGAGGACACCCCGAAAATGAAAAAGCTGTAATATATTATATATATATATATATATAGATAGATGATTAAACAGTTCAATTTAAGTTATAGAGGTAACCCTAAAAGGTACTGCTACTCCACGTCAGAATGGACCTGTGAGTAATAGCAATGAAGGAGTACTCCAAATTCCCCAAAGCTCCAGGACTGGAGCTTCACCATCAAATACAGTTTAGTGTCATACCCAGAACACTAGTTGGCGGTGGGGCTCACTCTTCAGCAAAGATGCATTCGGCGTATTCAACGGCTTCAGCCGATAGGACTTAGATAGATAGATAGATAGATAGATATGAATAGACAATCCAGAGAGATACATACATTAATACGATATGAATAGAGTACATGTGTATGTGTGTGTGTGTGTGTGTGTGTGTGTGTGTGTGTGTGTGTGTGTGTGTGAACAGATAAACATAACAAGATAGATAGATAGATAGATATTGGTTAGATAGTAAAGATACAAATCGGCTCGTAGATCGCTATGTAGATATTAGCTCCTTTCGCACTGTGTGAGGCAGGGTGGCGGAAAAAGTCTTTTTCGTTGGTATATTTTGGGGGGAAAACCTGCGTTAAGGAATAACAAAAAAAAAAAAAAAAGAAAAAGAAAGCAGAAAATAAGTACTCCCCCCCAACCCAATCCGAAAAAAAAAACGTGAATGCATCTTGTTTCTTGGAACACTTTCCTTTTACTCCTTACAAAAAAAATCGATGAATGGCATCGGCACATTTCACCTCTTGTCACTCGCCATCTTCCTTTCACCCAACACACATACACATTGAACTTGATTCCGTTCATCCGATCTGAATTGAAGCAGTGATGCTATAACATCGTACTAGATTCCATTTTTCAAGGTCGACTGAGTCTGCATTGCTTTATTTCCCGCTTTTCAGCGTTTCTTTCCCGTTTGTTTGCTCGTATTTTTTATTGCTTATCTCCCCTTTTAGTCAACTATACGAGTGATGATGACTTGACTTTCTTTCAACAACTCTGGCTCGCATATGAGTCTCGTATTTAACAGGGAAAACCTAGATTTGCCGATTTTAATGAACACACAACCGTGACATCGTCGAAATCGAAGAATTTTATTTCTTCCAACATCAGGTCGCGCAGAAAGCAACAGCTCTCACCGAAGTTAAGTTTTTTGTGTGTTAAAATGGATTTGGCATCAAATAATCTATAAAGTTTGATATGCCATAAAACCCAAACAAACAAACATTTAGAATGTTAAATAAATCTGAATATCAATATCAGCTTAGTTGATAAAAAGACAATAATTTCTCTTTGACGGTTCGAAAAGATTTGATTTTATGTAAGCAGTCGTTTTTATCAATTTTTTAACTGCATAGTCGTGGCCCTTTCAGCATTGTTTCAACACCTGCTTGACGACTGGCTGGCCAGAATTCGAAGGTTAAAATATTTTGGCCTGGAAGTCTGAAAATAAAGTTGTGAAAACAATGGGCTGGGATTATGTGTGGGTGTCTGCACACTGATTGGTTGACACTATCATGAAATATTAAACGGGGTTGCGACCGCGACAGAGAAAAAGATATATTTGAGAGGCTTGGGACTTTAAGCACCCCCCTTTTTTTTAGCCCTTTCGAGCTATCAACAATGACGAGAGAACTTTCCCTGTCTCCCTGATAACAAAGCTGACTTTTCCCGATGCAGTCATTAATAAACGTGGGTAGTTTGATCATAAAACGTGTTCGTTGATTTCTTTTTGTTACCTGGATATGAATAATGACTGACGGCTTTTAATATTTTGGTTTGGTTTGTTGGGTTTTATGGCATATCAACCTTTGTAGGTTATTTAACGCCAAATCCATTTTTATGTAAATAATCAGTTCGCTTTCAAACAATTCAGTTTAGCATAAATACACAGTTTAATTGTCAAAAACATTTCTATTTCAAACTATTCAAGCAGTTATATATAACAATTCAGTTTAGAGTAAGTACAGTCCAATGTCAAAAACAGTTCAATTTCAAATAATTCAGTTTAGCATAAGCACGCAGTTTAAATGTAAATACGGTTTAATTGTCAAAAACATTTCTATTTCAAGCTATTCAGTTTAATCAAACAATTTAGTTTAGCATTAGTATGCTGTTAGTTCTATTTAACCCATAGATATGGTCCTATCAGGTGCTACCACGCCAGGCCAGAGTGGACCTGAGAGCAATAGCAATGAAGGGGTGCTCCGTATTCCCCAAGGCCTCAGCATTACTGGGACCTCTCCATCAGATTGTTTAGTGTCATATCCAGGGCACTCGTTGGTGGGGGGCAGTGTATTATACCGCCCCAGCCGACTGTTATATTCTGAGTTGTGGGCGAGAAATGCGTATGGTTGCAAAACAAAGAACGTATAGATACTCACAATAACACAGTAATGATGTTATAAAAATTTTTTATAGATAGATTAAGTACAGAGAGTAGAACGGAGAAATACATTCACAGTCAAAGAATGAATTCAGTGGCAGTAGCTACAAAGTTCATGTACTGTACTTGTCTCGTGGCGAAGGGATGGTTTTCTCGGAATTAGGATACGTTGGTAGCTGCGGAGAGCGTTTGATGTATCGGATGACAGGCGCCAGACGGGGTGAAGAATCCTTAACACGGGTCGTGTGAGGGAACAAGTCTGTGGTGTAGGAACGCAACTGCTGATGATTGTTTGGTCCGTCTATTTATACGTTTTCTGTAGGCTCAGAACGGCAATTTTTGTGCCACGCGGGAAGCGTTCCGATTGGATATTTATTAATGTATTTTTTTTTTTTTTTTTGTTAATTTATCGCAAACGGAAGTTCTGCGCGGAGCCTATGCGTGAGCGACTAACTTTTCATTTTTAGTTGAGAACTCGAAGTGTTAACTTCCGTTTCTTTTTTCTTTTCTTCTTTTCTTTCTTTTTGTTTTTTCAAATCAAGGCAAGATCTCGTCTTGTAACACGACTGAGCAAACGACTTTTGAATTCTGTCCGAAAGCAAAACCAGCTTGCAATATCATGAGGTATTTTCATGGTAGTGGTTGTCGCTGAACTGTTGTTTTATTTGGAATTTTCGAGTTTCGTATCTGACCGCTTTTTTCTTCTTACTCCGATCATTTGCTGTCGCCTTTTTATCTGTGGAAGCTGTAAGAGATTTAAGAACGGAAGGGAAGAGATAATGATACCTTTAAAAATAAAGTTGGCGACCTTAGTCGAGAGTGACCCGAAGTCTCACTTTTCCATAGCTACGACACCGAGGTATAAGGGAGGGCACTGCTCCATTATGTGGATTGCTCCATTTTACCTTTAATTCTTACTTTATCATGGTGCGTGTTAAGCAAGGCGTCATCAAGTACCATTTTTTGAGTTTTTGGTATCTTTCGGATTGAAACCCGGTCTCCTGGACCATTGGCGAACACTCTACTCATTAGGCCAATGGTCCGCTTTATACTTAAATTTTATTTTGGGATTAACGACTAATCTGTTATATGGGATGTTTTCCTGAACCAGAAGAAATAGTCGCGTTCTGAAGAAGTCCTGTTATATTTTTCTTCGTGTTTTTGGTTCACACCAGAAACGAAAAACAGGATGGAAATAAATTTATAATCCTAAAATAACCGATCTTTGGTTTTTTTTCTTTAAAGAAATATTGCTCTGTAAAAAATTACATTGAGCTCTCTACCAGGAAAATTTAAATGTTCAGCTCCTGAATGATTTTCTTGTCCTGAAGGAATTACTCCCAACTCTGGTTTAACTGGACCAAATAATATATATATATATATATATATATATATATATATATATATATATATATGGAGTATCCTGAAAAATAACCTGTATATATTTGGCCAGAATTTGTTTAATTAAGACAGGTTTGATAAAAAAAATTTTAAAAAAGAAAAAGAACAGGCCAGGAAAAATGATGATTTTCAAGATAAGCTTTTCTTCTTTACAAACAAGTGAACGTAAATCCGAATTGAATCAATGAAGAAATCGTCGAAAAGATACAGGGTTTTGAAATGAAGATGCTGGAATGACCAATCGAGCTTTCGCTTTCTCTCTCTAATTTGCTGGAGACGGGTTCTTCAAACTTCTTAATGGCTTTGTGGCATAATTAATATCTACATGTAGACATGTTAACGAATTTCTCTTGTGTCATCTGCCGCTGTCCTGTTATATTATACAAGAATAAACATATAATCATATTTACCAACCCCTCCGCTCGGGCAGGATGTGACACAAGGTCAATTTTTAAGCGAAGTTTAACAGGTTTGAATTCAGAGTTTTCCTTCTCCTAGACTAGTTGCCTCACCAAGGCTGAAGAAACTAGTATGCCCTACTATTTATAATAATTGGATTCATACCTTTCCCAAGGGTATTAGTGTTATGTGAAATGCAATCAGTCTCGTCCAGGATTTGAACTCGTGTCGCCGTGTCCATTTCCAACGACGGTAACCATTACACCACGGACACCTCCCGTGAATAAACATATAATAGTCCACTTAACTGAAGTTGCTAAAGTTAACGCATTTTAATGCTAAAGTTTAACGCATTTCATACGGCTCTCCACCTCTCACAGCTGGAATTAGATCAGAGACAATTTTAACGTCCGTTTCGTTCAGGGGTTCGGTTGAAAGACATGTCTTTTGATATCTGGCGCCAACATATGCGTACCAGGGGTTGGTTGGTTTGAAAAGTCTACCAAAATATGTTATACATGGCCGTTAGAGAGTGGAATTGACCAAGGGAGACAACCCTCCTAGCTTAAATATATGTATATTTTTTATAATCGAGAATATAAAAAAATTGAAGCAAGCCATTGTTGAAAGCCCTGGTTCGTTACATTAGATGAAAAACGCATACAGCAAGAAAATTGTCCATATGAAAACAGCGTCTATAATTATCCGAGCAATGGGCATAAAAAGGCAAAGGACTAGGAATCTGACCAATCAGTATCGTGCAGAGCAGTCACTAGGCCCAGACCATATGAAGAAAGAAGCCTCCTCTATCAAACTGCTAAGCATTTTTGGACCAAATTGGACATCGTAAAAAGTGCCCCTTTAAGTCTTCTGCAGAAAGAGTATCTAGAGTCAGTCCACTGAGATTTGTAGCCCCGGGTCACATGTGGCGACTGGCTCCTCTTTTATGCCCAGCCTTGGTGACCATGATAGAAAACAAACAATACAAGAATACATAAACAATAAGGATACCTGCTGTCACTTGATACCCAATGTTACTTGAAAAATATAATTAATAAGGGCGAGGCTCAGTCATTGTTGATGTCAAGGCCGTTGCAATCTTTGATTTGATTTCTTCCCTCATCAAATATTGTGGTTATTTATAAATATCATCATGATTGATTCACATAAACAGTTAATTGCTTGAAAATGAGGACAAATATATTCCTATTATTCTAATTTAATGGAAATTATCTGGAACTATTTTCCTAGTCTATTTGGTGTATATAATGATAGATAGATAGATAGATATGGCACACGCTACAAGGAAACGAATATGATGCTTTAGGAGTAAGAAGATTGTGTTGCATCAGCCTTAGCGGTGGGGGTGGAAAAACTGGTCGGAAAATAAGCGTCCTAAATCTTGTTTGGTTTTACCTTGGACCAAAACTTCGAGTCGAGAGAAAATGTTTACCATTGTACAGGCCAGCACCCACTCCATCTCTCTCTCTCTCTCTCTATATATATATATATATATATATATATATATATATATATATATATATATATATATATATATATATATATATATATATATATATATATATATATATATATATATATATATATATATATATATATATATATATATATATATATATATATATATATATATATATATATATATATATATATATATATATATATATATATATATATATATATATATATATATATATATATATATATATATATATATATATATATATATATATATATATATATATATATATATATATATATATATATATATATATATATATGTCTGCTTTGGGATGTACGTGTCGACTGATAACTCAGGGGGGGGTCCTCGTGGTGTAATGGTTAAAGTGATGGACTGCGGAATCGTAGTTCGCGAGTTCGTACTCCAGTCGCGCTATTACGTTCACTTTCGGGCAAGGTTCATACCTTGGGAAAGGTATGAACCCCCTTATCATCCCAGCTATGGGTTAAATAGTACCACTACTGTTCTTCTAGGAGAATGGCTTTGGCATTAAATAACCTAACTTTTGAAGAAAGTCTCTGCACCGATAACATCCGCTGAATGCTCTCGTGGGCGCTAGTTGCAATCATTATTTTGTGTGTACGATAAATTAGAAGAGATCTCTTTCGGTCATATAACACTAATATATTAATTCTCTCGCAATTATATGGTTTCGAGTATTTGAAGCAATTATGTTTCAAGTAATTCATAATAATCATTATTATTGTGATTATTCATAACTAGAAGCGACTATTCTTAATAAAAGATTATTCACACACGATTATATTATTTCAAGCAAATTATGATCCTAATCCTTTGTAAACAATTACTTCAAGTAATTATTGAATTATCATATTTACCAACCCCTCCGCTCGGGCAGGATGTGACACAAGGTCAATTTTTAAGCGAAGTTTAACAGGCTTGAATTCAGAGTTTTCCTTCTCCTAGACTAGTTGCCTCACCAAGGCTGAAGAACCTAGTCTGCCATACTATTTACCCATAGCTGGAGGGAGAATAATTGGATTCATACCTTTCCCAAGGGTATTAGTGCTATGTGAAATGCAATCAGTCCAGGATTTGAACTCGTGTCGCCGTGTCCAATTCCTGCGACGATAACCATTACACCACGGGCATCTCCAAAGTAATTATAATTTGCACACAGATATTTAGTTTTGTGAATTCCTATCTAATACAAATAATTTGCTTGAAAATATCAAGTTTTAAGTATCTAACAATTATAGTTTCAAGTAACTAAAATAATAATTATTCATAAACAATTATCGCTTCAAGTAACTATTCTTAACACAAATAATTCACACACAGTTATATAGTTTCAAGTATTCCTATCTAACAAACAAATTAAGTCAAACGGGTCTATTTAGTCCATAGATAGGCTAAAACAGGCACTCTCGGTCAAAGTAGACCGAGGAGTAATGATAACAATGAGGTGACTGCCCTCTTCCTGAGCTCCAAAACTGGAGTCTCACCACCGGATACAGTTTAGTGTCGTACACAGGACAAGTCGTCGGAAATAAATAGAAGACTTCGCTTTCGGGACGCCCCTTGTATTAGGGCAGAATTAGTGTTTTTCAAGATGCATGTTTTCCACGATAAACTCGCAGCACACTGTGCTGCCGCACCCCACAGACTGGGAACCGCTGACCTACTTGGTAAGCAATTCCATTCACTGACTGAACTGTACACGTGGGTCGTGGTAGTAGCTGTGATGATTGCCATGTCTGTGTGTAGGGTGGGGGCGGTGGTGGCTGAGTGGGTGGTAATGACGGAAACATTAGATCGATATGCAAATGAGATCACGCCACCAAACGAGGTGCAAGCTGATTTTTATTGAAAATGGCTACAAGAATTGATTTCAGAGTGGGAGGGGGAAAAGCAAACAGTTTTATAAATGTTGTTGATCTCAAAAAATATATGCAGATATACAACGCCCTGTGGGCATTCAAAAACTCACTTGGAACAACTTGCAAGATTCTAATTCTTTCTCGAGAGTAGGTGCTCTTGAAATCATCCATGTATATTACTTGTGAGAGTGACCATTTATTAAGTTTAGCTAAGTTGGCACAAGGTCAGAAATATAGGGCACCCAATGAGAATTCGAACTTACTAGCTATGCTCTTCTAGCCAAGCTCGTTAACTATTACACTAATCGTCTTGGGTAATTTTATGTTGAGGTTAGAGAATTGCGTTCATTGCACGAGGATCAATCAATGACCCTCGTACATTTATAACAAAATTTTTAAAACAGTTGTCTCGTAAGATTTATTTGCGCACAGTTATATCAAGGATTCTCATCTAATACAAATAATTTGCACACAGTTGCATGGTATCAAGTATTCCAGCCCAATACAAATAATTTGCACGCCGTTGTATGGTATCAAGTATTCCAGCCCTATACAAATAATTTGCGCGCCTTTGTATGGTATCAAGTATTCCTGCCCAATACAAATAATTGGCACGCCGTTGTATGGTATCAAGTATTCCAGCCAAATACAAATAATTTGCACGCCGTTGTATTGTATCAAGTATTTCTATATGGTTTCAAGTAATTATTTCTGCCTAATAATACTTATTTGTTAGTACATAGTTACTTGGTTTCAAGTAATTATTGATAATCCTCACACCCTGTCGACGGAGCTTACAATACACTGAGTGTGTCCCCTACTGAGGGGTAAGATCCTTAATGGGACTATCTTGCGTATGGCACTAAACTATATCTGACGGTGAGGTTCCAGTCCTGAAGTTCTGGGGAATGTGGAGTACCCCTGACACGGAATGGCAGTACCTATTAGACTATGGTCAAACAGATTTGTTAAAAAATTATTCGTATTCGACAGGACTTTGCTTAAAAAATATAAATATGAACGATTAATGAGTACAATTCCCTAACCTCTGGGCATGAAGTAAAACCTAACGGATTGACATGCCGTTAAAGTCAATCAGTAATAATCCTCAGTAAACAATTATAGCTTCAACTCTCCTTGATTTAAATAATTGTCCTTATCGAATACGATTAATTAAAGAAAACTATTTAACTCATTGATGGGACCCTAACAAGTATTCGAACTACTTCTTTTTAATTTTCCTTATCTAGTGATTGACCTTCGTACATTTATATCTAAATTTTAAGAATAGTTGTTTCGTAATTTTTTTTTTTTTTTTTTTGCGCACAATTATATAAAAGATTCTCATCTAATACAAATAATTTGAACACAATCGTATGGTATCAAATATTCCTGCCCAATACAAATAATTAAAACACAGTTGTAGTGTATCAAACATTTCTGCCTAATACAAATAATTTGAACACGGTTGTAGTCTATCAAATATTCCTGCCTAATACAAATAATTTAAACACAGCTCTATGGTTTCAAATATCCCTGCCTAACACAAATAATTTAAACACAGTTGTATGGTTTCAAATATTCCTGCCTAATACCAATAATCTAAACACAGTTGTAGTGTATCAAATATTCCTACCTAATACTCCATAGAACTATATTCCTACCTAATACTCCATAGAACATATAATTTGAACACGGTTGTAGTGTATCAAATATTCCTGCCTAATACAAATAATTTGAACACAGTTATAGTCTATCAAATATTCCTGCCTAATACAAATAATTTGAACACAGTTCTATGGTTTCAGATATTCCTGCCTAACACAAATAATTTAAACACAGTTGTATGGTTTCAAATATTCCTGCCTAATACAAATAATTTAAACACAGTTGTAGTGTATCAAATATTCCTGCCTAATACCAATAATTTGAACACGGTTGTAGTCTATCAAATATTCCTGCCTAATACAAATAATTTAAACACAATTGTATGGTTTCAATTATTCCTGGCTAATACAAATAATTTGAACACAGTTGTAGTCTATCAAATATTCCTGCCTAATACAAGTAATTTGAACACAGTTCTATGGTTTCAAATATTCCTGCCTAACACAAATAATTTAAACACAGTTGTATGGTTTCAAATATTCCTGCCTAATACAAATAATTTAAACACAGTTGTAGTGTATCAAATATTCCTGCCTAATACCAATAATTTGAACACGGTTGTAGTCTATCAAATATTCCTGCCTAATACAAATAATTTAAACACAATTGTATGGTTTCAAATATTCCTGGCTAATACAAATAATTTGAACACAGTTGTAGTCTATCAAATATTCCTGCCTAATACAAGTAATTTGAACACAGTTCTATGGTTTCAAATATTCCTGCCTAACACAAATAATTTAAACACAGTTGTATGGTTTCAAATATTCCTGGCTAATACAAATAATTTGAACACAGTTGTAGTGTATCAAATATTCTTGCCTAATACAAATAATCTAAACACAGTTGTAGTGTATCAAATATTCCTGCCTAATACAAATAATTTAAACACAGCTCTATGGTTTCAAATATTCCTGCCTAATACAAATGATTTGAACACAGTTGTAATCTATCAAATATTCCTGCCTAATACAAATAATTTGAACACAGTTCTATGGTTTCAAATATTCCTGCCTAACACAAATAATTTAAACACAGTTGTATGGTTTCAAATATTCCTGCCTAATACAAATAATCTAAACACAGTTGTAGTGTATCAAATATTCCTGCCTAATACCAATAATTTGAACACGGTTGTAGTCTATCAAATATTCCTGCCTAATACAAATAATTTGGACACAGTTCTATGGTATCAAGCTTGACTGGACCGAGGATTAACAGCAATGAAGAGATACTCAGTACTTTCTATGTCTTCAGAACTAGAACTTCACCATCAGGTATAGTTTGGTGTCATACTCAGGACACTCCGTTTAGGAGGGAGGAGAGGGATATAGCCAGTATATTTCGAAATCAGCTGATAGGATGATACCACCACTTGAGAATCCTATAAGTTAGTAAGTGTTTGTGCATAATCATATGTATCTGTATTTGTGTCTGAATTCTAAACATTAAACACCTGTATATAGATGCTAGTTTCGTAGAACCATTTTGTCTCCTCTCGGCCGGTGGTCGTTCTTTTCGCTCTTTCTCTTTTTTTTCTTCTCTTTGCTGGGATGAATAACAAATACGAAAGACATCTGTTTGGTGTGCAGATTCTTTATTCAACTTCTGAGATGTCTTTTCACATGCATAACCGACTTGTACGTTAATCGGGGGTGACCTTAGACCACAGATTGAAATAAGGACTGCACAAACTAAGGTCTGTCAACTTCAGCGGTTCCAGGCTAACTGATCTAAAGTTTGAATCTGATTTCTAATGCGAAGACATTTTCTTTGAAGTACACATTTGTAATATAACTGCGGAGGGATTTCGTTTTGTATATCGGTTTAGTTAGGATGAGAACCTTTCGGTTCAGTGCATGGGTTAGTTAGGTGCAAACATTAACGCAGGTGCTCACGCGCGCGCGGAGAGGATATGTCATTCAGAGATGCCAAAATAAAAATCCCAGATAGGAATTAAAACCAGGGGATGTGAGTGACGTCACGCAACGGAAGTGTGGGCTGATGATTTGGGTATTTGAGAAAAAGCAGTGAGTTGAGTTCCTGCCTCCGAACGGGAGAGTTGTGATTCAGACCTGGGCGAAGCCAGACGAATTTGTGCGCTACGAGCGCCGCGCGTTGGTCGGGTTAGCTGACGATGTAAAAGCAGTCAGCATAGAAAGATTGTGTGTCTCTCTCTCCTCATGTCAAAAACCTTTAAACTCAAAAAGGTGAATAAAAGTTTCGTACCTGAACCAATTTCGTGTTTTCGGATTTCTATATGTTTATGAACATTTTATGAACATTATGTCTATTTCACACATCCATATCGTGGGTATGTTACACATTCTCTAATAATCTTTTTAAACGTCTTCTCAACACATAAATATGAACTCTGCATTTATTAGAATTCCTTTATAGCAAAAATTATTTTAAACTTACAAAAATATTTCTTTTGAGGCTATTCAAAATAGTGGTAAATCAAACACAGTGCACCAAGCTTGAACAGAGGTCTGTCATGAAATTTTTTGCTGACTGAGAAGTGCAAAGCATGTGAAAGTTACTGAAGAATATCTGATATGTAAAGAAAAGTAGGTATTTTTTTTTTTGTAAAAAAGAAAAGTCTTTCTAAATAAGCTAAATATGAATTTACTATGATGAGCCTTAGTCTACAAGACAGTCGAAAAGACTGTCCATGAAATGGAAACGCACTGACTCTCCGGTAAAGAAAAAGTTCTGGGAGCAGCGGCCAGTAAAGAAGATCATGCTGACTGTTTTGGGACATGAAAAGGCCCATCAGTATTGATTTCGTTGAGAAAATGTGCAACTGTAAACAGTGCTTCTTATTACCAAATTCTTTGGCAATATTTCATCGTATTCATTGAATAACCCTAATATAAAAACAACTTTATTACAACTTGCTCAAGATCGAAGATGTATCGGTTGCACCAAGTAACTGAAAACAAATAATAAGTTAAGGAAAAACAAATATGATTCAATTTCGAAAGGCAGAAATAAGACGGCCTCAATGCAATCGATGCGCACCACATGTTGGGTGTGATCGTGACAATTCTCGGACGACCACTCCCGAGTCACGTGGGCCTGTGTGGGAGGGAGCACACCACGCATGTTATTAATAGTTTTAGTGACGGTCCTGATCGATTTACTGGGGTCATGGGTGATGGTGTCCTGGATCTGCTTGACAAAACTTGGCCGTCCTTGCGACGTCTGTCTGCTAAGAATATTTCTTTCTCTTGGCTACAGATAACACATACACGCTGTGCAATCGAGCCTTGTCATTCCCTTGGTCAGTTCGGAAGCCGTCATGTTAGTATTTACCCAACCCCTCCTCGGCTGGGAAGATGTGATACAAAATCAACAATTTTCAAGCGGGTTACTGCAGGTGTGAATTCAGAGTTTTCCTTCTCCAAGATCGGTTCCCGTCCAATATGTCCTACGTGCTGGGAGAAGAGATGGCATTAGCGTAATGTGAAACACAAACAGCCTCGTCCAGGTTTTGAACTCTGTTCGTCAAACCCATTTCTCACGACAGTAACCATTACGCCTCTCCCATTTAAAACTGTTATATTAATGTTTGCTTATGTCTTAAAACAGAAATGATAATGTTAAATTGTCGACCATACCACGTAACATTACATAAAGTCGTCTTCCGTACGATATACATACAACCTTGAATATATACCCGAACCCTTCACCATGAGCAGGATGTGACATAGAGTCATTTTTTAAGTGGAGTACAGCAAGTTTGAATTCAGAATTTTCCTTCTCCTTGACTGGTTGCCTCGACAAGGCTAAAGATTCCTGTCTTCTCCACTATTTACTTAGAGCAGGAGGGATGAGAGATGGGTTCATGCCTTTCTCAAGAGTATTAACAGAGTAAAACTAAAAAGAGCTCATCCGGGATTTGAATTCGGATTTTCGATTCCAGTTCCTTCGACGATAACCGTTACATTAAGTGCGCCTTATTTAATTGAGTTACGTGTTGTTGTGTCGTCAAAGTCATATACATTTCTTAGTGTGTCGTAAAAAAAATTGAAAACCACTGAAGTAGTTTGTTGTCATAAGTGACACACACACACATACACACAAGACAGTACTGTGATAGTGTCGAGTCCCGGACAAAATGCCTAGAGGCAGACACTTGATGAGTGTTAAGATGTGCCTTCGGCTACACATTCGGCTCTAAGCTTTTACACCGTTGAAAGGTTGGCAAATAAATTGATAATGAAATTAAGCAGTAACAAGTGCTTATCGTTATTTTTGGGAGGTAGTTTTGTGTTAAAAGTTTGCAAAATATTTGGTAGAATAATATTTGATGGTAGTGTAAATACAATAAATAAATATCTCCCTTAGATAATTTACATGTGTAGTGTGTGGGTCACAAAACAGTTCCAAAATCACTTTCTCGATCTTTTTTCGCCTCTTGTCTTTAAACAGTAGTTTGTCAAATTTGACAAGAGTCAAATTCTATTTTAGAATGCGATCTACGGAGCCAAGGTGATCTACAAGAGTTAAATTCTACTTTGGTGTGTGATCTACATAGCCAAGACGATCAACAAGAGCCAAATTCTACAAGGTGATCCTACGAGAGTCAAACTCTACAAGAGTCAAATTCTACTTTGGAATTTAGTCTACATAACAAAGATGATCTGCAAGAGTCAAATTCTACTTTGGAGTGTGGTCTACATTGCCAAGGGGATCTACAAGTGTCAAATTCTATAAGATGACCAACTAAGTGATTCTACACGGGGATTCTACAAGAGTCAAATTCTATTTTGGTATGTGGTATAAATTCTAAAGGAGTTAAATTCTTATTTGGTATTCGATCTACATAGGCAAGGTGATCTACAAGAGTCAAATTCTATTTTGATTTGCGATCTACATGTTTCATTTATTTATTACATCTTAAATAAAACATTCAACATATATACATGTTTATTTACGAAAAATACTAACCATTTATATATAAATCTTTATTTTTAAAAATACGTCGACAGAAATAATCAAGGCACTTTTGGAAAGTTGTTTCATTTTTTCAAAATACGAACCTTTGAATCATGTCAGCTTCTTTCAATTGCCAGAATGTTTTCTTCAGTGTTTGAATCAACATAAAGCGGCTGATGGTTGACAGTTAAATGATGGTAATTTTAACAATTGAAATTAGAATATGCTGGCTACATGTACCTTACTGAGTCGAGACTGGAGCTTCCGACACTCGAACAGACGTTCACTCATGCATCAAACTGTTATATAGCAGAATTCAGATCTCTTCCGATTTGCGATTTCATTCAAAAAACACACACGTGGCTGGAGAAGGGTACCATTCGACCGGATGTTAGCCTAACGGCTGCTGCCGAAACAATGAATAAAATGCGTCTTTGCGCAAGAGGCTCCGCGCAGTGCTTCCGGGCGAGAATGCAAGAAATTAATTCAATTTAACAAAATACCCTTTTTCAGCCAATCATAAATCTTCCCCCTAAAAAATTTCCAAGAACCGACTTGATCCAAAGGGTAGCTATTTAAGCAGCGAAGATCTGCAAAAGGGGAGACTGACCAGAAGGGTGGAAGGATAGAACACGCTACGGCCATAAAAAAAATCCTCTGAAAACATCACCTACTGTAACAACTGCTAACTTGGCTACAACGCCACCCCGTCCACGACTACTACTCCCACCCAGATCATCTGGTACCCTTACCACCCTTATACCACCATATCCACCAAGTGAGTTCCTTAACTTACAGCATACGTGACCGTACATGAACTCTGGCTTTACACACACATCGATTCACTCTTTCACTTGATATTGTACGCTACAATTTTGTACAGTTGATTCTTCATTTTACCGCCTTGTTTTTCCTTCCGTTAATATAATTGTTTAAAACTTTCAACCTGTGTTTGTCTTTTCCTTGCCACCATACGCTAAATATAACAAAACTCACTACCCAGACATTCTCTAGAATCCAAAACGAGAAGTGTTTACCTTGTCTTTTGATAATAAAAAGAAAAAAGTGCAACTTTTCTGGGAGATTATCATATAAAGTGTAGATCGTTTATCAAAATAGCTTAATGACATGAAGATTGCATACTAAAGTTGGACCGAAATGCCCTTATCGTACGTACATGTTTGTGAGAGACTTACGAGGTGCATACGATAAGTTTCCAGACTTTTTTCGTATGGGCACTTTTATTGATAGTACACATATGAAACTCGAGTCCCCTTTGAAGTAATCTCCTCCGGCTGCAATGCACTTGTTGTACCGTTCCAACAACTTCTGGAAGGCCCATTTAAAGTCCTCTTGTGTGAGTGTGTCAATGACCTTCGCCACAGCCTCTTTCATCTCCTCAATTGTCTCATAACGACAGCCTCTGAGCTTAGGGTATAATCAAAAGTCACAGGGAGCAACGTCTGGACTATAGGGACCGTGAGGAAGTGTCTTGATGCCCATCTTGGTCAAATAGTCTGTGACAAGGATGGAGTTGTGGACTGGTGTATTGTCCTCGTGGAAATGCCACTGACCCGATTTGAAGAGTGCTGACCTCTTCCGACGGAATCTCTTCCTGAACTCCCTTAAAACCTCATCATAGTAACCCTAAGCCTAACCCTAACCCTTTGGCCAATCAACTCTGGTGTATTGACTTCCTTACACACACCTCTCATCATCCCTCACAGACTCCCTGCCTTCCTTGAATCTCTTATGCCACTCAAAAACTGATGCTCGATTCATGCAAGATGGTCGAAAAGCAGTCTGAAGCATTGCATACGTTTCTGTGGCAGTTTTCCCAACTTTAAAACAGAATTTCATTGCACATCGTTCTTCTAAAATGTCAGATTGCATTTTTGAAATTCACCAGCTGTGACAATCAGGTTTTAGTAGAGTATATTCCAATTGCTGCTGTAGCTGTTCATTTTAACGTGAAATCATAAAAATTGGTCAGTCATCTCATAAGATGTATAGCAAGCAATAAGAGTAAATTTTCAAGAGTCTACGACAATTTTAAATGCCTATACGAAAAAAGTCTGGAAACTTATTGTATGCACCTCGTACATTTTTGAGAAGTGTTCCTAAGTTGTCGGTTTTTGTGGAATGAAATATTCCTGTGTGTAAGGAAGTAAGTTCAAGATATTGTATGCCACGTTTTATTTTGTAATGTCATGTTCAATACGACATAATGTTCTCTGAGAACAAAAACAACTCTAAGAAGGAAACTAAAAAGGAGCTCTCTGTCTAGGCCATTCTGTAAAGAAAGAGGATGAGATTTTTGTCCTCTTTTCAGAGAACAAAAATCTCATCCTTGGCAACGCCATCTAACGGTCACTAGCAGAAATTCCTTAATTAAAAACGCTGGAAACTTTTGCAAAACTTTATAGCATGGGTAATTCGATGAAGATATAACTATATAAATATAGATTTGAGTCAGCTTAGCCGGTTGATCTCCGTGGCCAAATCGGTAAGGACGATGTCCATGCTAAACAGACGCCTAGGATATACAATGCGAATTTATATTCCATTGGAGCCTGCTATTTTATTTCCGAATGTGTGTTTTGAGAGAGAGAGAGAGAGGGGAGGGAGAGGGAGAGGGAGAGAGAGAGAGAGTCCTTAGTTTGGAATTATTTTGATGTCAGAAGCAACTTTTCGTAACAGTTCTTCAAGGGTATTGATACTTGAAGATGAAGAAAAAGAAACTACTCACTCGAATATTTCGTCTTTCTCTTAATTAGCAGAGTTAGTTTCTGATGCTTCTGAATACCTTAGTGTCTCGGAGTCGGATACGTTCTTTGCTTTCTGTTCTCTCTCTTTCTTCTGACTCTCTTCAAACTATCGGTCCTCTTTTATACATCTCCAGAATCCTAAGTTATTGCTGAAGTTGAATTTTGTTTTCAGTGGAATTTTTGTTTTCAGTGGAATTTTTAAATCAAGATCTGGAGTTGATTAGTCTGACTTAGGTCTATTTTTAGAATTTATTAAATGAGGTTTTTACTTATTGGACATTTTTGAAAAAGACTTTTAAAATCTGTTTTTGATTAAAACTAAATTACTTAAAGCCATTCAAATAGTATCACTGTTGTTTTTATTCAACGATGGCTTTGGGATTAAATAACGCACAAAGGTTGATATGCCATTAAAGAAAGAAATAAAACCTAGCAGTTGAACTCTGTTCGTCGAATCCATTTCTCACGACTGTAACCATTACGCCTCTCCCATTTAAAACTGTCATATTAATGTTTCCTTATGTCTTAAAATAGAAATGATAATATTAAATTGTCGACCATACCACATAACATTACATAAAGTCGTCTTCCATACAATATACATACAACCTTGAATATATACCCAAACCCTTCACCACGAGCAGGATGTGATATAGCGCGCATATATATTTCACATATTGATAAAATAAAAACAACTCACAAAATAAAGAAGCTTACACATCATTTCTTTTCACGAACCGGTTTTATTTTATATTCCTTTGAAGAAAATCATCGTGGTATTTACTCGTCAGCTATTTTGTGTGATAGGTTAGGTTAATTTAGGAAACATGTGTTGGAGCGCTATTTCGATATCGCCGGGTTCTAGGAGCCGCTGAAAAAAAGTATCCTTTCACGAGCGAGGCTAGCTGAAAGAAACAAAAAAAGAAAAAAAGATTGATGAACAGAAAAAGAAAATCTTCGGGAGAATATAGCTCTTGACCGAAAATTTTGGAACCCAGGGGTCAAGTTACCAAAATCTTTTGATTGATGGGAAAAATGTAAATTTATATTCTTTATTTTTATTTTTATTATTTTACTTATTCTATTTTTTAAAATGTTATTCTTTTTTGTTTTAATTTTATTTTTAATTTCATTCATTTATTTTTTCCTCTACCACCACAGTAATTTCACAAACGTTTTAAATAATTTTTGCTTTATGGTTTTATTGTGAAATATTTGCAGAAGTTTAATTTTCTTATCAAATTTGAAAGTCTTTTAATCAAATAACCATTAAGTTTCAAAAGAATTTATTCATTTATGAATAAAATTCAATTTTTAATTTTTATTTTTTAAGTCTCATGTTCTTAGCTGAGTCACAGGGTTCTCGTATTTGTTTGGTATCCCGCCATACCAAAGTATGGTACAAGGCCTTTTTAACGTTGGAGTCAGGCGCAGGGCCACTGCTTAGATACGCCCGGCGGCTCAAAAAATGTTAGGAAATAAATCTCGCCCTGTCGGAGCAGGTGATAGCTTAGGGGACGCACCATTCTGAGGTTCAAGGAGAGTCGGTCTTAGTCATGTAACGCGAATGCCGGGCTTCCCCTGTAATTCATGTCGAGTGGCCTCGACCGATTCCCACAAAAGCCAAGATACACCGACTCGATCCGTGTACCAAGGAACACAGCCAGCCGAAGTGTGTTTCCCCCAGTCAGATAGCATACAAGTTAATTACTTAATTTAGGGGGAATGCATCAGAGCTGAGTTGTTCTTAACACTGGTCACCCAGACGCAAAATGGATCTCCGCTTAAAAAAATGCATTTGTGCGGAAAGATTCCCCCGAGAAATTAAGGTAAATGACCTCGTAATCTAACTGAAGGGAGACAAATACTTAAGTTAAGAATAAGTTACTTCCCTTTAAATACACGGGACTTGACAAATACAATTTCAATTCAACTATTCATTCTGTGAAAATGTCAGCTTCGTTTAATACGAGTCTAAACTTGAATCGGTTAATATCAAACGAGCTATATATTTTCATTTTATCATTTTAGTTATTTTCTTTTCTTTTTATTCTTTAAATTTCGTTTTGTCATTTCGTTTTTCTAATATATTGCATTTTTTTAAATTTTATCCTTCTAAATGAAGGATGAAATTTTTAAAAATCCAATATATATAAAATATATATAAAAAATATTCATACGACTAAAAAGGCTCAAGATCTTCAAAATTTGCAAAAAAAAAAAGGAAAAGAAATTTTAAAAAAGGAAGAAAGAATCCGAATTTTTTTCTCTCTTCCCAAATACATTTTCTTATGAATCAGAAAATGTCTTACAAAATTAAAATGTTAAAAGATAAAGAAGATATAAAATAGATAAAACTCATTTTTTTCTACAAAATAATTTTCTAACCAATCAATGTTGTATCATCTAACAGTTTCAGATATAGTAAGTAAGTAAAGTTGTCTCCCTTTAGTCGAGGGCGACCAGAAGGCTCCCTTTTCAATAGCTACTACACCGAGGTGTAGGGAAGGGTACTACTACTTTCCCTGAATTGCTCCACTTTACTCATGATACATACTTTATATAGGAAGTGCTCGTGGTGTAATGGTTATTGTCGTAGGAAATGGACACGGCGACACAAGTTCAAATCTTGGACCAGGCTAATTGCATTTCACATAGCACTAATACCCTTGGAAAAGGTATGAATCCAATTATCCTCCCTCCAGCTATAGGTAAATAGCAGGGCAGACTGGGTTCTTCAGCCTTGGTGAGGCAACTAGTCTAGGAGAAGGAAAACTCTGAATTCAAACCTGTTAAACTCTGCTTAAACAATTGACTTTGTGTCATATCCTGCCCGAGCGGAGGGGTTGGTAAGTATAGATACATACCTTATATTGCTGAGTGTTAAGCAAGGAGGTATCAAATACCATTTTTAAAGTCTTTGGTATGACTCGACCTGGGATTGAACCCCAGTCTCCTAGACCATTGGCGAACACTCTAGTCACTTGGCCAATGAGGCTAAAAACTTGAAAAAGTTCCAATCAGATCCACCTAGTCAGAACAGACACCCAAACAAGAAGAAGAAGATAATGCATAAGTGGATTTTTACAAGTCTTTCTCGGATAACCTAATTCATTAATCCAATTCAAAAAAGAAAAATTCACCCAAAAAAACAACTAATTTTTCTGTGATTTTTCGTAAAATTCAACAGTCATGTAATTGATTGAATGTGTACTTTGTATAATGATTATTGACATAGGAACTGAGGACAGCAACCAAAGTTCAAATCTTGTACAAGGCTATTTGCATTTCCCTTTGTACCAGTGTCCTTTAGAAAGGCATGAACCCGTTTCTTTTCCTCTTAGTTATGAGTCAATAGTAGAACACTTTGTCCTTTGTACAGTAAATGGTCTCAGAGAATGTAAACTCTGATTTCAAACCAGCTGTACTCTGCTGAAAAATTGACTTTGTGTCACATTCTGTCCTTGGTGGAGAGGTTGGGTAACTGCATACATGCATTTCATTTTTACCAAAAATGAAAACTTTTCTCAAAAATACCCAATTCTGCGATCAAAATGATAATCTCTTTTCTTCTCAATTTAACAATTTAGCGGTCTACATACTCCTTCCATTGGTGTTGCAGTACTTGAAACCCATTGGTTAAAAAAGTCATCAACAGTAGATACGACATGACCATATGAACTTTTAAGCCCATCCTCATAAGTTACTCAGATGTGCACAAATCTTTGTTTAAATTTTAGATTTTTAAATCAAAACTGTTGTATCATGGTAAGGAAAATATACACAATGAAATAGAGTTAATTATTTATTTACTCAAGTGATACAGTTCGACTAGTATTATAAGTCTCACGCTGTTGGTGATATGTCCGAAGTTAGTCTTACTACAGACCAACGACCTTTAGAGCTATCTCCCTGCTTCTCTTTCTGCTTCTGCTTCTGCTTCTCCGTGCTTAAGAGACAGTGTCTTTCATACTTCCACGATACCAGAAGCCATGTGGTATGAGCCACTATATAACAGAAACATTAAAACATAATTCATCAACATTTATTTACAGTTAGTGTACAGGGTATGGAAGCAAAATTAGGAATATTCTAGTATAATAATAAACAATTCTATTATAAAACAAGATTAATTTCAATTTTAAAAAATAAACAAAAAAATTAGAAGATATACACAAAACATTAATTTACTTAATATGGCCACCATTTTTTCAATTATTTTATCATCACACCTTTCAAAATAAATTCTTCAGACATTTTATTGCATTCCTCCTCAATAGCAATCTTAAGTGAACCAATATTTGGATGGGAAGTTGCATTTGTTTTGTTTTCTAAAACACCTCATATAGCATAATCAAGGGGTTTATGATCTGGGTTTAAATCTTGTTTAATTACAGTCTTCACAGTTTTCTTGTGAACTTTCAGTTCATTAGTATGTTTTCTTATTAACGTCGTGGGGTAACTTCTTAATTGCCTTCTTATTGTTTTTTTGTTCAATCCTCTGCTCCCTCTTTTTCCTTAAAAAGCTCTTTTTTTGGGAAAAAATTTTCTTTGCTTTGTATACAGTAGACAAAGAAACTCAAATTATTTCGAAAAATGTTTTGGCTTGGTTTCAGCATTGGGTAAATCATAGATTTTTTGTCGTTTCTTTTCTTATTCACTCATATTGGGCTGAATCTTAATAAAAAAAAAAGCGCTTGACTCATTGAGCTAAACATGAAAATTTAGATTTATTGCACTTTTTTCAAAATTGGACTAATCAGACTAAAAAAAATGTTTTAAAAATTATTTCCTATTTTGCTTCCACGCCCTGTAGTAAAGGCATGAACCCAATCCTCTCTATTCCATATTTTGCTTCACTACCCTGTAGTAAAGGAATGGATCCAATCCTCTCTATTCCATATTTTACTTCAATACCCTGTAGTAAAGGCATGAATCCAACCCTCCCTATTCCATATTTTTGCTTCCTCACACTGTAATTCCTATCTGAAACTCTCTTTTCGCCTCAGTTTTTTAAATTCATTCAATTTCTAGCTTTATGAAAAGAGTCATCTCTTTAAACAGATCCAGATTCCTGAAAAGGATTGTTATGCGTAATCATTTTCTAGACTCAATTCTCTTCTTTTAAAAATCTTCATTGTTGAGTTATGATAACAATATAATCATATACTTTAGAGTAATATTCATGCTACTGTGGTTAATTGTTGGGACAGTATTTTTTGGTTGGTCTCCTTCATTCAATTTCCCCCATATATACAAGGAATTCATGTTTTATGGTCAGATGAGATCAAACAAGAATTATTTATTCCTTGTTTGATCTCATCTGACCTTAAAACAGAGTTACTATATTCGTTTTCATGTTCGAGATGGCTTCTAGCTAATCTGCTTTTTCAAAGCTGACTACAAAGTTTATTAAAGCCTAAAATGCTCACTAATTCTTTCAATCAACTTATGTTAAAATGTTGTTCTCTTCTAATCAAGAAAACAGCATTTGATATAAATTGACTTTGTTCCAAAAGGATTGACGACCATCTTTTAGCACATGATCAGCTAAATTGTGCCTCATATTACCGAAATACTTTGAACTCCCCCTTGTTAAAATAATAGAAAATTTGATGATTTTAAAACTTGAATAAAATCACTGTAATTTTTTAGAAATCATTCATTATTAATTTCATAACAGAAGTTAATCGAAGCTTCAATATTGTAATTCAGTTTCTTGAAACTAGTTAGCTAATCAAATACAAGGGAGATAACTTTTTTACTCGCATTCACAAAGTTTTGCTTTGTCAGTAATAAAGATTTCTTACAATACCTGCTGTTGCTAAGTTGTCATCTACCTAAGTCCTAAGCAGTCACATCACTGTTTAACTTCGGTAGTCTTACAGGAACTGATGCTTTAATTGACTAAATAAAAAAATTTTATAAGTTATTTACTAAGCTTAATCTAGTATAGCTCAGACATAATAGTGGAGTACCCAGAGAGTATAAAACTCACTATATATTTAATGCAGCAATTCTCAACCTTTTGTGCCTCATGCATCATTTTTCTCATACGTTTTGATATCATTCTTCACTTTCTAAGATTGTTTCATTCAAAAATTGCTTGCTGAATGGTTGGGAGTCCCTGTGGCATCATGTCTGACGTGCTGGACTGTGACATTATTGTAAAAAAGTTAAAACTCCAATCATGCTATTATGTTCACTTGAACTTTAAAAACCCTTATCCTCCCAACTATCAGTTAAATAGTAAGTCTGTTAAGTTACAGATATAAAAAAAATTACTGTACTTTTACTCAAGTTTTAAAATCCATCAAAATTTTCTATTGCTTTTAAATTTCCAAAACTCCACAACAAAAATAGTTCAAGTAAATTTTTATGTACTAATACCAAGACTGTTCTTAGATAATTTACAAAGGTTGATATACTATCAAACAAAGAAACTAAATCAAACCAAATACCAAGCAGATAATATTGAAAATCTTTTTTTTTCTATAAAAAAATATGATATTTTAATATATAGATATTTTTATTATGTTTGCCATTAGACAATAGGACTTCCCTACAACTAAAGAATTCTAACGAGAATGTATTTCTATTACAGACACATGACTACATTTTAGTATATTCACACACTTTTCTTCATACACATCTTTAGCCCTGTTTGTGGGACACAGAATATGCTGATTGTATCCTCTGAAAAAGGGGTAAGACCCCCCCCACTCCCCTGCCAAAAAAAAGGTATACTGGATATGACTCCAAATTGCATCTGATGGTCAGGCTCCAATTCTGAAGACTGTGTAGTACCCTCTTCATTGCCATTACTCCCAGGTCCACTCTATGGGTCAAATAGATCTGTTTAAAAATTATTCATATTCAATAGGACCACATACAAAAAAAAACTCTTACGAAACAACTAAACAAAAAATGTAAATATGAATGTTCAGTGAATGTGATTCCTTAATCTCTAAGCATAAAATAACCCCAGATGGGTTGACATGCCATTAAAATCAATCAACCAATCATTCAATCAATCATACACATTTTTCGTTTTTTTTATCCTTCATTTCTGTTTTGTATCTTATTAGTTTTACACTCCAATAAAGCTCAGTTGGATAAAATACACCAACTGCACCTCTGCAGAGGTAGGATCCCCCACCCACCCAACAAGTGCCCTGGATATGTCAATAAACTGCATATGATGGTGAAGCTCCAATTCTGGAGCTTTAGGGAATGTGGAGTATCCCTTCATTGCCATTACTCCCAGTTCCACTCTGTTAGAGTTCCAATAATGGGTTACATAGAACTGTTTAATCATTTACTATACGGGAAACCATTGAACAGTGGTAATTGAAATAATTAGTGTTAGATAGCAATATTTGAAACCATTTAACTGTGTGCAAATAAAACTATTGGTGTTGGTGCATTGTTAAATGATTATAAGTATTGCTAAAAAATGAGCCCAGACTCATGTAAAAATTGTTATCTACAAATCATTTCTTTACAAATCATATATATTTAATATACAGTGGAACCTCAGTTATTGAAGACTCTCAAGTTGAACAATTCAGAGTTTGACAAAAAAATTTGAGTAAAAAATGCCTTAGTGATCGAACAAATGTTTAGAGTTTGAACACATAAGGCATGCGGCTGAACAGCAGGCTGAGTCTACCCAAGCAGCATCAGTCTGTGTTGATCCTCCATTGAATGAGTGTCTGATATTGTGTTTCACTTCGTTTGTGTTGATTCTGTACATTATGGCTACTTTTAACCCTTTGTCATGGGTCCTAACAAAGGCAGTAGTAATATTACTAGATAGAGTAAGAGGAAAGTTGTGAGAGCAATGATAGAATCAGAGAAGGAGATAATTGCCAAATTAGAGAATGGCATTTAAGTCTCTAATCTCACAACCCAATATGACAATAACCCTTCCTCCTTCCCTCCCTCCCTCCGTATAAATCCACTTTACACTATTTCTTATGGGAAATGTTGTTTCAGTTTTTGAACAAATCAGTAATTGAATATCGTTGAAGGTGACTCACCTATGACCAGAATAATGGACTTACCCAAAAGGTATATCAATCAAGAACTAAGCAGGTAGAGTGAGTGGCAGCTGCATTAACACTGCGCTTCTCCAGTTGTTGAGTCGCATTTCGGCTGGCCGTGCTGGCTGCCGGCACGGATCTGGCCGAGTGTGTCTTGGCAGCTGGATAATTTCCTTCGGCTTCAGGGGGCCTTCCCCCCAGGCTTTACTCCCTTCGGGGAGGTTGGGTTCATCGAATGCCGACGGGGCCGTAGGCATTTTTGGGAAATGCAGGGCGCGTGCGGGCTACGGCCCTGCGCCCGGACCCACCATAAAAAAGACCTTGTGCCACCCTTGTCCGTTGGGTGGGGCAGTCAACAAATACCACGGCAGCTGCATTAACACTGTGCTTCTCCAGTTGTTGAGTCGCATTTTGGCCGGCCGTGCTGGCAGCTGGCACGGATCTGGCCAGGTGTGTCTCGGCAGCTGGATAATTTCCTTCGGCCTCAGGGGGCCTTCCCCCCAGGCTTTTACCTCCTTCGGGAGGGTTGGGTTAATCGCCCGGCGCCTGAGAAGCCCCTAATAAGGGGAGTGCCAACGTGGCCGTAGGCATTTTTAGGAATGCCGAGCGTGTGTGGGCTCCGGCTCTGCACCCGGTCCCACCTAAAAAAAGGCCTTGTGCCACACTTGCCCGTTAGGTGGGGCGTGCAACAAATACCGCAGCAGCTGTATTAACACTGTGTTTCTGCCAGGCACGTATGGGCTACGGCCCTGCGCCCGGACCCATCATAAAAAGGATTTGTGCCACACTTGCCCATTAGGTGGGGCGAGCAAAAAATACTGCAGCAGCTGTATTAACACTCTGCTTCTCCAGTTGTTGGGTTGCATTTCGGCCGGCTGTGCTAGCTGCAGCACGGATCTGGCCGAGAGTGTCTTGACAGCTGTAGATTTCCTTCGGCCTCAGGGGGCCTTCTCCTCAGGCTTTTACCTCCTTCGGGAGGGTTGGGTTAATCGCTCGGCGCCTGAGGCACCCCTAATAAGGGAAATGCCAACAGGACCGTAGGAATTTTTGGAAATGCCGGTCGCATGTGGGCTACGGCCTTGCACTCGGACCCACCAAAAAAAGGCCTTGTGCCACACTTGCCCGTTAAGTGTGTGCGTGCAACAAATACCACCGCAGCTGTATTAACACTGTGGCCCCCCCCTAATAAGGGAAATGCCAACGGGGCCAAAGGTATTTTTGGCCATGCCTGGTGCATGTGATCTCCAGCCCTGAGCCCGGATCCACCAAAAAAAAAGCCCTTGTGCCACACTTGCCCGTTCGGTGGTACCAGCAAGAAATACCGCAGCAGCTGTATTAAGCACCTTGCTTGTCTTCGTGTATGTTGAACCAAGGAAACCCTCCTCAGATACTTGGATACATTTGTATGGCACATCATATCTCCATTTTGAGTTATTTATTTATTTATTGATCCCTAATAATCGGTCATAACAAATATAATCTTGGAATGAATTATGTTCAACAACCAAGGTTCCACTGTATATGTATAAACAGGATTTGGCATTAAATAACCTATAAGGGTTGATATGTCGTAAAACACAACCGACCAACACACCAAGTTCCAAGACTTGTTGTATCTCATTCTTCTATCAAGATCCCCCATTACAAATAATGGTAACCTCAATGTTTCTTGATCTCATCACTTTCCACAACTGGTACTAAAGGTTGGGGATGAGCTCCCACTGACTCTCCACCTTTATTACACAAACTCCCCTCCAGGCATCGACATCACTGCACAGGTTAACATCAAATGGAGAAATGTGTGAGAAATCGAATGTTCAGCATTATAAACATTCCATTGATCACAAATCGAGAACTGAGTCTGCCAGGGACCTAGTGGCTCCTAGTGGTGGCCTTGGCATCTGTTGGTGTCCTGTAGCAAGCCACTAGCTAGTTACTGGTATGTCCACTAGTAGGCCATCCAAGCCACTCTGTGTAAAATCAGAGAAACTCTTATGAATAAACCATGTAACTGTAAAGAAATCCTTGTCAATGGGATCGATGAACAGTTGCAGACAATGAGGTTCATAAAGGTGTTTGGGGACCACCTTCAGGCACCATTTCACAAGAAACTTCAACAATGAACATGTAGAACTGGCTTAACCCACACCAAGTGAATGTTGTCACACACACACACACACACACACACACACACACACACACACAAACAGAGGTAACTACACAGCCTTATCATATTTACTGACCCCTCCACTCGGGCAGGATATGACACAAGGTCAATTTTTAAGCGGAGTTTAACAGGTTTGAATTCAGAGTTTTCCTTCTCCTAGACTAGTTGCCTCACCAAGGCTGAAGAACCTAGTCTGTCCTACTATTTACCCATAGCTGGAGGGAAAATAATTGGATTCATACTTTTCCCAAGGGTATTAGTGCTATGTGAAATGCAATCACTCTCGTCCAGGATTTGAACTCGAGTCGCCGTTTCTATTTCCTACGACGATAACCATTACACCACGGGCACCTCCAAAGCCTTATAAATATATAAATATGTAGTACTCGTTCATACAAGAAACACTGGTACAAAATTCTGGCAACCTGATGTTAGAATAGAGAGAAGGTAATTTCATTGTGCTACCATAAGACATTTATGTCACAACATAACAACATATCAAATGTTCAACTTGGAATTCAATGAGGATGATAAGTATCTAAATGTTATACAGGTGCATGTTAGGTCAGTGATTTCATTGGCTGACTATTGTCACATGATGATTAACTTTGTTGACGAATGATATTTTGAAATATCAAATCCAGGTGCTGAGATAACCTACTATTTAAAGATATCCCCTTAAACAGTTTTGATAACAAAAAAGGTTATAAGCTCTTTTTATTAAAAGTGTATATTTATTTGTTTACATACAAGATATACATGAAAAAAATACATTATTTATATACAGTATTGGACAAGAAATAAACAGCCAGTCAAAAAAATGAACTATTTTTTATTATTGCTACAAATTTTTATGAAACTTCAAGGGCATAAGCACTCATAGGAAGTGATTATTTTCCTTGATTACTGTTGTCAAATTTGCTTTATTTGTAGCAAAAAGTCATTGGCAAAAGACTAATTAGAAATTAGGATATCAAATCTGTGAAGGAATGGAAGAACACTAGTTGGTGACATCTGACTACAAAGCACCGTCAGCTACATCTGCACGAGGTATGCAAATAGGTCTCAACAGCAGATGTGTGAGACACATATAAACTGTCCAAATTGGTCCATTGGCAGTTGTTACTATTATTGCGGATATTATCAGTTTCACAAAATCAAGGAAAAGAAAAATCTAAGAAATTTCTATTTTTTTGGTATTTCTAAGATTTTTCTTTTTAGAAAATTATGACTTTTCAGAAGACTGCAAGTACATTTAAATTAAAGCACAATGTCAATTTAAAAAAATCATTTGTTAATACACACACACACACACACACACACACACACACACACACAAACACATATATATATATATATATATATATATTTGATGTATGAAGTCTAACAGCTCTTATCAGTTCTTATGCCTATATATCATATGACATTTCAAACCAGCCACAGACTTTCATGCAACTCTACAGATAGTGCATGCAGAAAAGTTACCTGATGAATTATCTGGTATGAATGATCTAGCGTTCCCCTTCTTTAATATTTTGACATGGTTTTTGTCAAAGTTATTGATAGCTTTGAAGAATTTTGTTCTCCAAACCTTGCTTCTACGTATCAACAGGTCTATAAGATGGCTTTTTTAATGTGTTCATGTACCTGAAATATATTCATATAACATTTCTCTTTCTGTCATGAAGCTCACTCTAAATGAGGATCTTTGGAATTTTATCATCCTTCATGTATATATATATATATATATATAATGTTGCATTAAACATAAACAAAGAAGAAAAAATTTAAGTAAAATGATTGTCTCTCTTAAATAGTACTTTGGTGTGTGAAAATCAGAAGAAAGTAAGAAGGACCAATAATATAAGTGTACTTAACAGACAATAAAAGTGTGTACATATATGTGGTGTATCTAGTAGTAAATCAGTCAGCTTATAAGCTGCAGTAGTTTTTGTGTTGATGAATTGGAAGAGAGAGAGAGAGAGAGATAGTGATTTGTAACCTAACAAAAGATTACAGAATGAGAAATAACCAAAATGGAGGTTGGAAATGAAATGGAAATCTTTATAACATTAACAAAATACAATACTCACCAGCAGCATGAAGAAGGTAAACCACTGCCAGTGGTGTACTACTTGGTGGTGTACTACTTAATTGACATATTAACCCCCTAACAATAGTATCTAACATATTTATGAGGAATGGGATCTACCTATTAATATTCATAGGTATCGTATATAAGAGAGAGAGAGAGAGAGAGAGAGAGAGAGAGAGTCAACATTCAGTGTTTGCTTTGAAATTCCTTTCTAACCTGATATCTCTGTATCATAAGCTTTTGATTTGATTTTTGAATGAACTTTTGACTTGATTTTCTATATATTTATGTCCAGCAGTAAGCTCAAATTGACACTAAAACAAAGAAAAAAAACTGGTGAATTGTGATTGGTTCCTTATTTGATATAATTGTCATGTGACCTGCTCTCATTAATTTCTGCACATATTATGAGCAGTTGTATAAGTATTTAAAAATTGGCTCCTGGAGATTCATTTCTGTTTTGTTAATGTGGACTTAACAGTCAAGCATCAAATTTTTAAAAATTGGCTCCTAGAGATTCATTTTCATTCAGAGTTTATAACTATATAAACTTAATGATAATGATGTTCCCATTGCAATAAAACTTTGACATCTGGGAAATATATTGGTTATTCAACTATTTGTTAAGAATTTGTCTAACAGATCTTTATACTTTTACTGCACCAAAGAGAAATTCTTTCTCATAGAGGATTTCCCACTTCAACTGAACAGATCTTTTTCTGCCAACTGCTAGTGGAGAATGCACGTGCTGCTAAGGCCCCAGATTTAGCAGCAGGTTGTGTCCCCTTCTAGCAGAAGCCTCTGCAAAATATTCCCATTGAACACGAGGAACTTTGAACTTGAAATTGCCGAAAATGATTCTATAATACACTTCAAAGACTTGTCTGAGAAATGCAACTATTTATACTGGTTCAGGAAAACACTCCTCAACTCTAAAATATCTATCCTTGTCTTTTTCCTTTTGTCCTTAATTCTCTTATAGCTTCAGCAGACAAAAAGGAGACAACAGGTGAATGAGGTGAGAAGAAAAAGGAGTCAGATATGAATCTCAGAATCTCGTAATAAAACCAACAATTAACCACAACCACAAACTACCCTTCATATGCCCCATTCACACAAGCAGGTCAGTTCTTCTAAAACTTTGAAATCAGAGTTTTTCTTCTCCAAGACTAGCTGCCATACCAAAGTTTAAGAACCCCGTCTGTCCCTACTATTAACACATTTCTGAAGAGAGAATAGTTGGATTCATATGTTTCTCAAGGGTATTAACACAATGTGAAATACAAACAGCCTTGTCCATGATTTGAACTCAATTCACTGTATTCCTTTCCTATGGCAATAACCTTTACACTCCAAGAGCCACCTTGGTTTTATGACATATCAACCCTTGTTGGGTCATTTCATGCTGAAGTCAGTCTTTTACACAGGTTGCTTAGAGTGCTGTGGGGATAAAAAAGAAATAAAAAATACAATTACATAAGATAGAATGAATAAAATGCAAAAGTAACAGTTTCCCAGGAGACCTCTGATAGGAAGTATATGTCTGAAAAGATGGGTTTCCCAGTACCAAAAAAGCAACTCTCTCATTAAGCTTTTATCACTGTGTGGACCTTTTCCTCTTAACTGCTTGTAGGACACGCACATGCTGGCTGGGTCCCGAGGCCTAGCAGTGTTCTACATCTCTTTCTAGTAGGAGCAAGATATGTGATGGACCCTCAACTTATAATTCCTGTGTTCTTCAAACATTCTTTTTGGGAAACATAACTATTTCTGATGGTTTAAAAAAACATTACGCACCACAGTATAGTCGTAAACCTACAACATAAAATTTGAGTCTAAAGGTAACTTTGTCTTTTTTCTTCCATCCCTTATTTCTTTTACAGTTTCAACTGACAAAAAAGGTAACAACTGAATGGGGTAAGAAGAAAATGGACTCACAAATCTCAGAATTTTCCAACAATTAACCGCCACCTACATGACAAACCTCCATATGGCCCATAGTACCTTTTGTTAAGTGGTTACCCATTTGGGTACTGGACAGGGTTATTGCTGTTTAACTTCAGGGATCAGGAATCAGTGCTTTTAACATGACCTGACAGTACGTCTCAAATTTTGGCTTAAATTAAATGCTAGAAGTCCAGTCTCAGTAGCGTAGTGGCTAACATGCTGAAATGTGACAGTGAAGTAGTGAGTTCAAACTTCAGTTGTACTATTACGTTCACTTTCGGACTAATACCCTTGGGAAAGGTATAAAACCCTTTATCTCCCCAATTATGCGTTTAATAGTACCATTCCTTTTTTTCTCCAATATGGCTTCGGCATTGAATAATCCACGAAGGTTGATATGCCATTCAATAAACCAAACAATGGAAACTGCTTCTTTTCCTGACATTAGGACTTCCATTTACTCACAGGAATAAGATGGAAAAAAGAAGTTGTTGTTGTTGTTATAATAATAATAATAATAATAATAATAATAATAATAACAACAACAGACCTTTTTTTTAAATAAACGCAGTCTTATTATTCGTCTATACAACGGAGTGCAATTGCCATGACGACCGAAATTATTAATCCTATTTACCTCCCTTGGACAACCTCACATCGAAATAAAAGAGCCAAATTAATTTCGTATTTAGCCAATTGTCAAATTACAAATTAAAAAAAAAACTTAAAGAAAAAAAAGAAAGAATTAAACTGATATGTATTTTAATCTTTTATATAACAATACTAAAAAAAGTGAACATGATATTTCTTAACCGAGAAAAAACAAAAAACAACAACAACAAAAGCAACTCAAAACACGGCGTCTACTAATACAACAACTGCATGTTCCCGTTTGGTTCCTGCCACTCTCTTATTAACTATTCCTTTCACCACCACCTGAACTCATCACTCTTCTTGTATACTCTCACTACCACACTTTTTTTATATACGCCTCGAACTTTGACAATCGATTTTGCAACTATCTAGTGTATTTGATGTGCATCTTAAATGTATCTGTTTGTAATGCACAAGAAAATGCATTTATTCTACAGAGTTGGTAAAAGCATCTCCTTGTGCACTACTTAGCTTATCCCAGGTGTACTATTGCCCCTCCCTCTATAAATTTTACTCCTCCTATTCCCACTGAAAATGCTCCCCTCCTACTTCGTCCATACTACTAAACTCAGTCTCTCACCGGATCTTTCCCCTCTCCCTAAAAGAAGAAGAAGTTTCTCTTTTCTCGCTTTAAGACTCTCACTCCCTCGATCCTCACGCTACCACCTTGTTGTGTCAATGTGGATGTGTATGGTGGCCGTTACTGGCAACTATTTTCATCCGAATAGTTATTAGTATTATTCTTATTATTACGCACAAAACTCGCTTCTTTATCATCTGGATTATTTTTAGGATTGCTGTCTTTAATTTTTCCCACCTGCATTATGTCGACCCGACGCTGGAAAAAACCCACAAATGAATGAAGAGATGAAGAGGAAAAGGAGAAATGCTGTAGCCTCTCTTTCTCGTTTCTTCTTCTTTCTCCAATGTCGACTTACTGCTTCTTTTACCTGATCGCCGACGACGATGGCTAACAACAACAACAACAACAACAACATTTTAGGACGTATAATAACAATAATAATAATGTTGCTGGCTGGCTGACGACACTAAACCATCGGGAGCTGAGCTCTTTGCTCCAAAAAAACAAAAACGACAGGTATTGTATATTTCAAACCCAACAAAAACAATCCCCATTCTGATCCGTAAATAAATAGTGTCTGTATTAGGTGAATGGTTACAAAGTGGGGGTCTATTTGTAGGGTTTTAGTTATAGTGAATTGATCACCCACTTCTTGACCACTATAGTTGGCGCGGGTCTTGGATAAGTGGTTAGGAAGTTGGTGACGTTTGACTAAAGTGATTAAAAGTTGTTCATATATTTTATAACCTAAGTTTTAAATGCCGTTACGGTTTGAAAAGCGGTAAATTAAGATAGATGATGCATTACTAAGTAATTACTAAAATAACTGGCGATATAAAAAATACATTTTTTTTGTTTAGCAAAAGGAAAAAAAGCTAGTAGAAGGTGTCTTTATTTATTTATTTTTTGATTTTTAATATTTTAAAGTATAAAACTTAAGTATTAACGAAATGGAAGTGCTGTGACATCTTTTTTTCTGTTACATTTAAAACTGATTAGTGTGTTTGGTAAAGTCTTGAAGCTTTATAGATATTAAAGGAGGTGTGTCTGAAATGGTATGTTATGGTCACAAAGTCGGGGATCAGTTTTTTAAAGGGTATTATTTTGGAATGTAGTCATTCCACTTGCTTATTTATCTATGTGTATTTTTCAGCTGATCAAGCTTCCTGGCCGATTTCCAAAAATCTTAAATCTTTTAATAAAATGTCTAAAAACACCCGAAAACCTTTTAATTGTAACCTATCATGAATTTTCTTGAAAAGTAAGATATCAGTCCCTTACTTATATATTTTAATGTTTTTAACGTAAAAGTAACGTTCTTTTATTTCTTGTTTTTTTTAATATAATGGTGTTATTTTTATTAAAAAAATAATATGAAATATACCTAATTTTCAAAACTTATAAATTTATGTTTAAAATATCCTTAATTGATTTATTGAATGTTTGATTCTCAGATTTTATTTTATGATTATTTTTTTTTAAAGATCTTATGAGGAAAATCAAATATAAAAAATGGGTAATTTTTTTTAAGTCAAAAAGAAATATCTGTAAATCGCAATTCTTGTCGTAAAACTATGTTTTTTTTTTTTTTAAAGGGACTATTTGTCTCTTTTTAAAATAAGAACTTATTTTTCTTGTTTTTAGGTTCCAGTTGTTTTCTGTGTGCCAAAAAAAACTGAGTTTTTATAGTTTATTGCATCGTCCATTGATGAAAAAAAAGACATATCCTTCTTTCTTTATTTTTTAAAAATTAATCATTCGTAATAATGTACTCAGATCACAAGAGTACTAAAAGCTGCCATGAAAGATAAGAATGTCTCCTTCCTTAGACATTTTGTGCCCCTAACCAAAAGAAAAAAAAAGGTAGGTCAGGCTAATGGTCTTCTTGACTTGAAAAGTTAGAACTCAGTTTTTCAAATTTGTTAGAAATAATCAACTTTCTCAAGTTATCATTTCTTTCTTTCTGATCTTTTTAATTAATTTGTTATGTGTGTGTGTGTGTGTGTAAACGGAAACCTGTAGTCATTTATTTAGATGATAGATTTTTAAACTGCCTAATTTTAATTTAAATCTATCAGAATCTTTCTATATTTGCATATGTATTATCTGTATAGACTGAGAAACACGTTTGTTTTAAGACATCAAAATAGTTATATTGATGAAATTAAATTTTGCTTTCTTTTCTTTTAATAACTGCATCTCTTCTCTTTTCCAGCATCTTTATTTATTATTTATCACGTTGGTTGAATGTTAGTTTATAATCATCACTGTATTTACATTGCGAATTCCAACACGTTTCCTTAGATTTCTTGAAAGAAACAGACCCAGTTTTGTTAATCAATTCGTAACATAACTAGCACTGTTAGTCTTGGTAGGAAAATAAATGGTATAAAGTTCTTAATTTTATCGATAACAAAAATTATTCCGATTAATAATAGTCCGAAACGATCTTTATAAATATTAGAATTTCTTTAAAATCCCCCCATTCCTCAACATCAATTTCTTACTTTACATAATTGTCAGAATGTTTATTTCCGGGTAGTATCTGAGCTGAGTGTTTAAACTATTTACAAGACTTTGGTATAAATTTTATTAATACTACTAACCCTACGTTATGGACTTTATTTATTTTGACTTTAAAGAAATTAAGCTATATTTGTTTGTACCGCCCCATTTATTTTTAAGGGAGTAATACTTTGATTTTAATCTACGATCAAATTAGTTAAAAATTTTGTTCTTTAAAAAAGTATTTTTTCTGATTACGTGGAAAGGACATTGATGGAAGTTTAAAGCCATTGGTCAATTTGAATTCACTTGCCTTGCACATGGTAAAAATTAACGTTAAAATATTTTAAGATTACTTTTTTAAAACAATCGTTGCTTTCTTAAGAAACAATTTTTTACTTTATTGCATTTTTGTCGGCAGTTTCAGACCTAGCAGAACGAATGGAACCGAATTACTAAAAAATGGCCACATTGTCACTAAAAGGTCAGATGTGTATATATATATATATATATAAGAAAGAAAATAAGACGTGTTAATAACTCATGATTCCAAGTTTCACGTCTCCAATTGTCAGGGAGCTGGTAGTCCATATATATATATATATATATATATATATATATATATATAGGGTTGAGTCATTAATTTCTGTCTTAGTAAAATATAATTTATTCTTGAATGATTTAACAATGAATTAATTTCAATCAATAGTATATTCACAATTATTTTCAGTCACCTCTTGCCATTTATCAATTTGCTTGTTGATCCCTCACAAGTAGAATTCAGCTGGTTTAGAACTTAAGAAGTTTTCCACAAACTTTTTCACATGATATTCTTGAGAAAACTTTTTGTCATTCAGAGCATTTTGTTGAGAAAGAAAAAAGATGAAAATCACTTGATGCAAGATCTGGTAAATATGGTGGATGGTGTAGACCAGACCAACTTCAATCCAATATTTTTTCCTGCATGATTCTTGTTGGATGCGGCTTTGTGTTATCATGGAGAAGCACAATGTTTCTCCTATTGACAAGTGTTGGATGTTTTAAAAGACTTTCATGCACATATAGCAACTGTTGGGGGTATAAAGTTGCATTCAGTGTCAGTTTTAAAATTCAAAAGAATAATAAAGTGGTGATTGCACTATACACAAGGCATAACTTTTCTCTCATAAATCTCAACCTTTGGAGTAGGCTATGGAGATTAATCTTTGTCAATCCACTCTCTTTTCCATGAGAAACGGGTTATTTTTTTGCCTTGATAGAAGATTTGTTGTTATAGATATGCAATCTTTCTTATTCTTCTCATTAAATGAGGAACCCAAATGCTCAGCTTCCTTACTTTTCATATCTTTTTCAAATGGCAACAGATAGTAGATCAGGATGTGTTGAGGTCAAGAGCTATTTCTTGAGTACTTTGGTGTGGATTGCATTCCACCAATTCTCTTAAAATATCTTGATCAAGGTTTGATGATCATCCTGATCTGGATTCATTTTTCTATAATGTATCATCAGACTGAAACTTTAAAAACCTGTTTTGGACTTAGCAGCCATAAGTGTGAACCCTCTTATCCTCCCAGCTATGGGTTAAATAGCATCTCTGCTGTTCTTCTAGAAGGAAGGTTTTGGCATTAAGTAACCCACAATGTCATTAAACAAAGAAACCAAACCTAACCAAACCAAACCAAACCAAACCTTGGCCATGAATACTAGAAATTTTCTTAGCTATTTCTGTAGTGTTTTTGTTATTCTTAAACTCCCACAACATGTCAAATATTCATTTTCAGTTCCACCGTTTTAGGGACGCAAGATCATAGGTTAAATTATGATAGGTATTCTTTCAATACTAAAATAAGAATGACGAATGGTGGCACTCTTTAACCAATTAATTTTCGGTTGCATTTAAAATATTGTAAGTTTGAAATGTGTAGTTACAACTTGCTTTTAAAAAACAGAAAATATCTATAACTTAACTCAATGTGTGTGTGTGTGTGTGTGTGTGTGTGTGTGTGTGTGTGTATATATATATATATATATATATATATATATATATATATATATATATATATATTTTTTTTTTATATGCCATTCTGGTGGTGTAATGGTTAGCAAGCTCGACTAGCAAACCTACACGAGTGAGTTCGAGTCTCATTGGGTGCCCCTTTCATATGGCCTTGTGCCACATCTAAGTAAAATGCTTAGTAAATTACAACCTAACCTAACTTTGGGCCATGAATCAAAAAGACTTTTAAGAAACAAATACACTGAAAATGTAAACACAAATGTAAAACAAATGCAATTCCCTGACCTCTTGGCATAAAATGTCCCTCATTGGTTGGCATAATAATGATAATAATAATAAAATCAATCAATGATAAAAATTTTTTGAGAAGAAAGAAAATAAATGAAATAAAAAGCAAGGGAGAATATGGTGTTATTTGTACTAAGTCATGCAAATTCTTTGTGACTTGAAATGTAGTATCTATATCAGGGTACCCTAACCAATATTTTTCAAGGCCCATCCTTGTGGCCCTACACCCAACATTCAAAATTTTCTTTTTGTCTTTTGATCTTGACTGAAGAAATACCATTTCAACTGCATATAGAACTCTTTGATCTTCAGGGTTTAGAAGACATGAAATCCAGGTTTCTTGCTTACCATTGTCTCTATTTCTATGAGAACCACATGCTTCCATGTAGGCAATTCCTCAACTTTATCCCCCATACCCATCATTTGGAGGGTACGTTTAGCACTACCTATTTCTATGAACTGTTGTTTTCCAAAATGAAGCCGGCCAAGGGTATGCTACACTCGTAACTGTCAAATCCTCACTTTTCTGATGTGCTTCTCCTGTCAAACTCTTTATTTAAACCTGGTATTACATCTTTTTGTGATTGCCCACATCAGATATTTCATTGATAAATTATGGATTGTTACATTGTAAATTTAGATATTTTTTTCTGTCCTTTAAGATTGCACTTGTTGACCCTTCTGAGTTAAGTTATTTTTGCTCTTTGGCTGAAAAGGTTGGGGACCCTTGATTTATATATTAATACTGTTAAAACAACCTACCTACCTTTTGGTATGTCTCACACTAAGGAAAGAAGAAATTAACAAAACTAAGTGAAATTTCACTCATCATACCGACACTCATATGCTTTGACTATATGGATTAGCTGGCAAACTGGGTTACAAGATTCTTATCACACCAGCTCTCTCTATGATAACTTCACCACCGACCTGTTCCAGCCAATTGTTCTCCTGGGCCAGTTGGTTGGGGCTGCAGAATACACCGACTGTATCTCTGCAAAGGGGTAAGACTCCCCCAACAAGTGTCCTGGATTTGACACTAAACAATCTGATGGTGAGGCTCCAGTAATGCTAGAGCTTTGGGGAATGTAGTGTACCCCTTCATTGCCATTGCTCCCAGGTCTATTCTGGCCTGGTGTGGGAGCACCTGATAGGGTCCTACCTATGAGTTCAATAGAACTGTTTGATATTTCAAGTGTGTACTTATGCTAAACTGAATTGTTTGAAATAGAACTTTTTACATTTAACTGTGTGTAAATAAATGACTGATGTTTAATTGAATTGTTTGTGATACATAGCAATACTTGGAACTATTTGATTTTGTTGACATGCTAAACTGAGTTGTTTGAAATAGAACTGTCTTTACATTTAACTGTGTGTAAACCAAAAAAAAACTGTATACTTATGCTCAACTGAATTGTTTGAAGTGAAAAAAATGAGCTCAGTCTTTTTTAAAAAATGTTATCTATAAAATGGGTTTAGGAATCATATTTAATATATACGTATTAAAAGCATTAAATGACCTATAATGGTTGATGTGCCGTAGAATCATACTAAACCAATTGTTCTTCACTTTTGCTGAAATTTCTACCGCTGTAAGAATTGCTTCATATTTTTTTAGGTTGCTTTGGTTATTTTGTCTAATGGCATATCAACCCATGATGGTAATTTAATACCAAATCCTGTTTAGATATATATTTGTAGGTAACTTCATTTTTAAAAGTGTTAGAACTCATTTGTTTGCACACTGTTAAAGCATTTCAAGTATTCCTATTTATTGTTTGGAATTCTATTTATCAAGTATTTCTATCTAATTTAATGTTAATCTTTTTTGTACACAGTTTAAATGGTTTCAAGTATTTCTATCTCAGTGCAGTTGACCCTCAGCTACCGCCTTCTGGCACCTTTAAGATGAAATAGGGATGGGTATTTGTTTGCCACAAAAGCAATATAGGTATAGGTGCTGGGACTTGACATGACCAGCTGATTGATCAGATCAGACTTCTATGACCATCCATCTAGCTCAGTAAGGGCCAAAGTGGTGTGTTGCAAGTCATGTGACCACTTTGGTTGCCAGGTACTGACCTGCTCTGCCATTTTTAATTCCCTAAAATTTAACTACAATTTAAAAACCAAACAAATGAACCCAAATGTCATATTGATACAGTTTGAGATGAGGGAAAGCAGCGAGAGTTTATAAATATAAACATTTATTAACAAGTCCTTAAGATTTTCAATTTAAATTGTAAAAGTTATTTTCATATGTTATTAATCTACTAACTTAAAATCATGCCTTTAGGCTTGGGAGACCTGGGTTCAATCTCGGGTCACGTCATATCAAAGTCTATAAAAATGGTACTTGATACTTCCTTGCTTAACATTCAGCAATATAAGGTACGTATCAAGTGTAAAGTGGAGCAATCCAGGGAAAGGAGTTGTACCCTACCCTACACCTCAGTGTAGTAGCTATTGAAAAGGGAGCTTTCTGATTGCCAACTTTACTTTACTTTCCTAGTTGTCATTATTCCATTAATAATTTTAACCAGTCTCCTCATTTTTGTCTAGCTCAGTCGGTTGGGGCTGTAGAATACACCAATTGCATCTCTGTCGAAGGGTAAGATTACTTCAACTTGGCCCAGTTGGCTGGGGCTGTAGAATACATGGACTGCATCTCTGCAGAGGGGTAAGATTCCCCCAACGAGTGTCCTGGATATGACACAATCTATGGTGAGGCTCCAGTAATGTTAGAGATTTGGGGAATGTGAGGTACCCCTTCATTGCCATCGCTCCCAGGTCCACTCTGGTCTGGAGTGATAGCACCTGGTAGGGTCCTATCTGTTGGTCAAATAAAATTGTTTGATATTTAAATTGTGTATCTATGCTAAATTGTTTGAAATAGAACTGTTTGATCATTTAACTGTGTCTAAAGAAATGACCGATGTTTAATTGAATTGCCTGTGATACATAACAATCATCATCATCATCATGTCGTGCTGCAAGTTGGAACCATTTAACAGTGTGAAAACATACAAGTAATGTTGAATAGAAATAATTAGTGTTAAATAGCAATACTTGTAACCATTTCACTATGTGCAAACAAATGATTAATATTGAATACAATTATAAGTATTAGATAGCAATAATTGAAACCATTTAGCTTTGTAGAAACAATAGCAATACTTGTGTACAAATGAATTAGTTCTAACTCATTTAAAAGGGAAGTTACTGACAAATTAATCTCTTACATATGTATAACTATCTAAATGTTTACAAACAAATGACCGATGTTGAATTGTTACTGTTATATAGCAATACTTGAAACCATTTAACTGTTTGCTAAAAATGTTATCAACAAAATGTGTTTACAAATCCTCTATATTTGATATATATGTATAAAGAGTGTTGAAAACAAAGAACTCCGACTATAACACTGTACATATGGAGACGCCTTTATTACATCCTTCTTCTTACACTCTCACATAAACCAATATAGTAATTTACAAAGCTCTTTGCTTCGATGTGGCACAAGGCTGAATGAATGGGGCGCCCAATGAGACTCGAACTCACTCGTGTAGGTTTGCTAGTCTAGCTTGCTAACTGTTACACCACCTGAGGTACCCCACATAAACCAATATGGCCAATTGTTTACTTCCGGTCCTAGCAAAACAGATTCTTTTCTAGAGAGTATCAGGGGAGGTCACTTGCATGGCTTAACAAAGAGGATTTAGCATTAAATAACCTACAATGGTTAATATACCATCAAACCAAACCAAACCAAACCTCAATTTTTGTTGTTTTGATAATCTTGCTCTAAGTATCAATCTCTCCATTTGTCCTGCCGATGAGGCATAAAATATGCTGACTATATTCCCTGAAGAGGATTAAGTTCCTCTCCAAAAAGGTGGTGTCTCAGGTATGACACTAAACTGTATCTGGTTGTGAGGCTCCAGTTCTAGAGCTCTAGGGAGTGTGGAGTATCCCCTCATTGCCATTACTCCCAAGTCCACTCTGACCTAGAGCCCCTTCCATTAAATGAACATATTTGAAAAATATTTGTATTTGATAGGAATACTTGTTATCATATAAAATAAAGAGTTAGTAAAGTTGGCAACCGTAGTCGAGGGTGACCAGAAGGCTCCCTTTTCAGTAGCTACAACACCGAGGTATAGGGGAGGGCAATACTCCTTTCCCTGGATTCCTCCACTTTACCCTTGATATGTACCTTATATTGTTGAGTGTTAAGCAAGGAGGTATCAGGTACCATTTTTAAAGTCTTTGGTATGACGCGACCTGGGATTGAACCCAGGTCTCCTGAACCATTAGTGAACACTCTACTCATTAGGCCAATGGCCCAGTTAGAAAGAATTTACAGGTACCGGGAAGTAATGGCAATAAAGGGGTACTCCAAATTCCCTGGACCTCCAGAACTGGAGAGTCGCTATCAAATGCAGTTTAATGTAATAACCAGAGAACCTTTTTTTGAGAGGGAGAGTATCAAGTACCATTTTTATAGTCTTTGGTATGATGCAACCTGGGATTGAACCCAGGTCTCCTGGACCTTTGGCAAACGCTCTACCCACTAGGCCAATGAGCCAGTAACTATATAAAAAGATTCTTAAGTAACTGCACAAAATATTTGAATATACAATAAATGTGATTCCCTAACTTCTTAGCTTAAAATAACCCCAGACAAGTTGACATACTGTTAAAATCAATCAGTCTATCCTGGTACATGCTGTTTATATCTATTCTATCTGATTCACTGTTATTTCACTGTGACTTTTAGTGTTTCCTCTGTTGTGCTTGAGGGTCATATGTGGTTCTCAAACTGCATCTAAAATAAAGGATAAAATAATGTTTTATGTTCCTTGGCACCTACCATATATACTTGCTTGTAAGACACATGGTTTAAAAACCTAATTGAAGGATTAACACTTCACTGTAACTTATCAAGTTCCATATTTATCCATTTTGGTAGATGCTCCCCTAGTCATAATACTGGTTCACTCTGTTGATGAGGCATGGTATACATCAATTGTATTCTCTGCAGAGGAGTGATCCCCCTAAAAAAAGAAAGTGTGTCCTGGATATGACATTAAACTGCACTTGGTGGTGAGGCTGTAATTCTGGAACTTTCAAGAATGGAGAATGAGTGATTGTACCTGTAAGAGTCCCATAGATCAAATAGGTCTGTTGGGAAATTATTTGTATTAGATAAAAATACTTGAAACTTAAGAGGCCTGCTTATTTTAATGTTTATTATTATAGGAAATAGAATCAGTACCTGAGTTCAAATCTGAGCTGAGACTTTGCTTTTCACTTCATACTAATGCCCTTATAGAACATGTGAATCCATATGTTTTCACACCAGCTATGGGTAAATAGTGGGACAAACTAGGTTCTTTAGTCTTGGTATGGCAACTGATCTAGGGGAAGGAAAACCTTGAATTCAAAACAGTTTTACTCTGCTTAAAAATTACCTTGTGTTGCATACATTGAGTAATTACAATCTTGAAACCATATAACTGTTTGCAAATGAATGAATATGATTAGGTTTGGTTTTATGGCACATCAACCATCGTAGGTTATTAATTCCAAATTCATTTTTATACATATAAACAGTTCTATTTCAAATAATTCAGTTTAGCAGAAGTACAGTTTAAATGTCAAACAGTTCTATTTGACCCATAGATAGGACCCTATCACGTGTTACCACTCTGGGCCAGAGTGGGCCTGGGAGTGATGGCAATGAAGGGGTACTCCACATTCTTCAAAGCTCCAGCATTACTAGGGCTCCACCATTAGATTGTTTATTGTCATATCCAGGACACTCGTTGGGGGAGTCTTACCCCTCTGCAGAGATGTAGTCCATGTATTCTGCTGTCCCAGACAACAGGGTTCGGCATTACTTTGGGATTACTTAACATTTTATTGGCATAAGAAGTTTCATTTTGGTGAGTAAAAAAAATCAAATAGTCTTGGCTTGAAATAGTTTAAAACCTTTTTGGTGATGACTCTAATAATTTTTAAAAGCTAGGTTAAAATTGGGCCCAAAATGGTGGCGTCTTAGCTATATGGATAGACAGACATTTTTGCGGGGGTGTCCTCGTGGTGTAATGGTTAAAGCGATGGATTGCAGAATCGTTGTAAGCGAGTTCGAACTCCAGTTGCACCATTACGTTCATCTTCGCGCAAATACCCTTGGGAAAGGTATGAACCCCCTTATCCTCCCAGCTATGGGTTAAATAGTACCACTACTGTTCTTCTAGGAGAATAGCTTTGGCATTAAATAACCTACAAAGGTTGATATGCCATTAAACAAAGAAACCAAACCAAACATTTTTGCTCTATTATAATATGTTTATTTCTCTGATAATTATCAGCTGATATAAAATGAGTCTGACGTAAAGAATTAGGTTTCCAAATTTTCCATGATGTAGGATTCTAAAAGTCCATTCATGTAAAGGCAACTGATTTATTTATCGTTGGCCATTTTCCAAGATGATTTTTTCCTCTCCACACTACAACATAATGCTACTAAAATGTACTATTAGTCAACATGAGTTTTTTTTGTTTTTTTTGGACTGCCTGTCTGACAATCTTAATGTTTGGCAAGAGATAAGCTAAATAAATCCCTCAATGCAAAATGACCACACTCTCAGCCTAAATTCCATGGTCCAATTAAATTTACCCTGGTGAATTGTTTCCGAGAGTATTTCTAATAGTTTAAGAAATTTCCCACTCTTTTTTTTTTTTTTACTTTACAATGGTTTGGGTGTTGATGTATTTTAGTATGTCAAACATTTCCCTCACATACATGTTGGTACGAGTAGGCTCTTGAAATATAACTCCTCTAACCTGTATATTTTAAACCTATGACCTTCCAGTAAACAAAGACAAATGAACCAAAATGCAATGATTAAAATACAAGGTATTGATCAAAAAGTATTGAAACTGAATCTAAATATTTTGAACTTTTCATGAGGATAATGCAAAGTAGAATCAAAAGGTATCAAAACTGAAGCTTTAAATATTTTGATTTTTTATGAAGATAATATTTAAGATTTTTATGAGGTTGATACAAAGTATAATGAAAGGTATTGAAACTGAATCTTTAAATATTTAAAATTTTTTGGAAGATAATATTTTAAATTTTTATCAGGACAGTACGAGGTATGATCTGAAGGTATCAAAACTGAATCTTTCAATATTCAAATTTTTTTTATTAGGACAATATTTTAAATATTTATTAAGGTATGATCGAAAGGTATCCAAATTGAATCTTTGAATATTTTAAATTCTTTACTAGGATAACTCTTTTTTATTAGGAAAATATAAGTCATGATCAAAAAGTATTGAGACTGAATTGAAAAATTTTGAATTTAAATAAAGATGTGTGTCTAACTGAGCAACTCTATATCAGAATGAATTTTTTAAAAAAGATTATGAAGTCATTCTCTATACTTTTTAATAGCAGTTTTTGACAAGAGTTTATGCAAATGCAGCACCCTACATATGCACCAGACCTAGCTCTGTGAAATTTTTTTCTTATTTCGTAAATTATATTTATATTAGTAGCTAACATGTTAGAATACAGCCTCAAAGTAAACGAGTTCTAACTCCAGTCATGATATTGCATTCACTTTTGGACTAATACCCCTGGGAAAGGTATTGAATCCTTTTTATACCCCTAGCTGTGGGTTAAAAATATTACTGCTGTTCTTCTACAAGGATGACTTTGGTATTGAATAACCAACAAAAGTTGATAGGCCATTAAAGAAAGAATTATGATTTAATTATATCAAAAGAAATTACAATATTACTGCTTCAACCAATGAAAAATTCACTAGAATTTGTGTGTTGAATGTTTAGTTGACAATTTTGAAGAAAATTAATGTTTTATTCATGTTTGTCTTGGCAAATACAACTTCAGTCTCAATACTTTTTGAACATACCTCATATCTCATGTTAAAAAAATCTCCAACAGTAATTTATAGAGTTTAGTAGTTCAGCCTCTCTGAATTCTACAAATTTCTATATAAATATTTATTAGTTTTAAAAAAAAGTATATTACTGTGGGAGAGGTTGATATTGTATTTTGCTAATATTAGGAAAGAACAAGTTGTCTGACTAGTTGAGGGCGACTTAAAGGCTCTTTTTTTAATAGCTACTTCACCAAGGTGTAGGGAAGGGTGCTAATCTTTCCCTGGATTGCTCCACTCTACCTTGATCTGTACCTTATAATGCTGAGTGTTAAGCAATGAGGCATCAAGTATCATTTTTTGAGTCTTTGGTATGACTTGATCTGGGATTGAACTCCAGTCTCCTGGACCATTAGCAAATAGTCTAACCATTATACCAATGAACATGCTATTATTTACATATATATATATATATATATATATATATATATATATATAGTGTATGTATGTGTGTGTGTGTGTATATATATAGTGTGTGTATGTATGTGTGTGTGTGTATATATATGTATGTGTGTATATATGGATGTATGTGTGTATATATGGATGTGTGTGTATATATATGTGTATGTATATGTGTGTGTATGTATATGTGTATATGTGTGTGTGTGTATATGTGTGTATATATATATATATGTATGTGTGTATATATATATGTGTGTGTGTATATGTGTGTGTGTATATGTATATATATGTGTCTGTGTGTGTGTGTGTGTATATGTATATATGTGTGTGTGTGTGTATATGTATATATATATGTGTGTGTGTGTATATGTATATATATATGTGTGTGTGTGTATGTATATATATGTGTCTGTGTGTGTGTATATGTATATATATGTGTGTGTGTGTGTGTATATGTATATGTGTGTGTGTGTGTGTGTATATGTATATGTGTGTGTGTGTGTGTGTGTATGTATATATATGTGTCTGTGTGTGTGTGTATGTATATATATGTGTCTGTGTGTGTGTATATGTATATATATATGTGTGTGTGTGTGTATAAATGTTTATATAATGTTGATAGATTTAATGAAAGAAAATGGCTTTACACTGGAAAAGGCAAGCAGATGATACCAACATGCTATGATACCCAGAAATGCTATGTAATCTGCATAGTCAGCATCCATGATAGTTTTATTATGGATGCTGACTATGCTGATTACATAGCATTTCTGGCAAATACACCTGCCCAGGCTGAATGCTTGCTGCATAGTCTGAAGCTGGCAGCAGATGATGTAGGCCTTCATATGGATTCACCTCATGGATGCTGACTAAGCGTATGGAGTGGAAGCTTAATGGCTATTGTACAAGAATGCTGCAAGTTATATTGAAAAATCCTAGAAGTAACATCTCACAAAACAGCAGCTTTATTGTTACCTACCTTCCATCTCAAAAACCATCCCAATTCGTCAAACAAGACATGTGGGCCAATGCTGGAGAAGTAAGGATGAACTCATAAGCAACATTCTCCTATGGACCCCTTCACACAGATGAACAAGTGTTGGTCGATCAGTTAGAACTTATCTACAACACCTCTATACAGACACAGGATGTAGTCTAGAAGACCTGCTGGAAGTGATGGTTGACAGAGATGGATGGCGAGAGAGAGAGAGTTAGGGAAATCCATGCTAGCAGCACAATGATATACATAAGACCATTGCACTACTGTTTTATCAAGTAATAATCGGTTGACTTATTTTAATGGCCTGTCAACCTCTCTGGGGTGATTTCATTCTTTGAGGTTAGGTTTGGCTTTAATTTCTTTGTTTCATGGCATATCAACCTTAAATCAGCAGAAGAACAGTAGTTATACTATTTGATTCATTGCAGGGGAATAAGGGGGTTCATACCTTTCCTAAGGGTATTAGTCCAAAAGTGAATTGAGTTCAGACGTGTATTCTAATGTTGCATTCTAGCATTACCATCTACGTATGTCATAGTGATTTCTGGAGGTTAGGAAATCATATACATTTTAAGTTCATATTTACATTTTTGTATAGTTGTTTAATAGTTTGATTTATCTTTTTATATTTCCTTTTAACAGAATGTCCCAATCCTCTGGTATGGTTTTTTTAATTATTACTTGGTGTGGTGCTGATCATATTTACGTTGATAATTTTTTTCTATAATTTTATCTCTCTCAAGAAGAAGAAAATATGATTCATGTCAGCATTTTTAAATAAGTTCTTCATAATGTTTGCATAGAAAAAATGTTGTCTGATCAGAGCTAAATCTTCTCATTCCATGGGAAAATTTTGACAGTGCTGAAGGAGTGCATAAATCTTGTGTAACTAATGAACAATTGGGTTTAAAAATAGAGTTTAATCTTTTTATGATGGAAATGAGGTTTCTTATATTGTGAATAATATGCTTCTACTTTTTTATATGTAGACTTAGATTATTGTTTGAACTTTTTTTTTAGACAAAGTGTTGCAACTATTCTTTCAGACTAATTTTTTTGATTTGGTTTGGTTTGTTGGGTTTTATGGCATATCAACCTTTGTAGGTTATTTAACACCAAATCCATTTTTATGTAAATAATCTGTTCTATTTAAAACAATTCAGTTTAGTTGTCAAAAACATTTCTATTTCAAACTATTCAAGCAGTTATATGTTATTCAGTTAAGTGTAAATACAGTTTTAATGTCAAAAAAACAGTTCTATTTCAAATAATTCAGTTAAGCATAAGCACGCAGTTTAAATCTAAGTACGGTTTAATTGTCAAAAACATTTCTATTTCAAGCTATTCAGTTTACTCAAACAATTCAGTTTAGCATAAGTATGCTGTTAGTTCTATTTAACCCATAGATAGGGCCCTATCAGGTGCTACCACTCCCGGCCAGAGTGGACCTGAGAGCAATGGCAATAAAGGGATACTCCGCATTCCCCAAAGCTCCAGCACTGCTGGAACCTCACCATCTGATTGTTTAGTGTCATATCAGGATACTCGTTAGGGGGGGGGGTGTCTTACCCCTCTGCAGAGGTGCAGTCAGTGTATTCTACAGCCCCAGCCGACTAATTCTTATGTTGTTTTTTCTATCTATAAGTAAGTAAAAGTAAAGTTGGCGACCTTAGTTGAGGGTGACCCAAAGGCTCCCTTTTCAATTGCTACTACACCAAGGTGTATGGGAGGGTGCTACTCCTTTCTCTGGATTGCTTCATTTTGCTTTTGATCCTTACCTTATAGTGCTGAGTGCAAAGCAAGGCACCATTAAGTAGCATTTTTGAGTCTTTGGTATGACTCAACCTAGGATTGAACCCTGGTCTCCCAGACCATTGGCGAATATTACTAAAATTCTCCTTATATATGTGTGTGCGTGTGCGCATATATCAGCTTCATCAAGGCATGCCTGACAGCACAGACTCCTTTGATCCTAGCTCTCAACATCTGTTCCTATTAGATGTGGTAAGTCTTCTAGATGGCACCAAGTCTGCCCTGAGCTGATGAATGTAATATTTTGCTGATCAAGCAATATTGGTGTGTTCATGTGTAGGAGTCCATTGTAGAATATCGCTTATGAGTTTGTCCTTGCTTTTCCAGCAGTGCCCAGCATGTCTTGCTGACCTTCCTTTTATGATTTGTGAGATGGGAGATAAGTGGCTGTACAGCAGTTCTTTTGTAGGAGTGTATGGGTGGGACTTGTTCAAAACTCCTCACAGCATCCTTGTGTAGTCCCCATCTAATTTTTTCTCCAAGTATTTCCTTCAAATCTAAGTAGTGCAACCATACAATAGTACTGACACAACTACAGCTTAGGAGAATTCCTATTTTATTCTAACTGAGAGATCAGATTTCATTATGGTATGTGTTGACATCATTTTCAGCAAATGAGATATTGCTACCAAGGTATATGAACTGATCAAGTAATTTCAGAAGTTTGTTATTTAATAAGGAGATAGGATCTTCTTGATTAAAACACATGAACTCTGTAGAGACCAATGCCTCTTGCTACCTGCTCCAGGCTATGCAGCAGAGATTCAGCTTGAGCAGGTGTATTTGCAAGAAGCACTAGATAATCTACATAGCCTGCATCAGTAATAGTTTCTATGGGACGTTGTCTATTTGTTGCTTTTTTTTTTCTTGCATTAGATCTATTGATATTCATAGTACATAATCTAGGCAGATTATGAATAGAAATGATGTCATTGTATCTCCTTGTAAGACTCCTGCAACGATATCAAAGAATGTAATCATAACTTACCTAAAAGGGCACATCATGACTAAAGTTTTATTTCAACAATATATGTAAAATGCTAAAACTTTGCAGTCCAATTTACAACACAATAATTTTGCCGGGTCTGCCTATATACTGAATATAATTTTTTTTAATCATTCGAATTCTTAATACAACAGTGATAACTATGAAATGCTCATTTCTTTGTTAAATCGAAGCATCATTATCATCGTGGACTGCAGTTAAGTTTACAAGTCCACAAGTTGCTAGTCAATATTTTTATTAATAACATTTTTGCCTGTTTGAACTTTTACAGTACAAAAAGTCTATCACAAATAAATTAAATGATTTTTATTTTAATATCCAAGTTTTAGAGTAATATTAATTACAAAAATAGTTTCATTGATTACTTGTCCTCTGGTCACGTTCGGTCTGTGAGCCATGTACTCATTACCTGTTTTAGATTCTTATTTTGGATAAATGAATTGACTGAGGATTTTTGTTTTGTATGATTCATTTAATCATTCATTATATGCATCAATCCCCAAAGATTCCTGCTTATACAGTTCCACACAAGACCTTTATTTCATTTAGTTTTTTGCCAGTCTTTCTATCATTACTAGGTTGGTTTGGTTTGGTTTTATGGTATATCAACTATTTTGATTATTTAATACAAAATCCTCTCCATACATATATAATAAATATATATGATTTGTAAACACATTTTGTCAATAACATAACATTTTTAAACAAGCCTAAGCTCATTCTTTTCACACAGTTAAAATGTTCTAAGTATTGTTATGTATCACTGACAATTCATTTAAACATCAGTCATTTATTAATAGACAGTTGAATGATGAAACAGTTCTATTTCAAACAATTCAATTTAGCACAAGTTATTTGTTTGCACAGAGTTTAAATGTCAAACAGTTCTATAGGACTCTATCAGGTGCTACGACTCTGTGCCAGAGTGGACCTAGGAACAATGGTAAGGAAGAGGTACTTCGCTTTCCCCAAAGCTCCAGTATTACTGGAGCCTCACCATCAGATTGTTTAATGTTATATCCAGGAGACTCTAGGTATGTGTGTGTGTGTGTGAGGGTTTTACTTCTCTGCAGAGATGCAGTCGGTGTATTCTACAGCCCCATTTGACTGGGCTGTATTGTTATTTGAGGTAATTTTATGTTATCTCTTGTTAGATTAACTTATCACTTTGGTGGTTTTCCTCTGGGTCTCCTTGTATGAATAATTGGTATAGCTAGTTTTTTTCTTTTCATACTATGTGGAATAAGGGAGACTATATAGGCTAATGTACTGGACTGTGGCCTTGAAGTAAATGAGTTCAAACTCCAATCGCACTATTATGTTCACTTTTGGAATAATACTCTTGGGAAAGGTATAAAACCCCTTATTCACCAAGCCATGAGTTAAATAGTATCAGTGCTGTTCTTCTACAAGGATATCTTTGGCATGAAATCACCCATATAGGTTGACATGCCATTAAACAAAGAAACCAAACCATACAATGTGATCAAATCATTTCAATCTTGATAATGTTTGTAATTTTATTTCTTATTCCAAGATCACTCTTTATAATGTTTCTATTTTGATGGAATTTATTCAAGAAATCCCCACCATAGTCTTGAAGCAATCATTCTCTATTACAATATTGTGTGATTATCCCATTTCTAGATTTATAAAAGTCAAATTCCCTAAGGGATCATGCTTATAGAAAAAAATCATTGGTATAGTGGGTAGAGTGTTATTGAAATGAATTTTCAAGTTTTTTGTAGAATAGGAATTCATGACCTAAATAGAAGAGAACTTGACCTCTTTAACTCTTTGAGTTCATCTCTCCCCTATGTGTCACCCCACTGGCATCTGGCTGAAAAATAGCTGAAAATATAAAATAGTATAGTCTGTAATGATGTTAAAATGGGATTCCCAACCAGAAATAAGACTATGTTGGTATTGGCATGATGATTAGTGTGTTTGCCAGTGGCCTGGGAGACGTGGGTTCAATCCCAGGTCAAGTCATACCAAAGACTCAAAAAATGGTACTTGATGCCAGCATTATAAGGTACAGATCAAGGGTAAAGTGGAACAACCCAGTGAAAGGAATAACGCCCTCCCCTACACCTTGGTGTAGTAGCTATCGAAAAAGGAGCTTTCAGGTCACTCTTGACTACAGTTGCCAACTTTTAGAAGCATAAAAAACAAACAAAAAACCTGTGATATGAATTGTGAATTTGAAGATATTTACAAAAACCTGTCAAAATTGTTATGATTTAAAAAAAAAATGCTTTTTATGGCTCTGGTTGCCAATGAGTTAAAACAGCAAAACATGCGTTGTTTTTTTTTTTTTGGTGGTGGGAGGTCTTTAAATTTTTTTTTATTTTATTTTTTATTTTTTTAAAGAAACTACCTTTGAGGAAAGGTCCTCTTGTCAGGTTCTTTGTCCTAGTTTCAGTCGTTTTATCTTTCATCACGCCTCTTTAGTAACCCAGCCCAGTCAGCTGGGGCTGTAGAATACACCAACTACATCTCTGCAGAGGGGTAAGACACCCAACCCATCAAGTATCCTGGATATGACATTAAACAATTTCATGATGAGGCTGTGAGAATGACATTAAACAATTTGATGCTGGGGCTGAGAGAATGCAGAGTACCCCTTCATTACCTGTGCTCCCAGGTCCACTCTTGTCTGAAGTGGTAGCACCTGATAGGGTCCTATCTATGGGTCAAAAGGAACTGTTTGACATTTAAACTGAGTGCAAATAAATGACTTATGCTAAACTGAATTGTTTGAAATAGAACTGCTTGATTCAATTAAACTGTGTGTTAACAAATGAACGATGTTTAATTGAATTGTTAGTGATACATGGCAATTCGGTGAATCACTTCGCTCTGTGCAAACGAATGTGTAATTTTGAATAGAATTATTAGTGTTAGATAGCAGTACTTGAAACTGTGTGCCTAAATTTAATTATTTGTATTACATAACAATACTTGAAACCATTAAACTGTCTGCAAAAAATATTAGCTCTATCTCGTTTAAAAATGTTATCATGAAAATGTTTACAAATCATATATTCAGTATATATGTATAAAGAGGATTTGGCATTAACTAACCTACAATGGTTGATATGCCATAAAACCCAAACCAAACCAACCCTTTTCAGTAATGATTAGTAACTAAGTCATTTTAGTCTTCCTCAAGATAAGGCTTTGACCAACATCAGTCTAGAGAGGAATTAATGATGAAATATTTTAATTCATTTAAAAAATCTTTCAGTTCTTATATGCACTCCTGGGTACCTTGCATAGTCTATTGATTTCTTTGTTTAATGGCATATCAACCTTTATGGGTTATCTAATGCTAAAGCCATCTTTCTAGAAGATCATTAGGAATACTATTTAACTCATAGATGAGGGTAAGGGGGTTCATGCCTTTCCTGAAGATATTAGTCTGAAAGTGAATGCAATAGCACAACTGGAGTTTGAACCTGCTTATTATGATGTCACAGTCCAGCACTTTAGCCACTATACCAGGGAGACCCCTCCCCTTTGTGTAGTCTAATGGCTCTTAATTGTACAGATTGTCTTAAAAGTATCCAGCAATTTTGAGTACCTTGACTGCAACTTCACTTTTATGCATTTTTTGGTTTTTTTAAATGTTACATCTGCTTGCACCTTCTGCATTGTGCATATCTTGCTGCACCATGATGTTGGCTGGTTTACAGGTTTTTGCTGATCTATTTAAAAGTGCATGAAGCTGAAGCAACAGTCACAAAAAGAAAAGAACAAGACAATATTTGAATGACTGGACTTGCTCACGGAGAAGGTGGCTGTGACACTCCAGGACCTCTCTCTAACTCTGCTCTCTTCCCTCACTTTCTAGTGTGCAGTGTGAATTCTGATTAACCACTACCACTATGTGTGGTCACCCCCCGCCAAAACTGCTTTCTGGCTGCCATGTCCAACTTCTATTCTGATCACCACCAACCCTACAGCTAATCTCACCTATATATATTCAGGGGCAAATCTTCCCTACTTTGGACATAGACCACCCTTAGGGCCAAACATAAAAATATTGCCAGACTGTATGTCTCCACAAGATACTGAATAGCCCAGTTGGCTGGGGCTGTAGAATACACTGACTACATCTCTGCAAAGGGGTAAAATGCCCCCAACAAGTGTCCTGGATATCACATTAAATAATTTGATGGTGAGGCTCCAGTAATGCTGGAGCTTTGGGGAAAGTTGAGTACCTTTTCATTGCCATTGCGCCCAGGTCCACTCTGGCCTGGAGTTGGAGCACCTGATAGGGTCCTACTCATGAGTCAAATAGAACTGTTTCACATTTAAACTGAGTGCAAACAAATGACGTATGCTAAATTGAATTGCTCGAAATAGAACTGTTTCATTATTTAACTGTATGTATCTACAAAATGTGTTTACGAATCATATATTTAATATATATGTGAAAACAGGATTTGGCATTAAATAACCAACAATGGTCGATATGCCATAACGCCAAACCAAACTAAACCAGACACTGAAAAGGATGACCATCAAATTTAACTATTTCAAGTGATGGCCTGAGCAGTCTTCAGCTACTTTTCTCAACCTTATCTCCACTTCAGATATTTATTCACTCCCCCCTGTCTTTTTCAACCAGCATCCTCGTACAAAATACATATACCTACACATATATATACACATACATCTAACCATATGATCATGCTTGCATGTAGAATCATATTTGCGAGAACACCTAAGAGTCCATAGTGTCATGTATCACCATTCCCTGAGTCCAGATTTGGATCCCTGCAACTTCTAACTCTTCCCAAAGTTAAAATTGGCATTGAAAAAAAGATTTCAGACCATGGATGAGATTAAGAAGAATGTGAAGAGCAACTAATGACAATTCCAAAAAAGGAATTAGCAGTGTTTTAAAACATGAAAGAGGCAGTAGGATAAGTGTGGTGGTTCCAAGGGGATTACTTTGATGCAGTTGAAGTTGCTCTTGCTCAAGACAACTGTGCTTTTTTTCATTTCTTTTTGTTTATATTAAATGGTTGGATGGCTTGTTGGCAGGGCCTGAAATACACCAACTGCATTCCCCCTCTGAAAAAAATGGGTGTGCTGGATGACACTAACCAGGCTTTGGAGCTCAGAAAAAAATTAAGTCACTCCTTTATTGCCATTACTCCCAGGTTCATTTTAGCCTGGAATGGTAGTACCAGTTAGGGTCACATCTATGGGTCAAATAGACCTGTTTAAAAGTTATTACTATTAGATAGGAATACTTGAAACCATATGACTGTAAATTATTTGTATTAAGAATAGTTACTTGAAACTATAATTGTTTAGAAAAGATTGTTGTTGTTATTATTATTATTATTATCATTAGGTACTTGGAACTATATAACTGTATATAAACTATTAGTATTTGATAAGAATACTTGAAACTATACAACTGCAAACTATCAATATTAGAGAGAAATACTTGATATTATATCATTGTGTAAACAAGTGAATATTATTGTTGAATAGGAATTGTTACTTGAAACAAGATATTTGTATATAGATTATTAGTATTAAGAATAGTTACTTGAAGCTATGATTAGTTAGAAATGATTATTATACGTTATTTGAAACCATATAATTGCTTGAAAAAAACTACTTTGGCCATAAATAACTTAACAAGGGTTGACATACCTTAAAACTGATCACAAATACCGTCCTTTTTTTTTTCTTTTGGTATGTATGTATGTATGCAGTCCATAAAGAACTGAATAACAACTGTGAAATATCACAAAACTTGACCTTATAGAACTAAATAAAGGTCAGGTATTTGCTACTTTTGTTATCAACTAAAATCCTTTCTGAATAGGATATTGATTTTAATAGCCTGCATGCATTTTTCTGAACATTAAGGAATCTGTGTTTTACAACTTCCCCCGAGTTAACATTTAGTCGCTGGCTATTGTATCTCTATAAGGTTGTTTCGCATGTTCTGGAAATAGTAGTCAAGTAAAAATCGAAGATTCTTGATGACAATGAGGAAAAACTGATCCTGCAAGACCATCGATTTGTGCCTGGATTAATGCACAGGCCTTGACAAGGTTGTATGGGACATTATAGTAGCTTATGCAGCAGGTCTCTGCACTACCTATGCTGTTCAGAGACGAGTTGACTTGCCATTAAAAATCAAAGATCGGTGGATCAGCCATCAAAATCAATCCTCCTTCTTGCCTAGTCGGCTGGAGCTGTTGAATACACTGACTGCATCTCTGCGGAGGTGTAAGACCCCCTCAACAAGTGTTCTGGATATGATATTAAACAATCTGATGGTGAGGTTCCAGTGATACTGGAGCTTTGGGGAATGTAGACTACTCCTTCATTGCCATTGTTTCCAGGTCTACTCTGGCCCTAGAGTGGTAACACCTAATAAGATCCTATCTATAGTGTCAAATAGAGCTGTTTGACATTTAAACTAAATGCAAATGAATAACTTATACTAAACTGAATTGTTTGAAGTAGAACTATTTGATCATTTAACTGTGTGTAAAGAAATGACTGATGTATAATTGAATTGTTAGTTATACATATCAATACTTGGAACCATTTAACTGTGTGCAAATGAATGAGTAATGTTCAATAGAATGATTAATGTTAAACAGCAATACTTGTAACTACTTCACTGTGTGCAAACAAATGATTAATATTGAATAGAATTATAAGTTTTAGATAGCAATAATTGAAACCATTTAACTATTTAAGCAACAGCAATATTTGTGTGCAAACAAATTCATTGCCAATTGAATATGTATAAAGTGGATTTGGCATTAATAACCTACAATAGTAGATATGCTATAAAACCCAACCAAATCAAACTAATCCTCCCTACCAAAGTTCTGTATGTTTAGTAAGGCCGACTGGTCTCTACTTTTTGTATGGTGTTTGAGTAAGGAGAAAAAAAATGTTGAATTCAAATCCAATTGATGCACCATTTTTCTGTGCCCTGTTAGCAGGGCTTAAAATATGCAGATTTTCTCCCTTGCAGAGGGCTAAGATCCCATCCCACAAAAAATGACACCAAACAGTATCTGGTTGTGAGGCTCCAGTTCTGGGTTTGCCCAGTTGGCTGGGGCTGTAGAATCAACCAACTGCACTTCTGCAGGGAGGTAAGAACCCACCAACAAGTGTCCTGGATAGGACACTAAACAATCTGATGGTGAGGTTCCAATGATGCTGGAACTTTAGAGAATCTGGAGTACCCCTTAATTGCCAACGCTCCAAGGTTCACTCTGGTTCGGAGTGGTAGCACCTGATAGGGCCCTATCTATGGGTTAAGTAGAACTAATCTGTGTACTTATTCTAAACTAAATTACTTGAAATGGAACTGTTTTGATATTTAAACTACAAACTTATTCTAAACTGAATTGTTTGATATAGAACTGTTTTTGACATTGTAACAGTATTTATGAGAACTGTTTTAGACATTGAAACTATACTTATGCTAAACTGAATTTTTTGAATTAGAACTGTTTGACTAAACTGAATAGCTTGAAATAGAAATATTTTTGACAACAAAACCCAGACAACCAACCAACATCCACTTCTGGAGCACTGGGGAGTGTGGAGTCGTGCCTTCATTGACATTACTCTCAAGTTCACTCTGACCTGGAATGTTAGTTTTTGTAAGGAACCCATCAATTGATCAAATAGATATATTCGAAAATTATTAGTATTGGATAAGAATACTTGAAACCATTCAACTGTGTAAATTATTTGTATAAAGGATAGTGTAATGTAGCCATACATGAATATGTGAAATGTACATAGAATGGTCATAACGCACATATGGATAACATAGGAATCCTGAAACACAAAAAACACTTACGACTTCTTAGTTCAGGTACGAAACTTTTTATTACCTTTGAGTTAAAAGGTTTTTCGACATGAGGAGAGAGGCACAATCTTTCTATGCTGATTTTTCCATCTGCCCCAAACCACATTCGGCACCCGCCGCAAGGCCTCACCTAGCTTCGAAAGTCAACCTTCTTCTTCGGAGGCAAAAACTCGACTAACTGACTTTTCTCAAATCCCACAAATCCTCTACGCACGCTTCCGGTCATGACGTCATTCACACCACCTGGTCTCATTTCCTATCTGGGGTTTTATTTTGACATCTGTGAATGACACATCCTCCCCGCGCACGTGTCAACACCTGCGTTCGAGTTTGCACCTAACTAACCCATGCACTGAGCCGAAAGGTTCTCATCCTAACTAAACAGAAAGGCAAGATATATAAAACGAAATCCCTCGGTCATTATATTACAATAGTTACTTGAAGCTGTAATTATTTAAAAATGATTGCACTATGTAACCCAAATTTTGTTCCTGCATAGTATCTATTACTTTTTTCTATTGTATTTTATTTATATTGTATAAGTATAGAAAATAGCTATTATTCCCTTCAAACTTTGTTTTTCTGTCCTGGATGATGACATTTAGAAATTTACTTGTTTTCTATATTTAAAAAATAGGGAAAATTTGCACATTTTTATTTATGTAAGGTCTAAACAAAACCACATAAAAATGAAAATTTACATCTATGTATACTAATATTTTGCAAAATTGTTAAGAAGTGAATAAATAAACATTATATATATATATATATATATATATATATATATGTATAATGTGATTTATGACTCATGTAAATTCCTTTCACATATTAACCCACAAATTAAGTCTCAAATGTTTTAAAGATTTCATTACCCAGGTCACAAAAGCAAAGTTTAAAGAGAAACCTTTTTTTCATTTTCTTTAGTTTGATTTGGTTTTATGGCATATCAACCATTGTTGGTTATTTAATGTCAAATCCTATTTTTACATATATATTAAATAAATGATTTGTAAACACATTTTGTAGATACAGATGAAACAGTTCTGTTTCTAACAATTTGTTTTAGCATGTCAAAGAAGATAAATTGTTCAAAGTATTGCTATATATCACTAATAATTCAATTAAACATCAGTCATTTGTTTACACACAGCTAAATGTAAAAACAATTCTATTTAGCATAAGGCATTTGTTTGCACTCAGTTTAAATGTCAAACAATTTGATTTGACCCATAGATAGGACCCTATCAGGTGTTACCACTCTGGGTCAGAGTGGTCCTGGGAGCGATGAAGGGATACTCTGCATTCCTCAAAGCTCCAGCATTATTGGAGCCTCACAATAAGATGGTTTGATGTCATATCTAGGACACTCATTTGGGGGAGGTCTTACCCCTCAGTTGGTGTGTTCTATAGCCTCAGCTGACTGGGCTAAATCACTCTGGTTCAGAGTGCACTGAATGCAATAGCAATCAAGGAGTACTATGTGCGTCCCAGAGCTCCAGAATTGGAGTCTCACCCTCAGAAGCAGTTTTGTGTCATATACAGAGCACCTCTTTTTTTTTTTGTTTTTTGGGGGTTTTTTTGTGAGAAGATCTTATCCTTCTGCAGAGGTTAATATATTTTTAGCCCTGCCATTCATGTGATTAGACTGAGTAGACTTTTAATTTTAACTATCAATTTTTTCTTTGCCAATCATTTCTTTGAACTAGAAAATGATTTGCAATTCTCCTTAACTTTTGTTTTATCTTGATACTTCCTTTTCTCCTTGTCTTATAGTTTTATTTTTAATTTTTCCCATTGTTTTTAATTTTTTTTCCTGGTCTTTTCATAATTTTTTTTCCTGCTATTTGCTCTCACAAATGGAAGTCCCTTAAGAAAAATGTCCTGGGACCATAAATGTAATTGTTCTTCATAATTAAGAAAGAATTTCAGTCAATAGTTTTAATAACATATTTCCCATACACACTTTTAGTTGTGGGAGTTTTTTTTACAATAGTTAACAGCAATAATTTTAAAATATGGAAGCTTAAAAAAAAAGATAAAGTTGTTTTTTCTTGCCTGGAAAAATATTCAATTCATGGTGTTAGTGTGGGATGAAATTTTTACAGCAATTCGACCTTGTAAAATCAAAACATTTCAATCCTTCACCTAAGTACTCAATCTTTTATATCTTTTTAGTTGGATTCCAGATAAGCTGTCAGATTTTTGCAGCTTTGTCTCAAGAAAAAACTAAGGCACTCAAAAATTTGAAATATAAGAAAAAAATTAGCAATATAGTGCATAGCATTTTTGGGAGGTTTAAGATACAATATTTTATCAAAATATCCATCGTTATTCTAACAACATTTGTTTCACCATCTTAAAGTCCTGATGAAGGTTTAGTAAAATCAAAATATTTTAACATAGACGTTGATGAATAAATTCATTACTTTTGGATTACTTTGTTTTTCTATTTTCTTACACACACACACACAATTCACTGATCCAGTCAATGAGACTAAAAAAATTGTAAGCATTAATAACGAAAGCTAAAAGAATCCACTCTTAGCAACTTCGCTTTTGAACATGGCCCTAATGTTCTAGCCATGCTATGTTTGACAATTAAGACCTCTTTATAATTAGGACAATCATGGACATTTCTAATGCGACAATATAAATTTCAATACAACAAACGTTTAGTTGATAAGGCTTAATTTCTTACAACACTCCTTGAAAATGTCTAGTAGATTATCTGAAAATGTTTGGAATGAATAATTTTTTAAACAAATCCTGCATACATGTTAGCCCATCCCAAAATTTTAATTTCTGCATACACAAGAAAAACTAAATAAAAACTTACAAGATGCTCCTTGTCAACTATCTTCAATGAAATCTGCATCAAAGAAGGATTGCTGCCCAAATATATACACACACATACACACATATATTTTTTCTCACACACAAATGATTTACTTTGTGGTAGATTTATTTATTACTAAGTACATTTGATTTAAGTACAACCAAAATTTAGTATTGTTTATTAGTATGCAATTAGGGTTTAGAATATAGTGACTGTATCTCCTGCAAAAGGAGTAAGATCCCTCCCCCCCCAAAAAAGGATTCCTGTGTATGACACTAAACTTTGTTCAGTTGAGAAGCTATAGTTTTAGAGCTCTAAGCTGTATGGAATATCCCTTCATTGCCATTATTCACAGGTTCAAACCTCTTGTGGTATTACGTTTAGCTTTCTATGGGTCAAAAAAATGTATTTGAAAATCATTAGTTTTATATAGAAATGATTGAAACTTTATAACTGTTTGGTTTGGTTTGATTTCTTTGTTTAATGTCCCCTGTCGACTGAGGGTGTAGAATATACTGATTGTGCTACTACAGAGGGATAAGATCCTCAAAATGAGGCCATCTATTGGCTGTGGGTGATGATCCATTATGCATGAGGACAGGATCCTTGTGTCAAATGGTCATGTAACTTGTAACACTCCACTTGGGCCCTTACTGGGCTTGATGGGCAGTCAGAGAGAGACCCGATCTGATCAATTGGCTGGTCATGTCAAACCACAGAACCTTATATGATTGTCCAGTCATATTCTTCCCTTTTACCAAGGGTTTTGTTTGGTTTGGTTTGGTTTTATGGTATATCAACCATTGTAGGTTACTTTACGCCATATCCATTTTTATACATTTAAACAATTCTATTTCAAACAATTCAGTTTAACATCAGTCAACAAAGTTAAATGGTTCCAAGTATTGCTATGTATTACAAACAATTCAAGATCATTGATTTGTTTACACACAATTAAATGATCAAACAGTTCTATTTATCATAAGTACAGTTTTTCGTTTATACAGTTAAATGTAAAAATAGTCGATTTCAAACATTCAGTTTAGTGTAATTACATAGTTTAGTTCTATTTGACCCATAGATAGGACCCTATTAGGTACTACCATCCAGCTATGGGTTAAATAGTACCACTAATGTTCTTCTAGAAGAATGGCTTTGGCATTAAATAACCTACAAAGGTTGATATGCCATTAAAAACAAAGAACCCAAACCAGATGCTACCACTCTGAGCCGGAGTGGACCTGGGAGTGATGGCAATAAAGAGGTACTCTGGCCATATTCTTCAGTTGCTCTTGTGACAAATTGATTTAAAAATAAAATTACCTCCAAACTATTCACAAATTGTGTGTGTGTATATATATATATATATATATATAGTGATTTATGAAGCTCTTTGCTTCAATGTGGCACAAAGCCGAATGAATGGAGTACCCAATGAGACCATTACACCACCAAAGGTGTGTATATATATATATATATATATATATATATACACCTTTGGTGGTGTAATGGTTAGCAAGCTTGACTCGCAAATATACACAAGTGAGTTCAAGTCTCATTGGTTACTCCATTCATTATATATATATATATAACTGGCCCATTGGCATAATGGTTAGAGTGTTTGCAAATTGTTTAGAAGACCAGGGTTCAATCCCTGATAAAGTCATACCAAAGACTAAAAATTGGTACTTGATGCCTCTTTGCTTAACACTCAGCAATATAAGATATACATCAAGGGTAAGTGGAGCAATCCAAGGAAAGGACTAGCGCCCTCCCCTACACCTTGGTGTAGTAGCTATAGGAAAGGAACCTTCAGGTTGCCCTTGATTATGGTTGGCCAACATATATAAACAGCATTTGGCATTAAATAACCTTCAAAGGTTGATTTGACATTAAGCCAGATAATCTAACCTAACACTCTAGCTTGGAACCAAACAACTGTGTGCAAATTAGATAGGAATTGTAAATAAATAATCACAGACAAATCAAAAAGTGCAATTGCACATTGAAAATATAATTATGATTACAATTAACAATTAGAAAAGGAATCAAATTTTGGTATTAAATAACCCCTAAGGAGTTGATATGTCACTAACAAATAAACCAAACCAAACAAATGAAATCATCAAAGCAATTATTACAGTTGACATTATTATAACTCAGCAGCCTGATTTGGTTGGAATATAAAAATATTTAGTTTATATTATAAGAAAATTACTATTTTGATGAGTAATAATTTTTATGTGAGTGAAAAACTGCATAAAAATTTATTATTGCTACTCACCACATAAACTTAGTGAGTCTTGTTGTATCAGGTTGTAAAATCTATGCTATTAATTATGAGTATCTTTATTGTCAGTGGGAAATGTCTCTTGTTAAACTTTTCAAGTCACCTCTGGGTGGCTATCATGTTTTTATGATCACGATCGTGCCAAGGACAGATTTTAAAGATTGCAGTAAAGCTGTCAGTGTATTCTACAGGCCCAGCCAACTGGGCAAGCTGAGGCTGTATTATACACTGATTGCAAAAGGGTAAGAATCCCTCCCCCACTAACAAGTGTTTTGAATATGACATTAAACAATCTGATGGTGAGGTTCCAGTAATGCTAGAGCTTTGGGGAATGTGGAGTACACCTTCTTTGGCATTGCTCCCAGGTCCACTCTGGTCTGGAGTGGTAGCACCTGATAGGGTCCTATCTGTAGGTCAAATAAAACTATTTGACATTTAAACTATGTGCAAACAAATGATTTATGCTAAATTGAATTGCCAGAAATAGAACTGTTTTTACATTTAACTGTGTGTGCAAAGAAATGACTGATGTTTAATTGAATTGTTAGTGATGCATAGCAATACTTTGAACCATTTAACTGTGTGCAAATGCATGAGCTTAGGCTCATTCAAAAACATTATCAACGAAATGTGTTTACAGATCATATATATTTAATATATGTATAGAGGATTTGGCATTAAATAACCTCCAGTGGTTGATATGCCATAAAACCAAACCAATCCAGTCGCACTATTATATTCCCTTTTTTGGGAACTTCTTATCCCTTCTCAGCTATTAAAGAGTACTACTACTGTCTTCTACATTAGCTTTAAATAACCTGTGAAGGTTGATATACTCTTAAAGTAAAAAACCAAACCAACCAACCAACCAACTTTGATCTATTAGATTCTCTCATCTATGGATCAAGTAGACATGTTTGCAAATTATTTGTATTAGATAGGAATACTTGATATCAGGAAACTGCATGAAAAACACTCTTAAAAAACTACAAAAAAAATATAAATGTACAATGTATACATTTCCCTAAACTCTAGGCCTAAAATAACCCCATACAGGTTGACATTCCATTAAAATCAATCAGTTTTTGTCAATCTAAGTGTCAGAGGCTATCTCACAACCCAAGTAGGTGAACTTTTGAACCATTTTCAGCTTTGGCCAATGGCGATGGCTGGTAGCTGTTTTGTGATACCACCTGGTAGAGGAACTTAGTCTTCTTTAGGTTCACCTCAAGACCAAAATGTTTGGAGACCTCTACAAAACAGGATGTAATGCACTGTTGCGCTCATTCTCTAGAAACAAATGAAAGCAGTGTCATCAATAAACCATAGGTTACCATCTGTTTTGAAAAAAACTAAAAAAACTATATATATCTATTATGCATGCTCATACCACATACTGATGCATATAGATTGTATAGTATTCACTAAAACTGGGTTGTCAAGGTAATTTTGTATATTAATGTCATGAGAAGAGCAGTCATTCATGTCATTTGCTTTTCAGACATCAAAGGACAATTATCCATAAATTACTATGGAATTCTACAGAATATTTGCCTGTTCTCTCTCATGATGCGAAAAGAACCTGTTGGCAGGTGGGTGAGGTATTGTTTTCTGGGTCAGGTATTTATTACCTGTATGCACAAAAGAGAATATTGTGTACTGTTGGTCATCATTGCTCCTATTGACAAGTAATAGTAGTATAAGTAGTGGGCATCAGACATGTTTGTCTATATCTATATGGTGTATATTTGTGTGTGTGTATATATATATATATATATGCGTGTGTGTGTCTACATATATATATATATAGAGAGAGAGAGAGAAAGAGATACATAACATTGTATCACTGAAACAACCACTTTTTTCCTACAATTTTTCTCATGTATGTATATATATATCTATATATATGTGTGTGTGTGTGTGTGTGTATATATATATATATATAGAGAGAGAGAGAAAAAGAGATACATAACATTGTGTCACTGAAACTGCTGGAGAAGCAGGGACGAGCTCATAGGTGATGTACTCTTATGGACCTTCACATATGGCCAAGCAAAAGCTGGACAGCCAGCTCGAACTTACATACAGCAGCTATGTGAGGACACAGGATGTAACCCTGAAGACCTGCCAGAGGTGATGAATAACAGGGAGAAGTGGCGAGAGCGGGTCAGGGATATCCATGCTGGCGGCACGACATCATGATGATGTGTGTGTATATATATATATATATATATATATATATATATATATATATATATATATATATATATATATATATATATGTGTTTGCGTGTGTGTGTGTGTATATATATATATATATATAGAGAGAGAGAGAGAGAGAAAGAGATACATAACATTGTGTCACTGAAACAACCACTTTTTTCCTACAATTTTTCTCGTGTGTATATATATATATATATATATATATATATTTGCCTACAAAAGTGACCTGCTTGCTTTACCAAAGTGAATCTCCAATTTTTCCTTTCAAGTTTATTTAAATTTTAAAAAAATGAAAAGAAAAAATTAATCAAATCTTACTTGAGTAAATTTCATGCGTTTAAAAGTATTCTGTCAGATATTTTCATTATTTAATCAAGTTTCATAACCTGAGTGGCTGGTTTATATGCTACTACCTTGACGTACATATACCCAAGTGGGCTGATTGCCTTGTTGGTGGTGGGTAGAATATATTGGCTGTATCCCCTTCTGAAGAATAAGACCCCACTCAGAGTGTCCTGATAATGACACTAAACTGCATCTGATGGCAAGGCTCCAATTCTGTAGATCTGGGTAATGTGGAGTACTCCTTTATTGCCATTACTCCCAGGTCCACTCTGACCCAAAGTGGTAGAACTTGTTAGGTTCCCATTTCTAGGTCAAAGAGACCTGTTTAAAATTTATTTTGTATTAGATAAAAATACTTGATATCGTATAACGTTGTGTATAAAAAGAAAAAACTCTTAGAAAACATAGTCCAGTCAGCTGGGGCTGTCGAATGCATTGACTGCATCTCTGCAAAGAGGTAAGACTCCTCCTCTACACAAGTGTCCTGGATATGACATTAAACAAACTGATGGTGAGGCTCCAGTAATGCTGGAACTTTGGGGAATGTGGAATACCCTTTCATTGCCATCATTCCCCACTCTACTCTGGCCTGGAGTGGTAGCACCTGATAGGGTCTTATCTGTGAATCAAATTGAACTGTTTGACATTTAAACTGAGTGCAAACAAATGACTTATGCTAAATTGAATTGCTTGAAATAGAACTGTTTGATCTTTTAACTGTGTATAAAGAAGTGACTGATGTTTAATTGAATTGTTAATGATACATAGCAATACTTGGAACCATTTAACTGTGTGCAAATGAATGAGTAATGTTGAATAGAATAATTAGTGTTCAGTAGCAATACTTGTCACCACTTTAAAGTGTACAAACAAATGATAACTGATATTACATTGTTACTGTTACTTAGCAATACATGAAACAATTTAACTATGCAAACAAATTATTAATTGTATTTAGAAATATTCACGTTTAGTAGAAATACTTAAAACCATTTAACAGTGTACAAAAGAATGAGCTCAAGTTCATTTAAAAATGTATCAACAAAATGTTTACAAATCATAGTCATCCACAGACAGATCTGTTTCGTTCTATCAGAACTCATCAGTGTGGCTAGACATATTAGCTTCCCGTAGCCGGGATTGAAACCTGGTTGACTTAAACGCCAAGCCAACCCTTCAGTCACGAGGAGCCATTAGCTGCGAAGTAAATTTTAAACGGTTATGAATCACAATTACTATTGTTTACATACATCCGTTCAACGGCTACCGAGACCTCAATTCATATGTATGAAGAGGCTTGGAATAAACGCTAATGGCAACACAATTACTTCTTTCGCTGGAGAACTCAACCCCACGGGGGCAGGGGAGTATATATCTCTATAGTATATATATTTATATATATATATGAAACAAGATTTGACATTAGATATTCTACAATGGTTGATTGCCATCTAACTAAATCCTATATATTCAAGATATATGTATAAAGAGGATTTGGCATTAAATAACCTACAATGGTTGATATGCAATTAAATGAAACCAAACCAATCCTAGGTCTATGGTAACTTAGAGTGGTAGTACCTCTTGGAGTCAATATTTGTCACTGCCTCCCACCAGATAGGACTTGACACTAGGTCAATGATCTGAAGGTCGATTATAGTGGGGATTAGGGGAGGGGAAGGTCAGTCATGAGCTGAGGCTCGAGCCTTGATTGACTATGCTGGTCATCGGCCCACTTACTACAATGTGGGCCTGATGAGCCTAGCTGGACGGACTCAAATCTTGGTCCAGGCATGGATGCCTGATTATAGCCTAGATCGGACAGCAAGATCCAGTGCTATTCAAAGGTAACAAAGGTGTCAATGTTGCAGCTCGCCCAGCAGAAGCCAGGGGACTTTTGACCTCAAATCTGCCTTTGCTGGACGATGCCCACTGGAGTCAAAGCCAACAGCAAAGTCCTATATATAAGTCAAATAGATCTGCAATAATGTTTCACTGTTTAAAATGATTGTGATGATACATTTTTGTACGGTATATAATTAGAGACCATAATTGTTAAACTGACTTTGGTATAAGATAACCCAGCAAGGATTGACATATTGTAAAAGACTGGGTTTTTCTTTAGTTTTGGTTAGGCAACCAATCAAAGAGAAGAAAATCTCTTCATTTTTGTATTTTTTGCACTTGTTTCTATCTAATACAAATAATTCTATTCACTATTAATCATTTGTTTGCACACAGTTAAATGTTTCTTGTAGTATTGCTATTTAACGCAAATAATTCAATTAAACATTAGTCATTTGTTTACACAGTTAAATGATAAAACATTTCTATTTCCAGCAATTCAGTTTAGCATAAGTCATTTGTTTACACTCAGTTTAGATGTCAGTTCTATTTGGCCCATAGATAGGACACTATCAGGTGCTACCACTCTGGGCAAAAGTTTACCTGGGAGCAATGGCAATGAAGGAGTACTCTGCATTCCCCAAAGCTCCAGCATATTTGAATCTCACCATCAGATTGCTTAATATCCAGGACACTCTTTGAGATGCAGTTGATGTATTCTGCAGCCCCAGCCAACTGGGCCAGCTGCTGAGTGAGTTGTGCTAAAAACCAGCTGAAAGTTAAAGATAAAAAAACAGTCAAAGTTAATAATGATCAACAAATACTTAATCTAAAAATAAAAGGAAAAAAAAAGATTCTTATTATTGTTTGGATCTCAACATAGTTAATGTATTTTAAACAAAATCTGCAATTCCATTTTAAATGGCAAACCTTTAAAATTAGTTGACCTGTGCACATAACTTGGCAGCAATATCTCCTCTACTGTAAGCTCTGTTATAAGGAAGGCATGGACTGCTATTGATAGGTTGTTGATCATATAGAAATTGGGTATCTCTTATAAAATAAAATAAAATTGGGTATCTCTTATAAAATAAAATATGATTTCTTGCAGGCTAGGGTTATGTCAGTACTACTGTATTGTTGCACCACCTGAACAAAACACTTTGAGAAAAAGCTAAATGGGAGCTACACAATAATGCTACGTGCTATTTTGAACAAATCTCGAAAGCAGTACCTCACAAAGGGAGATAGTCCCTATGGAATAGTGGCTATGACATTTGTAGTAAGTGAGCGTGAACTCCAAATGTGTTATTACATTTACTATCGGACTTGGGAAATGTATGAGCCACCCCTTATTCTTCCAGCTGTGGATTAAATAGTACCAATACTGTCCTTCTTCAAGAATGGCTATGGCATTAAATAACCCACAAAGATTGATATGCTATTAAATAAAGAAACAGAAACCAAAAGTACCTCATGAAACAGCAGCTGTACAGCCACTTACCTTCCATCTTACAAATTATCCAAGTAAGACAAACAAGACATGCTGGGCACTGCTGGAGAAGTAAGGACAAACTCATTAGTGGTGTTCTCCTATGGACTCCTACACATGGACACACCAGTGTTGGCTGACCACCAAGGACTTACATCTGCTCTGCATGGATACTGTATGCAATCTAAAGGATCTGCCTGGAGTGATGGACAATAAGAGAGAGAGAGTCAAGGGACTCAATACTATCAGGGCAATTTGCTGATGATGATGATTCAAAGTTAAAGATAGCAGCAGGATTGTCTTTCCTTTCTGACAACTGTTTAGGGTAAAATAAGACAAACAACTTGACATTTAATGCCTTTCTTTGATAATTGTAGAGATAATAGTGTGGAGGGCATGGCAACAAGGTGAATTTCTGCCCACCTTTTGATTTCTGTGGAGAATTGTTCTTTGTTCTTAAGATAAACCTTATCTGTCCACTGTTTACAAACAAGTATGAAATCTGTGTGTGTGTATGTAAATAATATATATATATATATAGTGCAATTCCTTTTAATTGTGCCATATACGCTCTGTATGTGAGTTTTGTTATATAAAAAAGAGATCTAACAATAACCATACATCGAGCACTGACATAGATTTATATGATATTCCTCATATATTCTATACACAAATAATTGACACCCACTGTCTTCAGACACTGACAGGATATATATATATATATATATATATATATATATATATATATATATATATATATTTATTTTAATTTTATTTATAGCAGTTTGAGTGGTTCTCCATAAAGACACTACCAACTATGTATGTGCAATTCTGTGGTATAATATATATGGCCATGTATATGTTGGAGTGGTTATTTTGTATGCAATATAGAGTATGTATGGAAAGTGCGTGTGTATATGCATATATACGAGGGTCAACTGGAAAGTTCATAGGTTGACCAAGATACCTTCATGGAATGTAATCAAATGAGGGTTATTTTTCCAGACTGGGTTCTTCAGCCTTGGTGAGGCAGCTAGTCTAGGAAAAGGAAAACTCTGAATTCATACCTGTAAAACTCCGCTTAAAAATTGACCTTGTGTCATATCCTGCCCGAGCGGAGGGGTTGGTAAATAAGTATATATAGTGCATGTGGATAAACCAACACTGACAACAGATTCAATAATATTTTGTTCTTTATTGGAAACAGAACTTCATCAGAATGAAAATGAGTTTTTCGAAAGCTTAGCAATTGAGGAAATAGATAAAATAATAATAATGTAAAAAGAAGGAAAGATCAAAAGAAAAAAAACAGAAAAGATGAAACTTGATACACTTGACTTGATTGTTCAGATGGTCACAGCCAAAACCAATAACCCCTACCACCATCACATTAACCTATCTCTATTTTGATCCCTTTATTCTTTTTCTGTCTCTTTTATCTAGACCTTTCCCTCCTTTTATATTTTAAAATTTTTGCTATGTCACAGTAACATACAAGGGTTATTCAATAAATAAGGTAAAATATTTCCTAAGGATTTGGCAATAGGAAGCACTGTTTACAGTTGCATAATTTTCTAGGACGTTAATAGTGATGGGTCCTTCAATGTCCCAGAAGATTGCCAGCATGACCTTCTTTACTGATAGCTGTGACTGGAACTTTTTCTTTACCAGAGAATCAGTGTGTTTCCTCTATGGACTGTCTTTTCATTTCAGGTTCATTGTAGGAAACCCATGTTTAGGCCATTTGTAAAGATTTACTTGATTAAAAGATGCTTCCCCATACACATGTTTGTTTGTAAATTTCATATAGTTTTCTGTTCACAGTCACCAAAAATTTGATGAGAAACCTTTGTTAAAGCCTGAAGCACTCTGTTTGATATACCACCATTTTGAATATCCTCAAAACAAACATTTTTGCGAGATTAAAATTATTTTTGCAATAAACCAATTCCAAATGATGCAAAAAAAAATTCTGAAAAAAAATTTTTTTTTCAAATTCCCTTCATTTATTGAATAACCTTTTGTATACACAAAAATCGGATTGTTGTAATGAAAATTTTCTTAAGAATCTCTCACATAGATATACTTGTCTCATAAAAATTTATAGGAAGGAAAAATAAAAACAAAAAGCCAATAGTTATGTACAAGTTATCTATTTTTAAGCTGAATGTTATCAGGCTCGGAATAATATTAGTTCTGTGGTTTTTGCTTGATAGTTGATGCACTAAGAACAAAGTGCAGTATTGTATTTTTAGAAGAGGCTAAGAGTTATAAATTGAAGAGAAAAATTTTACTTATTGCTAAAATGTTCTTTTTTTTCTTCTCTTTCAGGATAGCATGGGTGTGAGGAAGGTCCTATTCCCATGTGACCTTCCCCACTGGAATATTGTAAGCCAGCAACTGCTCCAACTTCAGCTCTACTGCCATGGCTCAGGAGCCACACCCCAAGGTTTGGCTCAACTCCATCACCAAGTGTACTTGCAGAACAAGTGCAAGAGTGTATCTGTTTCCTCCTTCTCTGGGGGAGGAACCACCACCTCATGTGGCAGGGGCTGCCCTGGAGACCAGAACAAAGAGAACACGGATGGCCAGCAATGCGTGTATCAGGGGCTTGTGCTCTTTCTCGAGCAGGTGGCCAGTGCGGACGAAAAGGAATGTTTCTTGCACTTCATCTTTCCAGCCATTGTGGATATGGCCTGTGCCATTGATAAGTTACTGCCTCATGAGGGAATTCCTCTCTGCAAAAAGCAGTGTAGTAAGTAAAGAAAATATTATCATAGCAGTTATATAATTTTCATTTTTCTTTCTTATAGATTATCTTACCATTCAATTTCTGTTGAACTACAATGAAATGTGAGATGCCAAGTTTGCCTGATTCCGAGTTTGCCTCTATAGCTTTGAGCATGGGCCTTAGAATCCATGGTTTTAGACCTACCTTTGCCTGATTACCATGATTCTTACAACTCTTCTTGATCCCTCTGGCTGCTATTCTGTGATCAATTGTGCTCTTGTATTCCTCACAAAAAATGTTTTTGGTTACTTCCATGACATTATGGCCCATTTCAAACTCATAAAACAAAAGTTTCTGAATAAGACTGAGTTGTACATTCATCTGTGCAGCATTCAAATCAGACAGTGAAACAATGCACAACATGTCAGCCCACCAACTATCACAATACTACTAACCACAGTATCTACCATGGCCTGAGCTGCTTCAGTCACATGGTATATACACTGCAAACTAGTGCATACCAAAACTGTTGATGTAGCAAAGTATTATTAACTAGTAGAAAGAGAAGACACTCCGGGTGTAGCAGTTATTATTGTAGTAAATACATATGACAGCCCACATTCAAATTCTACAGATTATAATAATACCCATATATAAAATGCTATATATATATATATGTTGGTTCTCACTATCTCACTTCATGGGTTTGTAGCAGACTAAATGCAATATAATTTGGAGAGTGCTCAATATCTGTGATAGATCTATTATATAATAATAATAAGTAAATATATATTAGTTTTTATATATATTTAATTGCATGGAAGCCTGTCTGTGATCACAGGTTTCATGATGTCTTATAAACGACAATCATCAGGCAGAGAATGAAAGATATTGGAGAAATCGAAAAATACAGTCAAAAGAACGTTAGAATTGTGTATATAAAGACACTGATTTTTTGCTTAAAAATTAGGTCTTTAGATTTTAACTTAAACATGTGTGTAATATGTAATGAGAATTTTGATGGCTTCTAGATCCCCTGTTCTTACCAACAAATATCATTACAACACTCCTTGAGATGAAAGGATTTCACATGTCAAATTTCATCAAGATTGGCCCATTAGCATAAGAGTTCATTGGTAACAAGCATGCAAGCAAGGACGATGAATTATATGTAATTGTACCTCTCAAGATTTTAAAGTAATGAGTAAAGTGTTTGCCAATGGTCTGGGAGACTGGGGTTCAATCCCCGGTCGAGTTATACCAAAGACTCAAAAAATGGTACTTGATGCATCCTTGCTTAATACTCAGCATTATAAGGTAAGGATCAAGGGTAAAGTGGAGCAATCCAGGGAATGGAGTTGTACCCTCCTCTACACCTCAGTGTGGTAGCTATTGAAAAGGGAGCCTTCGGGTCACCCTCAACTATGGTCACCAACTCTACTTATATATATATTATTCTCTCTCCCCAAATTCATTCATTCCTTTTTTTCTTTTTTTTTTTATTTCATTTGGGTTTAAAAGTTTGTCATCACATAAAAATGAGGGGAAAAGGGAGTCAACAATTGATACATCTTGATACAGGAATTGTATGTCATCTGCCAACCAGACAGGAAAAACAAATGGTCTGGTTTTTATATTTAAAAAAAAGTTGGGGTGGATTTGGTTAGGAAGATAGGGTGGCTGGAATTTTGTGAGTTTTTCTAAATTTTCATTCGAAATTTCTCATTTCTTTGTCTGAAGATGCAGATCTAACATTTAAAAAATAGTCTGCTGAAATAAATATTATTAAAAAAGAATTTGAGTTATTTTTAAAGGTTTTTTTTTTTTTATATGGTGTGTGTATATACACATATATATATATATATATATATATGTACTTGAAAATCTTGAGAAGTACAATTTTTTTCCTTATCTAAAAAAAAACTTTGTGACATATCAAAAATAATTTCATTTTTGATCAACTGAAATTTTGTGAAAAATCTCTGGGAGTCCCTGTATATTGTATGTTTTTTGTTTAAACTTTTATAATCCTTTCTACATGGTATTTTTCTGTGGTTCTAATTCTGAAAATTTTTGAGTACGAGTGGTTAGGCTGTCTTGTAATGAAAATATTATTATGTTTGATCATTTAACTGTGTACAAACAAATGACTTATGCTAAATTGAATTGTTAGAAATAGAACTGTTTGATCATTTACCTGTGTGTAAAGAAATGACTGATGTTTAATTGAATTGTTAGTGATAACTAGCAGTACTTTGAACCATTTAACTATGTACAAGAGAATGAGCTTAGGCTTGTTTAAAAATGTTATCAACAAAATATTCACAAATCATATTCATTTGATATATATGTATAAAGAGGATTTGGAATTAGATAATTTACAATGGTTGATATGCCATAAAACCAAACCGTATATTGTTTTATTCCTTTCCACTTCTCTGATTCTGAGTATGTTCAGCAGCTTTGAGACCTAGTTTAAAATAATAATGCCTTATATTTGTCAGAATCTCAATATTTCCTTTTTGGTTAGGCCAAGAACTTTTCAGTACCCTTTCCTCCTCCTTGTAGCAGAAGAGTTCTTCTATATAGTGCTTAGATGAAAGTTTTGAAGTAAAGGTCTATAAAAAATGAAACTCCCTTTGATACATCCTAATTAAATAATAAGTGGATAATTTGGTTCTCGGATGAATGGCTATCAGACCTTTGGCTAAACAGACATTACATCAACAGACATTTGACTGAATGGGTATTTGGCCAAACAATGTCTGGACGATAGATATTTGTCTGAAGAGAACTGGTAACTTTATTGATTCTTTTAACACATCACTTTCAGTTATGAAGTTAATCTGATAACTTAGAAATAAACTTGTTCTTTTTTTTTTAAATTTTCAATCAACTCTGGCCCTAAATGAACCTCCTGAAAAAATTCAAAGATTCCATACATGGACCTAAAAGCAGCAATAAACAACTATATTCAACGAGAATGGCAAAAGCCCTGGGATAATAATACAAATTATAAACTTGCCTTTATTGAACCAATCTCAGGAGAATGAAGCAAAAGTTCTAGAATAAGGAAAGAAAAAAAAGAACATGATCACGATTACACACACATATCTCACTTATATGAGTTGTCTGTGGTGTAATGCTTATTGTTGTAGGAAACAGATATGGCGACACAAGTTCAAATCCTGGGTGAGGCTGATTGCATTTCATATAGCACTAATACACTTGGAAAAGGTATGAATCCAATTATTTTCCCTCCTCCAGCTATAGATAAATAGTAGAGCCAGAGTGGTTAGGCAACCTGTCTAGGCGAAAGAAAATTCTGAATTCAAACTTGTTAAAATCTTTTTAAAAAAAATTGTGTGGGCAGAGGGGTTGGTAAATAAATATTTACTTGAAGGGGAAGATCAGCCAATGTACTCAGTATATCAAACCACACTCACAGTGAGGGGTGTCTCCATGATGTAATGGTTAAAGTGATGGACTCCGGAATCGTAGTAAACGAGTTTGAACTCCAGTCGCGCTATAACGTTCACTTTCGGACAAATATCCTTGGGAAAGGTATAAATCCCCTTATCCTCCTAGCTATGGGTTAAATAGTACCACTACTGTTCTTCTAGAAGGATGGTCTTCAGCATTAAATAACCTACAAAGGTTGATATGCCATTAAACAAACAAAACCGAAACAGTCACTGTAAAACACATCTTGACTGAATGCTCACAGCTATCCCCCCGTAAGGCACAAATACTAGAAAGAAAATGATATAAAAAAAAATATTTGAAAATGTTGAAAACAGCAAAATAATTTCATATCTCAAAGCAATAAATATATATAAAAAAATATATAGATAAACCTAGAAAACAAGACCATTTAAAAAAGCATAAATCTATGAAGAAAACTCATCGATTAACCCTTTTTTGTGTCCTAGCAATTCCTTTATAAACAAAAGTGTTTGCTCACAAATAATACCTACAAAAAAGATTTGGCATTAAATGACCCACAACGGTTGATATGCCATTAAACCAAAAAACTAAACCAAACTCTGCTATGGGTTAAATAGTAGCACAACTGTTCTTCTACAAGGATGTCTTTGGCATTAAATAACCCTCGAAGGTTGATATGGCATTAAACAAAGATTTTTTTTCACTGTCAGAATTGGTATAAACTATCAAATTTCAACAGTAGGCACTCCTGGTGTAATGGTTATTGTTCTAAGGAAATAGAGACCACGACCTGACTTCAAATTCTGGACATGGCTATTTGCATTTCACATAGTGCTAATTCTCTTGGGAAAGGCATGAACCCTCTTATCTCCCCCACCCAGCCAGCTTAGTAAGACTCCTCCCTCCAGCGAGTGTCTTAGATATAACATTAAACCATCTGATAGCAAGGCTCCAGCCTTAGGGTTTTAGGCAATGTGGAGTACCTCTTCATTACCACTCTGATATGAAGTGGTAGCACCTGATCGGGTCTTATCTATGGTTCATATAGAACTATTTGACATTTAAACTGTGTACAAACAATTGAGTGATGTTTAATTAGAATAATTAATGTTAAATTGCAATACTTGAAACTCTTTAACTGTGTGCCTCAGTTGAATTATTGGTTTTACATTACAATACTTGGAACCATTTGACGACGTGGTAGCACCTGATAGGGCCCTATCTATGGGTTAAATAGAACTAACGACATACTTATGCTAAACTGAATATCTTGAAATAAAAATTTTTTTGACAATTGAACTGTGCTTAAATTTGAACTGCGTGCTTGTGCTAAACTGAATTATTTCAAATAGAACTGTTTTTTGACATTGAAACTGTATTTACACTAAACGGAATTGTTTAACATAGAACTGTTCTGACATGTAACTGTGTGTAAACAAAATCTGTACTTATACTAAACTGAAGTAGCTGAATTAGAATTGCTTGACTAAACTGATTAGCTCGAAATAGAAATGTTTTTTTACAATTAAACTATATTTACATTTAAACTGTGTACTTATGAATTGTTTTAAATTGAACTTTTTTTAACATTGAAACTGTACTGATACTAAACTGAATTGTTATATATAACTGCTTGAATAGTTTGACATAGAAATGTTTTTGACAATTAAACTCTGTACTCATGCTAAACTGATTTGTTTCAAATAGAACTGATTACTTATATGAAAATGGATTTGGTGTTAAATAACCTACAAAGGTTGATATGCCATAAAACCAAACCAAACCAAAAATTGGAACCATTTGACTGTGTGCAAATGAATGAATAGTGTTGAAATAGGATAATTAGTTTTAAATAGCAAAACTTGTAACCACTTAATTGTCTGCAAACAAGATTAAAATTGAAAAGAATTATTAGTGTTAGATAGCAATAATTGAAACCCTTTATCCATGTAGAAATAATAGCAATACTAGTGAGCAATCAAATTAGTTCTCATTTACAAATGAAATCACTTAAAAACCGTATGTATATCTATTTAGATGTGTGCAAACGAATGACTGTCGCTAAATTGTTATTGTTACATAGCAATACTTGAAACCATTTCATCATCATCATCATGTCGTGCCGCCAGCACAGATAACCCTGACCCCCTTTTGCCACTTCTCCCTATCATTCATCGCTTCTGGCAGGTCTTCAGGGCTACATCCCGTATCCTCACATAGCTGCTGTATGTATGTTCGAGCTGGTCATCCTGCTTTTGCTTGGCCATATGTGGGGGTCCATAGGAGTATGTCACTTATGAGCTTGTCCTTGCTTCTCCAGCAGTGTCCTGCATGTCTGGTTCGTCTAACTTGAATAGTTTTCGTGATGGGAGACAGGTGGCCGTATAGTTGATGCCTTGTAGGGTGTTGCCGCCAGGACTTGTTCAATATTGTTTGCAACATTCTTGTGTAATTGCCGTCTAGCTTCTTCTTTAGCCGTTTAGTTAGTGTCCAAGTCGTGCATCCATACAGCAGTATCGATACAACTGCTGCCTGAGCTCAAGCTCATATAAAAATGTTATCAACAAAATGGAAACCAAATCACTCTGCTTATAAATGTATACTTATATTTGCATAAACAGAATTTGGCATTAAATAACCTACCAAGGTTGATATGCCAAAAAACCCTACTTACCAACCCCCACCCAGCTGTTAGTTAAATTGTAGCACTGCTATTCTTCTACAAGAATAGTTTTGACATTAAATAACCCATAAAGTTTGATATGCCATTAAAGAAAACAAACATTTTCAAAAGAAACTTCACATTTGTTACCATATTTATTAACTTGCTTTAGTATTTTTATCTTTTTTAAGATATATTGTTTTTAATAAGTTATTTAGCATGATATTTGTATTGTTTAGTGTTTGTTAGTTAAAAAACCGGCTTATCTGTAACCTTCTGAAAATGACTGTATCAGTGATTGCTTTGTTTGGAAGGTTGCCACAATGTGCAAGTAAGCAAGTAGGTATGATAACAGTTCTCTTTGGTCCAGTGTCTGTTGATGAAATGTCCGTTCTGCCAGATATTCATCCAGCTATGGATAATTTAGTTTTAAGATACTCAATAATTGGAGTACAAATGAACTTGACAAATTTTATCCTAAGACATAAATTCTAGAAAATCTTTGATCGTTTCATGAAATTGTATACTTCAAAGCTAATTTTCGGATTAGAGAAATCTTAATTTTTATTTTGTGTATAGAATTAAATTTTAGTTAATACAAATTAGTAAAACCTTTGAGTGTAACGTGATTTTTATTTATTTCATCTGTAAAGTTTCATGAACATTTAATTCTTAATGAAGCCCAGTTGGCTAGGGCTGTAGAATCTCTGCAGAGGGGTAAGACCCCCACTCCCTAATGAGTGTCCTAGATATGACATTAAACAATCTCCAATAATGCTGGAGCTTTGGTGAATGCTGAGTACCCATTCATTGCCATCACTCCCAGGTCCACTCTGGTCCGGAGTGGTAGCACTTGATAGGGTTTTATCTATGGGTCAAATAGAACTGTTTGACATTTAAACTGTGTACAAACAAATGACTTATGCTAAACTGAATTGTTAGAAATAGAATTGTTTGATCATTTAACTGTGTGTATCAAAAAAACGTGTTTACAAATTGTATATCTAATATATATGTAAAAACAGGATTTGGCATTAAATAACCAATAATGGTTGATATGCCAGAAAACCAAAACAAACCAATTTTTAATGTACATTTTTTTAAGTAGAACAATTATGTTGTGAATTGAATAACCACAACCAGAAAATCCAGCAAATACTTGCGCGCGACATACAGAAACACTGAACAGCTGTTTCGCTGGATTTTCTGATCATGGGAATTCAATTCATAATTTTTGATGCTTTTGATTAACCAGAAAATTAATTTCCCCTTTATATTTATTTGTTTTTTTATGTGAACAGGGAAGTATTTTTTTTTTTTTTTTTTTTTTTTTCAAATACTCATTTATTTTTCTTTCAGCCAACAGTGTGGTGCTCAGTCGAAACTTAATATCATCCATCATTTCTTGTGCATTTTTGTGCTTATTTCCTGAACGAAAAAAAGACAAAACATCACGGTTGAACAACATTAATTTCACTAACTTCTTCCAGTTCCTTCCACTGTGAGTAAAGTCCAATTTTACACTTGTAATTTCAATGAACAAAATAATTTGCTATTACTGTAATTTCACAATCGCCAATTCAAAATATCTTTTTTTTAAATCCAAAATTTGAAATGTTTTTTCTTTATTTGCTGTTTTTTGTTTGTTTGTTTTTCTCAAGGTAAAGATTAATTTAATTTGTTAGTCTCTTTTCTTGTTTTATGAGGGATGTTCCAAAAGTAATGCCTTCTATTTATTTCCACTGAAACTGCAACAGATCCAGGGGAAACAATAACACTGTTGGATAGAGCATGTTTTCAGCTACAAAACACTATTTTTTTTTATCATAGTCTCTGCCATTGGATATACTTTTTCACCAGTGATGAACAAGAAACTACTTGTAAAAAATCTGTACAAGCCACTTTTTTCGCCAGAACAATGACAGCTTTATTGTTAGAAAAATCTTTCATTAGTTCAATTTATGCAGCTGATTGGGGCAGTCTTCATTTTTTGTATCGACTGCTTGGTTTAATGAGGCTCGTAACTCATATCACTGTTACCATTGCTGAAGCGTATTAACCACTGCTTCACGTACACCATTTGGTCTCTTGTAAACATTCAGCAAGCAATGGTGAATGTCAATGTGTACAGTTTTTTTTCAGTTTGGAGTTATTCAGTGAAATACCTCTGCTTTCAAGTCAGCTGCCATTTTGCCAGATTGCCATTCAGTTGCTAATGAGGAAAAATAATTATGGGGTATTGGCTGGAAGTTTCAACCTCTACTGCCATACCATCAGTTTCCACTCTTGACATGGGACAATGTAATAGCTGAGAACTTGCTATATCTAACATGTTCCCTGTATTTGTTGTAATCTCCTTGATGATAAATGGCATCTTTTACTTTTTGAGCATGCCTCATATATACAAGCACTTATGGAGACAGCAGAAAAACGATATCAAAACAGCAGTTTTCAGCTAGCTCCATTTTACTTCTCCATTCAGCATATTTATATCTAAGCTGATTTGGTTTCTTTTTTTAATGGCATATCAACCTTTATTGGTTATTTAATGCCAAATCTATCCTTCTAGAAGAACAGTAGTGGTACTTTTTTTTATAAAAGCATATCAGTAACCGAAAGCCCTTAATGATGAAAATATCTGTAACCCTTTAAACCTGTTAGCTGAATATTTGGGTATACACAGTCAACCCAATATTTCAGACTTAAGAGGCTGACATCAGATACTAATAATAAAGCATCCTGAGTATAACACTAAACTGCCAGCCCAGTCAGCTGGAGCTGTAGAATATGCTAATTGCATTTCTGCTGAGGTGTAAGACTCCCCCAATAAGTGTCCTGGATATGACATTAAACCATCTGATGGCAAAAGGCTCCAGTCAGTGGAACTCTAGTGATCTGGAATGTTAGCACTTGATAGGGTCCTGTCTATAGGTCAAATAGAACTGTTTGACATTTAAACTGTGTGCAAATAAATGATTTATATTAAATTGAATTGTTAGAAATAGAGCTGTTTTACCATTTAACTGTGTGTAAACAAATGACTGTTTAATTGAATTGTTAATAATACATAGCAATACTTGAAACTCCTTAAATGTGTGCTTAAATTGAATTATTCGTATTACATTGCAATAATTGGAACTATTTGACTGTGTGCAAATAAATGAACAGTGTTGAATAAAGTCATCATCATCATGTCATGTCACTTCTCCCTATCGTTCATCGCCTCTGGCAGGTCTTCTGGGCCACATCCCGTATCCTCACATAGCTGCTGGATGTATGTTCGAGCTGGTCGTCCTGCTTTTGCCCGGCCATATGTGGGGGTCCATAGGAGTATATCACTTATGAGCTCGTCCCTGCTTCTCCAGCAGTGACCTGCATGTCTGGTTCATCTAATAGTTTTCGTGATGGGAGGCAGGTGGCCGTATAGTTGGTGCCTTGTGGAGTGTTGCCGCCAGGACTTGTTCAATATTGCTCGCAACATTCTTGTGTAATTGCTGTCTAGCTACTTCTCCAGCCGTTTAGTTAGCGTCCAAGTAGTGCATCCATATAGCAGTATCGATATGACCGCTGCTTGGAAAAAACTGCGTTTCAGTGTTAAATAGCAATACTTGTAACCACTTTACTGTATGGCCACAAATGATTAATATCGAATAGAATTATTAGTGTTAGATAGCAATAATTGAAACCATTTCACTGTAGAAACAATAGCAATGTTAGTGTGCAAACAAATTAATTCTAACTTATTTAAAAATGAAAATGGCTACAAATTATGTGTGCAAAAAAATGACTGATGTTAAATTGTGACTGTTATATAGCAATACTTGAAACCATTAAACTGTGTGCTAATAAAATGAGCTCAGGCTTATTTAAAAATGTTATCAACAAAATGTGTTTACAAATCTTATATTTAATATATATGTATAGAGGATTTGGCTTTAAATAACCTACTATGGTTGATATGCCATAAAACCCAACCCAACCAAACCAAACTAAACTAAACTACATCTGGTGGTGAGACTCCAGTTCTGCATCGTTTGGGAGTATGGAGTTGCTTCTTTATTACCATTGCTCTAAATAGTACCTCTTAGAGTCCTATGTATGGGTTAGATAGATCTGTTTGAAAATTGAAAGTATTAAATTTCAGTCTCTTGCACAATTCATATTGGATCGTTTCCCCAATCAGTCGTGTCTGTTCTTGTATTCCTTTTGTAGAAGTATCTCTATCACCATATAATCTACACTTGCTATTCTATGTATTATTAATTTTTAATCTGATATAAATCCTTAAGGCATTATTTTGTGCTGCTATTTATAGAGATTCAGTTCTTCTTCATTTTACTCTTATGAGAGTTTTTCATATCAGTGTTTGCTGATGGTCTTTCACTGGAGTTTGAGTGACAACAAGTCTCCAGGACTCTTCTCAGTATTCTGTCCGATTTTAACAGTGCTGTCATTTGGATGGTCTTCATTAGTGTTCTTATTTCCAATCCTTCCAGTCTCTTTACCAGTGCTTTGGTGACTGTACCAAGCAGACCAATTACAATTGGTATCACCATCACTTTCATGTTCCATAGTTTTTTTCAGTTTCCTAGCAAGGTCCAGGCACTTCTATTTTTTTCCTTCCTTCAATTTCACTCTGTGGTCTGCCTGGATGGCAAAGTCCACAATTCGGCAAGTTCTCTGTTTTTTGTTGACTATCGCTTGGTCTGGTCTTCTGGCCGAGATTAGGTGATCCGTTTTTAGTATTATTATTATTATTATTATTATCATCACTATTATTATTATTATTATTATTATTCAGGCCCTCCCAATGTGCTAAACTCCGCTGTATCCTGCAATACTTTAATAGAGTTGCCTCTGTAGGACAGCAGCTTGATGGCCACATACAGTTCCAAAGACAGGTAATTCCATCTGTTCTTTTTTTTTTTAAATTACATCCTTTTCATTTAATTTTTCGTGTGAGATAATTATTAAATGCTATTTAAAGAATAAATAAAGAATACTTACCTTTTATCTATTTATTTGTAATAAATAGTTCCTGTATATACATTCTGTAAATCTGATGTGAGTTAATGTTAGGCTTTGGGACCATCTAAAGTAGCTTTTAACTTTTTACTTACCATGTGTATGAGTATCAAATATGCACCCCCCACCCATAACCAGGCTGAAAAACCATCTTGTGCATCCTTTGCTCGTCAAACTCCAGATTCAACAATGACCAAATAGAAGAAATGAAAGACAAATAAGACAATTTGGGTGACTGTATATATATTTTGACATTTTGATGTTTCACTCTGTCTGAGCTTCAATAGGTAATGATTTGGAAAAACAGTTTTAGATTTTAAGAAAAAATAAATAAGAGAATGTTACAACCGTTTATGACAATCATTTAGATGATTTCAAACTTAAAACTGAATAGATGTTCATTATCTTTGTTAACGTTTAATTTGAAGAATTAAGCAGATGGATAATGAATGCTACAATTGCTAATAAATTATTTGCATAGTTTCAGTCTTTTTTTTTTTAAGCACAGCTAAGCTGGCTTGAATTCAGAGTTTTCAGTTCTCCTTGGCCACTTACAATACCAAGACTAAATGTTGTATACTCATATGCATGCAGAATACATATTGACACAATAATAAAGACAAGTGAAGACTTCTTTAAAAAAATATACCTCTCACTTTATTGAAAGGGTTGTGTGTGAAAGGGAGTTGGAGACCGAACAGAACTGCTATATATTGACCCCCACTCTTATGGCCATCAGCATTGTGTCTTTCTCGTTCTCCTGATGCTCAACCGGAGGCCCACTCCGCTGGATGCGGCTTTCTCTACCGCATCTTGTCACCAATAGGTCTCCAAACTCACTGACTTCCTGTTTTCACCGAGTTATATAATAGTTCAATCGCCCACTTAAAATCTCCCCATGACTGGCCATCGGGATGTGTCACTTCTGCTGTCCATGGAATGGCATGTTTGATCGTCATCAAGCAGAAATAACTGTCATGCAGTTCACAGGTCACTCTCTTCCGGTGCATCAGTCTGTGAGTGTACCGTGGGATTTTAACCCTGTCCCACACCGTCAGCCAACCTCGCTCCCGCCAATGGAATATGCACTTCCGCCGTCTTTGGAATGGCATGTTTGGCCAGGTTGGAGGTCAATATACAACATAAAGAGCCTAATCAGCCCTACTATTACCTATCGTGAGAGGAAGAAAAGATTCATTCTTTTCCTAACTGGAAAGCATAGATGATTTGAATTTGGGTTACCATGTCCATTTTGTTAGACGATAACCAATATGCTTCCTTAAATCTTCTTTGACAATCCTCTCGATACATCAGAAAGAGAAATGAAAATGTTAAAATTTAGCACATGACATGTAACATTACCTGAGGTTGTTTTCCATTTATGGCAAACCCAGTTGGCTAGGGCTGTTGAATACACCAATTGCATCTCTGCTGAGAGGTCAGACTACCCTAACAAGTGTCCTGGATATGACATTAAACCATCTGATGTCGAGGCTTCAGCCTTAGAGATTTGGGGAATGTGGAGTATCCCTTCATTGCCAGTGCTCCCAGGTCCACTCTGACTCAGAGTGGTAACACCTGATAGGGTTCTATCTATTGGCCAAATTGAACAAACTTTGTGTACAAACAAATGACTGATGTTAAATTATGACTTGAAACCATTTAGCTGTGTGCAAAAAAGAACTCAGGTTCATCTGGGAATGTTATTTATTAAATATGTTTACATATCATATATATTTAATATATATGTGTAAACAGGGTTTGGTATTAATTAACCTGCAATGGCTGATATGCCATAAAACCCAACCCAACCAAACCAAATCATATATATTCAATATATGTATAAAGAGGATTTGGCATTAAACAACCTACAGTGGTTGATATACCATAAAACCCAACCCAACCAAATCATATATATTCAATATATATGTATAAAGAGGATTTGGCATTAAACAACCTACAATGATTGATATGACATAAAATCCCACCAAACCAAACCAAACCATTTAAGTCCTGCTAAAGGTATGTTCTCAAATACCTGATAGTTTCTGTATATACATACATACTGGCATTTAATATACAATCAAGCGGGACTTTAATTTTCAAATAATTTTTTTATTAATATCTTATGAATTATGTATTAATGTATATTATACATGATTTTCAAAAACTCATGGAAGGATTTTAAAATTTAGTATTTTTTTTATTTAGACTTAAAAAAAATGTATCTTCATTTAGGAATTTAATTTTGAAAAATAAAAATAAGCTAATAGGAATTTATCACATAAGCTTAGTGACTTTTTAATTGTCTCTGTCAAATGTGTATACATGAAATTAGTCATGCTAACTAAATATAATGATTTTATTCAACAGGTGATGGATCCTGGTGAACGACCTACACTTGATAATTGGCACAGCTGCATCACTGACCTCTGTCCAATCTATGTCCGTGAAAATGGTAAAACCTATGATGCTAGCAATAAGACTCTGAAAGTGAGTGAAATTTTTCTCTTCTCTTATCTATCTTGATTCTATTTTACCAGATAAAATTAGTTATTATGTGCGAGAATTGGTCAAAAAATATCCAGACCAAATCTTTAGATTTTTTGAAATTCTAAAATTAAAAAAAATCTAAATGAAAACCTATGATGGGGTTTAGATGAGTCAGTGTCAATTTAAAGAAAAAAACAAAAATTTCAAGGCCAGTCTTGATACTTTTTGAAAAGCATTTTTGTTTATCCCAACTGGTTGAAATGGATTCAAGTGATCGCTAACAAAAATGAAGTCTTCACCTTATTGCATCTCTGCCAATAAAAGTAATCTTTTGAACTGTTCCTTTCTCCACTTGTGGTGTTTTTATGTTTGGCCTGTACACTTGCTTAAAAACAATTTGCTAATACCACTCTCACAAATTCTCCTCTCTCAAGACCACCCTTTATTTTAAATTGAGGTGTTAGGGTGGCCATATTTCCTTTCTCTCTCTCTCTCTCTCTCTCTTGCGTACCACTCATTTCTCATGCCAAGCATGAACATGTTTACTTTGCTACACGGGGTAAGTCATCTTCTCTTCTTCAGTGCCAGTGCAGCTCCCTCCATTCTCACCAGACCTAGTTCCATGCAGCTTTTTCTTATTTCTTAAACTGAACGTTCATCTCAAGGGTAAGATCTAAGGTTTCTTTAGTGTAGTTTCTTTGTTTAATGGCACATCAACCTTTGTGAGTTATGTAATGCCAAAGCCATCTTTATAGAAGAACAGCAATGATACTATTTAACCCGTAGTTGGGGAGATAAGGGGGTTTATACCTTTTTCAAGGGTATAGTCCGAAAGTGAATGTAAAAGTAGGACTAGAGTTGAAACTCATTTACTCCGAGACTTCAGTCCAGCACTTTAGCCATTAAGCCACCAAGACTCCTCGGTAAGATCTAAGGACATGAGGGCATTAAAAGAAATATGATGGTGCAGCTTCACACCATATCAGTGATTTATTTTAGCTTAAAATGCAAAGAAGTAAATGTTCTGAAATGCACGCACACAAAACAAATTGATTTTTATCTTTCACCTGATTGGCCCAGTGGAGACCTGGGTTCAATCCCAGGTCACGTCATACCAAAGACTTTAAAATGGTACTTGAAACCTCCTTGCTTAACACTCAGCAATATAAGGTACGTATCAAGGGTAAAGTAGAGCAATTCAGGTAAAGGTGTAGCACCCTCCCCTACACCTGCGTGTAGTAGCTTTGAAAAGGGAGCCTTCTGGTCGTCCTTGACTACGGTTGCCAATAACAACTATTCATCAAAAGAGAAGTTGCAGAGGTGTTTTCATGATTGGAAAACCTGCTGCAGGGGAAACTATTTTAAAGAAAATATTTCATTCATTGATCATTTCTGAGTACAGCTTCATTCTTGATAATTTTTTAATGTATTTACTATTTATTTTCCTTTGTGTCAGTCCTCCTTATTGGCAGTGTGTGGCAACCCATAATGTCTGGTGGCTGACCAGTCTGTGATACTAAGTGGTCATTTGACATACAATAATCAACTTTGGTCCTTATGTAAGCTAGACAGGTGGTCAGAGAGGCTTGATCTAAACAATTGGCTGGTCATGTCAATTCCTAGCACTTACATAATTAAGTCCTAACTGTATTCTTCAAATTGCTCTTATGACAAACACTCAACCCTTTTTATCTTATAAGTGATAGAAGGTGGCGACTTAGGGTCAACTGGGTTGAGAGAAAGTTAATGAAAATTATTTTTACCAATTCAATAATACATAAGAAGTTTATGAAAATTATTTCTACCAATTTATCAATACAAATGAAATTATATATACAAAAAAAATTGACATTTGGCTATGAATAGCCCACAAAGGTTGATATGCCATTAAACAAAATAACCAATTATTCTTATGATTATTACTTATCTTCTCAAAAGCTAATACTGTCCTACAATCCTATCTGATCAACTGCCATCATTTGCTATCAATTTGAACTAAGAAAAATCCAGTTTACTTAGGGATCAATACTGAGACTTGTTGTTTTAATTATTCATAAAAGATCTACTTAATGATATAAAATCAGTAATCAAACTATTTGCTGAGGAAGTTAACCTACTTGTTAGATCATTATCAAAAGAAGCAACACAGTTGGATCTAAATAAATTGTCATATTGGGAAAATAATTGGAAATTAAGATTTGATATCATCATCAAGTAGTGGTGATAGTATGGAGTTCCCTGGTTCTCTCTCACCATCTGTTCCTATCGTCCATCGATTCTTGCTGATCTTCTAGACTGCTTCCAGTATCTACACAGAGCTGATGTTTGTATGAGGTGCATACGATAAGTTCCCAGACTTTTTTCGTATGGGTATTTAAAATTGTTGTAGACTCTTGAAAATTCAGTATGTTATTGCTATACATCTTATGAGATGACTGACTAATTTTTATGATTTCAGGTTCAAATGAACAGCTACAGCAGGAATTCAAATACACCCTACTAAAGCCTGATTGTCACAGCTGGTGAATTTCAAAAATGCAATCTGACACTTTAGAAGAATGATATGCAATAAAATTCTGTTTTAAACTTGGAAAAAATGCCACAGAAACGTATGGAATGCTTCAGACTGCTTTTCGACCATCTTGCATGAATCGAGCATCAGTTTTTGAGTGGCATAAGAGATTCAAGGAAGGCTGTGAGTCTGTGAGGGATGATGAGAGTTGTTGAAGGAGTAAGGAAGTCAATACACCAGAGTTGATTGGCCAAAGGGTTAGGGTTAGGGTTACTATGTTGAGGTTTTAAGGGTGTTCTGGAAAGGATTCCATCAGAAGAGGCCAGCACTCTTCAAATCGGGTCAGTGGCACTTCCACCAGGACAATGCACCAGTCCACAACTCCATCCTTGTCACAGACTATTTGACCAAGATGGGCATCAAGACAGTTCCTCACTTTCCCTATAGTCCAAACCTTGCTCCCTGTGACTTTTGGTTATTCCCTAAGCTCAGAGGCTGTCGTCATGAGACAAATGAGGAGATGAAAGAGGCTGTGATGAAGGTCATTGATACGCTCACACACAAGAACTTCAAAGGAGACTAGAGTTTTTATGTGTGTACTATCAATAAAAGTGCCCATATGAAAAAAAGTCTGGAAACTTATCGTATGCACCTCGTAAGTCTTTGCTGTTCAACCAACACTGGCTCATTCCTGTGTATAAGTAGAAAAATATAAAGTACTCCATATTGGATTCAAAAGCATTAAAAATGATTATAAATTAAGCAACAAAGAAATCAAAAAAGTAAATGAGGAATGCAATTTAGGGGTTGGCTTTGATGATAGATTTAAAAGTGACATCATATTTTGTCTATTGTAATGAGGCCAAAAGAAATGATTGGCTGGATGGTTAGAAATTTTATTTCAAGGGAGGCAAGTCTTGTTTTAGAAATGTATAAAACCCTGATAAGATCTTGTAAAGGATATTTTACTCAGGCCTGGGCTCCAGTGTCAAGCTATAGAAATTGGAGTATAATATTGTAATTGAATGGCATACAAATAAGAGGAACTGAAAAAATAAAAAGAATAAAAGATTAATTATTGGGAAAGATTGGAGAAATTAATATTAACTACTTTACTAGAAAGAAGAATGAGAGGTGATCTAATTGAAACTTCCAAAATAATTATTGGAATTTCTAATTATGGTAGACATTTTTTTCAATATTTCTCTTTAAACTGGAAAGCAGATTTTAAAATCTAAGTCTACTAACCCATTGAATTTTTTCACTATGGAGTAATGTATTATCGGAACAAATTGCCTAATCAGATAAAATACAGCTATAGTGTCAAAAAATTTTAAGATTAAATTGGATGTTTCAGAAAAAATGGTAAGAAAAGAATTTAAGAGGTTATTTTTGGGGAACTATTGAATGAATTATTTAACAGAATTTGGTTTGGTTTGGTTTTATGGCATATCAACGATTGTCAGTTATTTTATGCCAAATCCACTTTATACATATATATTAGATATATATGATTTGTAAATATAAGTCAACTAAGTTAAATTAAGTTAACAATTCAATTAAACATCAATCATTTGTTTACACATAGTGAAATGATCAAAAAGTTCTATTTCTAACAATTCTATATAGCATAAGTCATTTGTTTGTACTTAGTTTAAATGTCAAACAGTTCTATTTGACTCATAGATCGGACCCTATCAAGTGTTATCACTCAGGGCCAGAGTAGAGCTGGGAGCAATGGCAATGAAACGGTACACTACATTTACCAAAGCTCCAGGATTGGAACCTCACCATCTGATGGTTTTGTGTTATATCCAGGACACTTGTTGGGGGCAGGGGTCTTACCCCTCTACAGAGATGCAGTTGGTGTATTATACAGCCCCAGCTAACTGGGCTTTAAAAGAATTTGATATATTTAAAAAATTCTTTTTTTTTTTTAAATTTATTTTTTTAAGGTTGATCTGGGAAGATAGTAAAAAACAGATGTCCTAGGGGAAGCATTACAAACAAATAGTAGTGATATAAAAATAAAATTTTTTTCTATTTACAGGATTTTATGAGAAGATTATTGCTACCATATTTAATGTCACATACTTTGTTGCATTCATCTTTTTTTAATTAAGATTATTGCTACCATATTTAATGTCACATACTTTGTTGCATCCATCTTTTTTTAATTAAGATTATTGCTACCATATTTAATGTCACATACTTTGTTGCATCCATCTTTTTTTAATTAAGATTATTGCTACCATATTTAATGTCACATAATTTGTTGCATCCATCTTTTTTTAATTTCCATTTTTGCTTTATACCATCATGTAAACTTAATATTGAATTCCCTGTCTTTTCTTGAATTTCTGTACATGATGTGTGTTTAAAAAATATGGAAACTGCTATTTTACATATTTATCCAAAAACTCAATACTATGGCAGATCATTTTCAAGTTTAAAAAAAAAAAAAAACAGAAAAAAAATTCCCCCCCAAAATTCAATAACATTAAAAAATATAAATTTATTGACTTTTTAAAATCTTATTGAATTGAATAAAATAATAATTTTCAAAATTCTGTAAAATCTGAAAAAAATGTCCATGAAAACTGACAATAAAATTTTATTCAATTTAATGAAATTTTTGAAATTCTCTAAAGTCTAAAAGAAATCCATAAAATTGAAAATTTAAAAAATTCATTACATGTCTAATCTTATTTTTATAGATTTGTAAATGTTTCTATCATACATTTCAGACATTCTCATATTAATCATTGGTGTGAATGAAAGTTTTGATATAGTCCAAGTTTGAAGTGCAGTAAAGGTATTATTGGGGAATGAGAAAAGTCTTCTCGTTCCACAATGATACCTATATCAGAAAAATAAAGTCTATAAAAGTTTGGCTTCAGTTTACCATTCATGCACTTTTAACCCGGGTTAATACATTTGTTTTATAAATCCTTCTTGCAATATCACTTGTTCCATAAAGGTCTATATATTAATATTGTCCATGATTCTTGAGTGAAAAATTATTTCCTAATTCTAAAATAATTTGCATTTTACTTAACTAATAAACAAAATATTTTCTTTTCAGATTGGCTTTTCAAATAGATTTCTTGGAGGCCATGTTTTAGGAAAAGGCAGGTGTCAAGTAAGTATACATATATATTAGTTTATTTATAAAAATTAATTTACTCTCACAGAAAACTCACCCTAGGAGTAACAACAGACTGTTTTATGAGAATTAATAAGTTAAATGTTACTGAGAAGTTAAAATTTAAAACCCCCTAATGACTATTGGTCATACCATGAATGTAAGCATAAAACTATTTTCTTTGGATTTTTTATTTTCCTGTGATCAGAAAAAAAAAAATTAGTTTCTGGTTAGAAGATTTTTCTACTTGATGTCTACTTTATACTGATAAAAATACAAAGATTTTGTTTAGCTAAACTGACAGGCATAAAATAAAGGTAGTTTAGCATTATAATTATATTGTAAATCAAACCCCTTACGAAAAGCTGGTAGTCTCCATGGTGTTGTGGCTAAAGTGCTTGACTGCAATATTGTGCTTAGCGGGTTCAAACTCCAATCATACAATTTTGTTCACTTTTGAACTAATACCTTTGTGAAATATGTAAGCCCCCTTTTCCCTCAGCTATCTGTTAAATAGTATCACTGATTGTTACTGCTTAGAATATTCAAACTATTGACCTCATTATTGTTATACTCGCAACATTTTGGCCAATATGTCTTTCGGCCTTCTTCAGGTGTTTCATGTCGAACTTGTGAGTCCACACAGAATCTCAAACCAGTAACCATTTTAGCAATTAGACGAATTTGGCTTCAGAATTCATTTGATTTGTCAATTAGCTTTTGAAACATCAACATTTTGTTTTCATGTTCAAATGAAATAAAAATTCCTTTTTCTCAGCAATGACATTGATGTAACAGCATTTTTTCCATCACCCAAATTTTAAGATCTTTTAAACAGTTTTTATTGATCACCAATAATTCCGATGTTTTTGACATTTCAAACACTGAGTCTGTTGTAGAAATTTTCATGATAAAATAAACAATAGATTTTTTTCTTCATAGCCTGTTCAAAAGCTTTTATACACTCATAATGTATTTTCTATATTCTTATAAAATCCCTATTAACTTGTCCCTTTTTCTGGGTATTAAATTCCCTCTGTTGGTGTTAGAAACTCACTACATTACATAATAATTGTATTTAATGTTAATCATTTGTTTGTTCACAGTTAAATGGTTTAAGTGTTGCTATTTAACATTAGTAATTCTATTTATCAAATATTCTTATGTAATATAAATAATTTGCACACAGCTGTATGGTTTCAAATTACTTCTAATAATAATGTTTTTGGCTTTTGTACTTATACCTACAAATTATATCAATTTCTTCCCAAAATTTTAATATTAAACCAACTTTCAGCCTTGTACTACAACTAAGCTAAGCTTATTAAATAACTATAGTAATAGGCTGCCTTCTGGCAGTTGTTTTTGAGATAAATTGTCAAGGGAGGTAACGCATCACATTTTAAATCATATAGAATATAGTTATAGTTTTGTACATATCACTCTTTTGTAGCACTGCAGGGCTCACCTGGTGTTAATGCCAGCTCAGTTAAAGTTGATTGCTTAATCCCAGGGAGCCTTCTCTCCAGATAGTACCTGTTTAGCAGGGTTGAGTTTATCACTTGGTGCCTGAGACCCCACTAAAGAGAAATGACCAGGGGACCAAGAACTTTTTGTGATAGCCACAGTGTCCTAATTTATGCATACCCCCTTCTCATTAGTAGTGAGTTTGAACTCTAGTTGTACAATTACATTCACTTTCAGACTAGTGCCCTTGGGAAAGGTATGAGCCCCCTTATACCTCTTATCCCCTGACTTGGTAGGAAGTTAGTTAAACCCATACTACACAGATCAAATAGCATTTTGTTATGTGTTATCCACCTACACAGGATGTATTTGTTGAAAGCTCATTATCTTTACCAGTTTGAACTAATTACACTTTAGTTGGATATTCTTTTGAAACAAGGTGATTTAATGCATGTGTTAATATAATTCTACTCACTTGGAAAAACCTGGATTTCTTATCAGTAGAATTTTGAGTACAGTATCTGGTAAAACGTTTGGAAACTTCATCCTAAAGTCATGAATATATATATATATTATATTATATTATATTATATTTTATTATATATATATATATATATATATATATATATATATATATATATATATATATTATTTTTATTTTTTTTATTTTTTTTTTTTTTCAATTTAAAATATTGTATTCTTTTATTGTGTGCAAAAAACTTATAGCATAAAAAATGTGTATCAACTTTATTTAGTCTGGAAGATGTTTTTGTCTTGCCGATATTGTAAATATTAAAAGTTCAACTTGCTTATTTCTTATCTAATAAGTTTTCACAAACAAAAGTATGTAATATTTTTGGGGTTGAAATAGTCTTATTTTCATGATAACTCTTGCTAAGATAGTGTCAAAAAAAAAAAGATGTTTTTATGTAGTTAATATACTGTTATATTTTTTTCTTGTCTCTCATTCAGGAAGAAATTCTCTTTATGACTTGTCCTGAGCTGATTGCTTCCATGTTATTTATGGAAGCCATGGATGACAATGAGGCAATTACTGTCAGTGGATATGAAAAGTTTTCTGAATTCTCTGGATGTGCTGATGCACTTATATTTGCTGGAGATTACTGTGATAAAGCTGAAGTAAGTAACATTACTTTCTTTCTTCTTTCCTTGCTTCCTGTTGTGTATAGTTTTAGTGTCATATAGTTGCTTGTGGTGTAATGGTTTTCTTTGCTTTGGAAATGGACATGGCAACCAGAGTTCAAAACCTGGACGAGGCTATTAGCACATTTCACATAACGCTAATACCATTGGAAAAGGTATGCATTCAACTATTCTCCTTCCAGTTATAAGTAAATAATAGGGCAGACTCGACTCTTTAACTTTGATATGGTAACTGGTCTTGGAGAAGGAAAACTCTGAATTTAAATCTATTAAACTCTGCTTAGAAATTGACCTTGTATCACATCCTGCTTGTGTGGAAGGTTTGGTAAATACTTAGAGTTTTAGCATTAAATAAGTTTGATTGAATTCTTTATTTGGTGTAAAGTGTAGTCCTGGTATCTTCTAGCAACATGAGTCAGTTATGTACGTGAAAAAAACGTCTAAGAAGATGAATAAAGTATTTGTACAGTAAAGAAAATGTCTTCATATTCATTATTCATCCCAGCAGAGAAGAAAAGAGAAAGCAGCATGGAGCATCGAGAACTGACCACCGACTGAGAGACAAGATGGCTATCTTATTAGTATTAAATGCTAATTCCTTTATTTATTGATAACAATTTAAGAATGCAGCTCGTACAACAAAGCCTGTCAAGAAAGTTCTTTTTATTTAAATTTTTCACTTGGCAATCCTAATTGAAAATCAGCTGATCAGTGAGTGTATTTGGTTAAGTGTTATGATAAAAATGAACCACAAGAATATCTATTGGCATTATGCTGTGAGCAAATTTTTGGTCAACGAGAATATATTTCTTGTACCAAAGCTACTTGACTTCCCTGATCTGAGTCTTGTGATGATTTCTGTTACCAAAACCCAACTCTGTTGTCGCCATTTGGGAACTGTTGGGAACATACTACATGTTGTAATGAACTAACTGATGGCAGTGTCAGCTGAAGACTTCCAGAACTGTTTTCAGGATAGAATAATGCTTATATTGATATGTGGCTTACGAGAGGATTTATTTTGAAAGAGATAAAGCTTATTTGTTATTAAATTGATGATAAAAATATTTTAATACAATCAGATAGTACTTTCTAGATAGATCTTCTACTTGTGGGGGAGAGTCCTTGTTGCACTGGACTGCAATATCATATTGACTCCAGTTGCACTATTACATTCACTTTCAGACTAATACCCTTGGGAATTGTATGAACCCCCTTATCCCCTCAGTTATGGGTTGAATACACCACTACTGTTTTTCTACAAGGATAACTTTGGCATTAAATAACCCACAAAGGTTGACATGCCACTAAATGAAGAAACCGAACCATTATGCTTAGATTAGCCATAGTTTACAAAAAGTATGAATATCAACATTTTTAACTGACTTTAGGGAAAATAAAAAGATAAAAAAAGATTGTTTAATTTCAAATTTTCTTATTATACACTGATGTATTCAGCTGAGTGTCCTTATCTTGGTTGTTATTAGTCACATTTCAACTAGGCATTGTATTTTCTGGTGTTCTTCAAAATCAAACCCAGCTCTGTTGTCACCATTTTTAAAGAATCAGTAACCTGAGAATTTCAAATCAAACCCTTTATTAGTGTAGATTGTTGCCCAGTTTGCTAGGGCTGTAGAATACACCGACAGCTTCTCTGCAGAGGGGTAAGATCCCACCCCCGCAACGAGTGTCCTGGATATGACACTAAACAATCTGATGGTGAGGTTCCAGTGATGCTGGGGCTTTGGGGAATGCGGAGTATGCCTTCATTGCCATTGCTCCCAGGTCCACTCTGGCTCGGAATGGTAGCACTTGATAAGGGTCCTATCTATGGGTCAAATAGAACTAAACCGTGGTTTTTTAAGATTACTATTTTTTTGCATTTAAACTGCGTATTTATGCTAAACTGAATTGTTTAAAATAGAACTGTTTTGACATCTAAACTGTGTACTTATGGTAAACTGAATTATCTGAAATAAAACTGTTTTGACATTAACTCTGTGTATTGCCCAGTTGGCTGGGGCTGTAGAATACACCGACAGCTTCTCTGCAGAGGGTTAAGACCCCCCCCCACAACAAATGTCCTAGGTATGACACTAAACAATCTGATAGTGAGGTTCCAGTGATACTGGGGCTTTGGGGAATGCAGAGCACCCCTTCGTTGCCATTGCTCCCAGGTCTACTCTGGCCCGGAATGGTAGCACCTGATAGGGTCCTATCTATGGCTTAAATAGAACTAAACTGCATACTTATGCTAAACTGAATTGTTTGAATTAGAACTGTTTGACTAAACTGAATAGCTTGAAATAGAAATGTTTTTGACAATTAAATGGTGTACTTATGCCTAACTGAATTGTTTGAAATGGAACTGTTTTTGACATTGAAACTCTACTTATACTAAACTGAATTGTTTAATATAGAACTGTTTTGACATTTAACTGTGTGTAAACAAAATCTATACTTATACTAAACTGAATTGGCTGAATTAGAACTGTTTGAATAAACTGAATAACTTGAAATAGAAATGTTTTTGACAAACTTCGTACCCATGCTAAACTGAATTGTTTGAAATAGAATTGATTATTTGTATAAAAATAGATGTGGCGTTAAATAACCGATAAAGGTTGATATGCCATAAAACGTAAACTGAATTAGTGTAGATTATTTTAATTTTTGCTTATCAGAGAAAAAAAAATTTTTTTTTTTTTTTGCTCATCTGAACTATGTGAGTTTCAACTCGATAAAAAAATAAGAATAAAAACATTTTTTTTTCACAAATATTCTTTTTATTTAGCATGCAGAAGCCTCTACTTAGGCAATTTGAAAAAAATTGATTTTTATAAGATTTTAAAATGTGGATGCTTGTTTTCGATATGAATAATATATCAACATGATCTCTGGTTTTCCAACACACATCAAAACCAGTTATCTTTTCCTTGGTTTTATTTACAAGTCAACTTTGAAACAATGTTCGCATCATTGAATATTGGGTCTTGACAACTATCTCTTTCTCCTCTTAAGTAATGGTTTGGTTTCTTTCTTTAATAGCATGTCAACCTTTGAGGGCTATTTAATGCCAAAGCCTTCTTTGGAGAAGAACTGCAGTGATACTATTTAACCCATAGCTAGGGATCTTAGAGGATTTGTACTTTTCCCAAGGGCATTAATCCAAAAGTGAATGTAATAGCACAACTGGAGTTTGAACTCACTTACTTTTAGGCTGCAGTCCAGTACTTTAGCCATTATGCCATGAGGACTTCCCCTCTTAAGGAATGATAGAAAGTAATTTTGTGTGACTTTAACTGTAAGTCTTAGATTATTAATTGTTGCTTACCTAAGATAAAACCCCAGAAGTATGGGACACTCAGTGAGAGTTTACCTCAATAACTGTGGTCTGCTACCCTAGCTTGTTAACCTAACACCACATGAGATGGCCTAAAAGGCTACAAGTATGGTGGACTGAACTTGCTATTTATTTGGAATGGATCATTAAAACTAGTTCATTAATCATTGCATCACAACTTGGTGCTTGGTTTTCTCTGTATTGGGACGTCCCTATGGCATTGTGGCTAAAATTCTTGGGTTTCTAGTTTGAAGATTTTCTAGCTTGGTGTCTACTTTATACAGATAAAAATATAAAGATTTTGTTTAGCTAAATTGACAGGCACAAAATAAAGAATCTAGTTTAGCATTATACTTTAATTGTAAATCAAACTCCTCACTAAAAACTGGTGGGTGGGTGGGGTCCTCATTTTGCAAGACTGAGACATCACGAGTGAGTCCAAATTCCAGTTATGCTATTTACATTCACTTTTGGACTAATACCTTTGGAAAAGGTATAAACCCCTTTACCCCCAGCTACGTGTTAAATAGCACCACTGCTATTCTTCTAAAAAAACTAGATTTGGCATTAAATAACCCAATAAAGTTGATATGCCAAACAAAGAAACCAAACCAAACTTTTCTCTATATTGTAAGAATTTTAGTGAAGATTTTTGTTATGTTTTCCTTTCTTCTTTTCAGGCCTCTTTCGAGATCTACTTTAGACTAATTTTTTCAGCCTCATTCTCACCTGGTCTGTTTTCTGCTTTCAGCGCAACGTTCATGGAAAACTGGAGACCATGCTTAGTGCAGTGAATATGCTTCCCTACAAATTTAACAACCAGCATCGGCAGTACCTTGACCGATTTTTGTTGCGAGACCTTAACAAAAGTCTTGTAGGCTTCCAAGCTGCCCTACCAGACTCAAAAGTTCCCTCCCCCGATGACTATTGCTGCTCAACTGAGCCTTCATCTACTTCCACTCAGACCCTCGTGCCTGTTGCTGCTACTGCTGCTGCTTCTTCTTCTCCTATTTCTGGCCAACAATCAAGCACTGCTGACACCATAGACAATTCCACTACTGTCACTCCCACCACTACAACTGCTACTGTATTGGCCAACAATATAAATGCTGTCAATGCCACTCTTGCAAACACTATTGACCAGTCAACTACTGCTCATGCCACTGCTGGTTCGACAACTACTGAAAGTACTGATGTAGAAGGTACCTATCTTCTCTCTCTCTCTCATGTCGTTAAGATATTTCTAATTCTTGGGGGACACTTTATCAGCAGAGTTTAGAATATAAGTAAAGTTGGCGACTGTAGTCGAGGGTGACTCGAAGGCTCCCTTTTCGATAGCTACTATAGCGAGGTACTCCTTTCCCTGGATTGCTCCACTTTACCCTTGATCCTTACCTTATATTACTGAGTGTAAAAGCAAGGTAGCATCAAGTACCATTTTTTGAGTCTTTGGTATGACGACCTGGGATTGAACCCAGGTCTCCCGGGCCATTGGCGAACACTCTAACCATTATGTCAATGTCCAGTTATACTCTGCAAAAAAAAGGTTGTCTTGGGTACATACAACACTAAAATGGATCTAGTGGTGAGAATCTGGTTCTAGACCTGAACTGGTATTACTTGTTAAGAGTCCCATCATTAGGTGTGTTAGATAATTAGTCATATTAAATAGGAATTCTTGAAACCATATAACTGCATGCAAATAACATTATGTTACAAAATATTTACTTTTGCTTGTTCCAGGATAGAAAGTGTTATTTCCAAATTGCTTATGTCTAAAATAAATCAAAAATACCTGTTTTTCACTTCAGACTTTGCTTTTGTGGCCTCAGTAATGAAATTTTCAAAACATAAGAGACTCTCCTGTGAAAGTGATTTACTTTAGTCTCAAAGCTCAAAAAAACTACTCATTTCTAAACATTGTCGTTCATTTTTGTATAATTTTAGTAGAAATGTATATAAATTTTGATTTATATGTTGTTTTATTCAGACCTTATATAAATGAAAATGTGCAAAATTCACCCCCCCCCACCTTTTTTTTCTTATAAACATAGTAGTTGGTGACCGTAGTCGAGGGCGACCAGAAGGCTCCCTTTTCAATAGCTACTACCCTTTTCCCTAGATTGCTCCACTTTACCCTTGATACGTACATTATATTGCTGTGTGTTAAGCAAGGAGATATCAAGTACCATTTTTAAAGTCTTTGGTATGACTCTACCTGGAATTGAACCCTGGTCTCCGGGACCATTGGCAAACACTCTACCCACTAGGCCAATGATCTGGTTTACATAGAAAATAGGTTAATTTGTAAATTTCATTGTTCAGAACACAAAAGCAAAGTTTTGAAGGGTGTAATGGCCATTTTCTATACTTTTACAACATAAGCAATTAAGAAATAACACATACTATCCAGGAACAAAATGTTGTTACATAATGTTATTTGTATTGAATAAGAATACTTGATACCATAGAAGTGTGTACAATCAAATGATTTGTGATAAATAAGAATGTGCAATTAAAAAAAAAATGATTGTAAAGGAAGGTTGAAAATATTACTCAATATGATTATGATCAAACATTAACAAGTTAATCAAATTTTGGCATTAAATAACCCATGTGGGGTTGATGTACTGTTAAACAAATAAATCAAACTGCACGTTTTCATTGCAGAGTTATGAGAAATTCTATTAATACAAAGAATTACTTGACATCACTTGAAGCAAAAGAAAGAAAAGAAAATTAGGCAAACTACTCTCTCTCACTCTTTCATCGTCTTCCTTTCTTACTGTGATTTTCGATACTTCAGACTTCTCCCTTGTTTGTGTCATTTTATTTTCTTTCCCTCTTTTTCAATTCTTTTCTTCCAACTTTGTCTTCACTTTCTTCTTCCTGTGTTTTCTTTTCCTCATTTTCAATTACGCTTTTCTTCCAACTTTGTCTTCACTTTCTTTTTCCTGTGTTTTCTTTTCCTCATTTTCAATTACGCTTTTCTTCCAACTTTGTCTGTCTTCACTTTCTTCTTCTTGTGTTTTCTTTCTTTCTTTTTACTCAATTCGTTTGAAAGGATTTCAGTTGACTGATGCTCTTGCATTCTCAACTCCTTAACACAACTGATTCCATCATCTTAAACCTATAGGCAAGTCAAAGTGCTGATTTGTATGTAAATAATCTTGTCCTTAAATGAACAGAAAATATGAGGGTCATTTAATAAATAAAGGGATTTTTTGAAAAAATCCAAAAAACTATTTTTGTCTTACAAAAATATTTCTTTTGAGACTGTTGAAAATCAAATCAAGCACAGTGCTCCAGGCTTGAACAAAAGTCTGTCACCAAATTTTTCCTGGCTGAGAAGTGTAAATCATGTGAAATTTATAGAACATATGATGTGTATAGAGATGCATGTTTTAGTCAAAAAAATGTTTACAAATAGGCTAAATGTGGGTTTACCGAAACAAGCTTCAGTCAAAAAGACAGTCCATGGTGTGGAAACACACTCACTCTCCTGTAAAGAAAAGGTTCCAGGTGCAGCAGTCAGTATAGAAGGTCATGCTGATAGTGTTCTGAGACATGAAAAACCAACATTTTTAATTTTCTTGAAAAACTTGCAAACAGTGCTTCCTTATTGCTGACTCCTGTGGCCAAATTCACCTTATTTATTGAATGACCCTCATATGCAAGTTTACGATATCACTGAACTATGTTAGTTATAACATAGTTTAAAATAAGAGAAAGATATTCCACTTTATTATCATTAACAAACCAAACCAATTCTTGTGGATTTGAGACATACATGACTAATAAATCTTTATCAATGTCAATTATTTTCAACCAAGTTACAAATGTTATGATTTTGGTTAATATTTTCTTGATGTTTAAAAAAAAATTAGTTGCCTTATTTTTACTTTTGTGAAAACTCATTTATTATTTTTGGTTTTGCTTTCTTGGTCATCTCTGCTTTTTACTATCTTCTCACATCAACCTTTAAAAAAATTTTTTTTTTGCACAGAAGATTTTCACTATTAATGCAATATCTATATACAGATGAAATTCTGTAAAGTAATTCCTCTAATAGTTCCCCAAAATGTCCTCTTTCTCTTACCACTTTTTCTGAAATCATCCAATTCAATCTTTAATTTTTTTTACACAATTGCTGTTTTTGATTAGGTAATTTTTTTTTCCAAAACTTATTACTCTATTAGCAAAAAGATCCAGTTGGTTAGTAGACTTAGCTTTTGAAATCTGTCTTGACAGTAAATTACCAGTTCAAGGACAAATGTTGAAAAAATGTCTACTATAATTAGAAATTCCATTAACTATTTTGAAAGTTTTAATTAGATCTCTCCTCATTCTTCTTTCTAGTAAAGTAAGTTAAGTAAGTTAACCAACCATAGTCGAGGGCGACCCGAAGGCTCCCTTTTCAATAGCTACTATTCTGAATTGTAGGAGAGAGAGCACTACTCCTTTCCCTGGTTTGCTTCATTTACGCTTGATCCATATCTTATGCTAAATGTTAAGGCATGAAGTATCAGATTTTTGAGTCTTTGGTATGAATTGACTGAGGATTGAACCTCTGTCTCCTGGACAATTGGTGAACATTCTACCCACTATGCCATTTACTAGTAAAGTAGTTAATCCTAGTCTTTCCTTAGAATTGTGATATTTAACTTTTTTTATTAGTCTTGTCGCTCTTTTTTTTTCTATGCCTTCCAATCTCAATATTACACTCCAATTTCCATATCTTGACACTGGAGCCAAGACCTAACTACAATATTCTATATGAAGTCTTAAGGTTTTATATATCTTTAAAACAAGATTTGCCTCCCTTGAAATAAATTTTCTAACCCTTCAACCAGTTAGTCATTTTGATTGTCATCTCTACAACAAAGAAGAGTATGTATCATAGACAATAATAAAGGATAAGCTTTCAGGTTTTGTACAGTGTCTAAATGCTAAATGTCACTTTTGCAATCCGAACTGACTTTTTGAATATGACTAAATCCGAGACCCTGTCTCTCTTCACATATGACATCTCTCACCCAACTGGATTCCCATGTCAGAAGAAAGTGACCCATAACCTTCTGACTGCCATTCAAAGCTTCCATCAAGCCTACAGGTATCTGACCTTAGTGTCATGTATCTAGCAAGCCTCCACAGATGTTTGATCCATTCAGAATGCCTAGAATAGTGAAGATCACCCAATCCACTATTTTACAATAACATCTTTTTTAGTTACTTTTTACATAATTTTCTCTTACACCTAATTTTTCTACTACGACCACAACTAGTAAAACTTATATAATTAATACACTTAGAGGATATTCATTTAGCTTATAAATGGCACAAGGCCGTATGAAAGAAGCACCCATTGAGATTTGAAGAAGATATTCATTGTGGTTTTTTATTTAGCTTCAAATAAACACATTTTTTCTTTAATAGAACATTCTGTTTTTATGAAATATACCTTAAACAAAATTGATAAAATTATTTGAATTAATTGTATGATTTTTTTTCGAAGCAAGACGTACTGAGGAAAATATGGAATTCATTGACAAAAAAAATTAGAATTAATATTTAGTTTCCCCCCTTTGAGCTTTTATGACAGCCTTTCAGGTATTAATTTCACTTTAAAAGTGCATAGATTTTGTTCACACCCCTTACAAATTCTATGGAATTAGCACACTTAAAGGATGTTCATTTAGGGTTTTTTGATTAATAAACTTATAACAAGACACAAAACCTGTTTTCTTTTATAGCTAAAGATTCTGGCTTTGTAAATTTCATTTTAAACTAGATTAAATTATCTAAATTAATGGTATATTTTTTCCAGTCCATGCTAAAGAAAATATGGTGGAATAACCCAATGTTGAGGAAAAAATTATGGCATTTATCAACAAAAATATTAGAATTAATGCTTAGTTGCTCTTCCTTGAAAAATAATGAATTAAGTCTTTCTCTCTTTTTTTTCTCTTGTAGGTGAACGCAAAGAAGTGAAGTTTGTTGAAGATATTGATAGCTTTGCTAAGCGTTTGACAAGGGAGATAATCTCAGAAGCCTTGTGTGATCTGAACCCTCAGTGCATCTGTGGCAGTTCGGAAGACACACCACCACGTTATGACAACAGGAGTGTAGGGAAGTTCATTGGTGAAGCCTGCTCTCTGCATGGCAGTGGGATGTCGTCAATAGGCCTTGGACATCCGACCCCAATGGATTACTTGGATGTTGACTACCACGACTGGATCTCCAACTTTCGACGTCGCAGCTCAAACCTCAGCGACTTGACCTCTCGCCGTAGCAGCTGTAGTACGCGATACAGCTCGGACATCAGCTCAGACTTAGAGGAACTGTACGAGTCATTTATGAAACGGGAGTTGGCTACTCGTCCTGGCACGATCCATGAAGAAAATGGTGTCTACAGTGTTCAGGACTTCGCTGCTAGTTTCATTGATGACTTGTTGCAAGAGAGCGCTGCCATTGCCTACAGCACTTCGGCCATCCAGAACTTTCAACACATAGAGCTTCCAGCATACGTCCAGAAGCCGATGCCCATCAAGTTCGGGCCGGAGCCCAATATTGACCGCAATGCCAACGTGTCTTTCATCTCAGAGGACGCAGTCCAGCATTATGTCAATCGTCTGTTTGAGGATGTCACGCCAACAATAGTAGATTCTGAGGGCCTGTGTTTAGAATGTGATAATGAGTTGGATATCAGAATCAAGGACTGTACATTTTTGCAAAACCTCAGCACACTGAAAAACCTCTCTGACAGCAGCATCATGTCGGTGGAGCATGATACTGGTGTGAATAAGTTAATAATCCCTGATACCATTTATAGTTACTCGGACTATCTTTCCAATGAGATTGTGTGTGAGGCTCTTAATGAAATAAGTGGCTTACACGGCTCCATCCTTGACACTCTCAGCATCAACTCAACAGATGCTGACAGTGAAGTCTCCATTCCTTCCACCATGGAACAAGATTTGGCTGCAGTGGCCGACAAGCTTGTTCGGCAAATCTTCCAAGAGGCCCAAGCCATCATCCATTTGTCTGCCTGTTCATCAGGGTCCTCGAGCCGGCGCCAATCATTGTGGAGTGATACATCATCTGTGTCTGAATGGATGAGCGGCTGCCCAACATTTATGCGGTGGGTAAACGACCTCTCGGAAGATGTTGTCACTTGCGGCCTCAAAATGACGCACAAAACTAATACGTTTATGAGGAGTATAGAATCTCATGGTGTAAAAGCTGCATACACTTCTGGCGTTGTCCGTGGCGTTTATCTCCCTGAATATGACAAGTATGCCTTGGATGTTACGAAAGAACTTTTTACGAATGCTTTTCTTGAAGTGCATGAAAATTACCTGATCAATCCTTACTACAGACAGCTGCTACGCTATCGAAACGTGGAAGGCATGCCAGGTCTATGTAGCACTGATACAGCAAATTGTTGTGGTGTTGTTGACCAAAAAATTGTTCCTCAAGAGGACCTTGCCAATTTTTATCAAGAACTGGAACGCCAGAGCTCACTGAGTGAACAGAACAGGACCCTGCAGCGAAGTACTAGTGGGTTTCGTGATATAACCCTCTCCCAGTTTGCTGAGGAGCTGATGCGAACTGACTTGAGTTCACAATCTCTGGCCAGAGTACGCACCAGCTGGCGTAAGGAGAGCGGACGCAGTGGCAGCCTCAGTGGATTTAAGGATGATCTCCTTGCTAGCTTTGAGGATGAGCTTCTTCGTAGTCATGTCGGCTCACCAGACTTACTGGAACCCTGTAGCAGCGGAGAGAACCTTTATCGGCAGGGTTCCATCATATCCAGAACGGACACCTCAGATGACCCAACCTCGAAAGACCTCAGCGAAATCCACTCCATCTCATTTGATAGTGAAGACAATCTCTCAACATTTGCTGATCGTGTTGCAGATGAAATTATGCAAGATTCATTCTTGGACGTTTTTGGGTCGGCTGCAGCTGATGTGCAGTTTAAATCTTCAACTTGTTGGCAGTGTCTGGAGACACTGGCTGACGAAATTGCTAAAAATGTGATCCATATTGCTATATTGACATTGCAAAATTCGTCTGACAGTTTCTATGAAGAGTTGACATTGAATCTGTCCAAATTCAATCGTCCATGCTATCATAGAAAGTTTCCTGTGATTTCACTAATGGAGGAACCACCTGCTCAAAACATTCCAGCCCCAAAGACAATGGGGGACTTTGCTGATGAGGTTTCTAAAGAAGTTATACACTCTGCAATACATGCTGTCGCATCTTGCAGAGATATTTATAAAGTAAGTATTTAAACCTTTTGATCTCTACAGGGTCTAGTAGAATGATCTTATGGATTTAAAATTTCTTCTGTGCAGATGCTAGTTGCAGTAAGTGGGTGGGAGGTGTCTTTGGGGTGCAGCAGCCTTTGTGGTGTGGAATGGTGACCATTATGCATTTGTGATTTTAAACTTATTTAAAAAATGATGACTTTTGTAATATGTCACCTTATCATGGGGTAAGCTCCTCACCCCGCCGAAAAAAAGGATGTTCTGGGTATGACACTAAACTGCCTGTTATGGTGAGGTTCCAAGTTTGGAAATCTAGGGAGTTTGGAGTAACCCTTCATTGTCTTTACTTCCTGATCCACTCTGACCTGGAGTGGAAGTACCTGTTAGGATCACGTCTATGGGTCAAATAGGTCTGTTTAATAATGATATTTACCAACCCCTCCACTCGGGCAGGATATGACACAAGGTCAATTTTTAAGCGGAGTTTAACAGGTTTGAATTCAGAGTTTTCCCTCTCCCAGACCAGCTGCCTCACTAAGGCTGAAGAACCTAGTCTACCCTACTATTTACCCATAGCTGGAGGGAGAATAATTGGGTTCATACCTTTCCCAAGGGTATTAGTGTTATGTGAAATGCAATCAGTCTCGTCCAGGATTTGAACTCGTGTCGCCGTGTCCATTTCCTACGACGATAACCATTACTCCACGGGCACCTCCATAGGTTTGTTTAATAATCATTTGTGTTCAATAGGACAATGTACAAAAAAAACTTTTAAGAAACAGCTAAAAAAAAAATATAAATATAAACGTACAATGGATACGATTCCCTAACCTCTCGGCATAAAATAACCTCAGACCAATTGATATGCTGTTGAAATTGATCAATCAATTGAATTATAATTTGGTTCTTCAATTTTAAGGAACAGGAGGTACCAATGCTTCTATTATGTAATAGAAAATGAAAATTCCTGTCTATCAGTTAGGAATGGGTAAGTTCTTTAAGTGCATGTCTATATGAGGCAAATGTGAAATTGTTTTATTTCGGTTTGGTTTGATTAGGTTTTATGCTATATCAGCCGTTGTTGGTTATTTAATGCCAAATCCTGTTTTTACATATATATTAGATACATGATTTGTAAACATTTTGTAGGTATATTTTTAAAGGAGTCAGCTCATTTTTTGTACACCGTTAAATGGTTCCAAGTATTGCTGTGTTACTAATTCAATTAAACATCAGTCATTTGTTTACACACAATCAAATGATCAAACAGTTCTATTTCTAACTACTTAATTTAGCATAAGTAAACAAAGTTAAATGCTTCCAAGCATTACTATGGATTACCAAAAGTTCAATTAAACATGAGTCATTTGTTTACACACAGTTAAATGTTCTAACAGTTCTATTTCCAACAAATCAATTTAGAATAAGTCATTTGTTTACACTCAGTTTAAAATGTCAAACAGTTCTATTTGACCCATAGATAGGACCCTATCAGGTGCTACCATTCCGGGCCAGAGTCGATCTGGAAGCAATGGCAATGAAGGGGTACTCTGCATTCCCTAAAACTCCAGCATTACCAGGACACTCGTTGTGGGGGAGGGTCGTACCCATCTGTAGTCAGTGTATTCTACAGCCTTAGCCAACTGGGCTGAGAAATGGATTTATTGCAAGTATCTTCTAGATAATGTTGTTAGTGAGAATCAAAGCCTCTCCGACATTCATACGCTTGATAAATGAAAAAAAAACCTATTTTCATATCAGACAACAAAAGTAATTGATGTTGCAATTGCTCAAGAAGGTAAGTGTAATAAATTCAATACTAGATGCCAATCAGAGAGTTGGCTGCTGAGAGAGTACTATCAACTTTTATTGACAAATAACAATGGTAAAATTGGTACTTTTATTTTCCTTATACTATGGTAGAATTGGTACTTTTGTTTTCCTTACACAAAGGTAGAATTGATACTTCCATTTTTCTTACAAAATAGTGAAAATATGTATGCATGAGTCATTCTCAGTAAATTTTTAGGATTATCTCCCTTTACTAATAAACTTTTTCCTGCGCTACACAAGGGAGGCTACTCTTTTTATTTTGAATTAATAAAATTGGAGTTTAAAATAATTTTTTTTTCCCTTGAAAATAAGGGCCTTTTTTTAGTTCTTTTTTTTTTGTTTTGTTTTGTCAGTATAAGACCAGATTTTTACATAATGAATTAGAGTTATTACTGATTTTTTTTAAGTAGAAAAGAAGTCCTGTTATTACTATTAGGTTGAATAGAATTAGATAATGTTTGCAATTTTTCTGTGTATAAATTTACTTCGCTGTGATTTTCTTTCATGTTGAAAAAATATATATAATTTAGTATTTTGCTTATAAATTATTGCATTTTGTATTTATTATGTATATATTGTGAATTATTTTAAAATCATAAAAAACAAGTTTTCAGATTCGCATTCAATCTTTAAACATTAAAATTGAAATCAATGCTTAGAAGTATCAACTGAGTTACCTCCCTTGACATAATATTTTGCCAATTATTAGATTGCCATGTCTGTCAGGCTTAGAATATGGCGACTGTATCATCTCCACACATAAACAGAGGGGGTCCTGGGTATGACTGCATCCGGTGTTGAGGCTCCAGTTCTGGAACCTTGGGGAGTATCCTTCTGTTACTTGCCTTGGTTATTTTGGTTTCTCTTCCTAATGGCTTATCAACTTTTGTGAGTTATCTAATGCCAAAATCATTCCTGTAGAAGAAGAGCATAGTTTGGCGGATCAGGGTGTTCATACCTTTCTCAAGGGTATTAGTCCAAAAGTGAATGTAATAGTGCAACTGGAGTTTGAACTCACTTGTTTTGAGGCCACAGTCCAGGACTTTAGCCATTATGCTGCGGGGGTTCCCTGCCTACTTGCACAGGAGTTGTAGTATCTGTTAGGTAAATCATAAAACTAAAATCATTAGTATTAGTAATACTTAAAACCCCATAACTGTATGCAAAAGTGTGTATATATATATATATATATATATATATATATAATCATCATCATCATGTCGTGCGTGTAGCACAGATATCCCTGACACTCTCTTGCCACTTTTCCCTATCGTTCATCGCCTCAGGCAGGTCTTCTGGACAACATCCCGTATCCTCACATAGTTGCTGAATGTATGTTCGTGCTGGTCATCCTGCTTTTGTATGGCCATGTGTGGGGGTCCATAACAATACATCACTTATGAGTTTGTCCCTGCTTCTCCAGCAGTGTCCTGCATGTCTGGTTCGTCTAACTTGAATAGTTTTCGTGATAGGAGGCAGGTGGCCGTACAGTTGGTGTCTTGTGGGGTGTTGCCGCCAGGACTTGTTCAAGATTGCTCACAGCATTCTTGTGTAATTGCCGTCTAGCTTCTTCTCCAGCCGTTTTGTTAGAGTCCATGTAGTGCATCCATATAGCAGTATCGATGCGACCGCTGCCTGGAAGAAACTGCGTTTCATTTTATCGGTTAGGTCTAATTTCCATATAATCGATAGCCTATTGATAGCTGTCCATGCTTTCGTTAACCTCGTGTCGATGTCCTTTTCGGTTGATGCGACACTCAGGATCGTTAGTTCGATCGGGGAACTACTGCTGCTCCTCTATAAGAGTGGCTTCTATAGAAGAGAATAAAACAGCCATCGAAAGATAACCATGACAATATATATATATATATATATATATATATATATATATATATATATATATAATTGAATAGGAATAGTTACTTGAAATGTTATCGGTTTTAAATGATTGGTATTAGATTAGAATTCATGAAACTATATAACTGAGTGTAAATTATTAAGATAAAATTTCACCATTGAATAACCCATAAGGAGTTGATATGCCATTAAACAAATAAACCAAACCAATTGTCCACTGTAAATGAAACATTTTACTCTGTCATTAAATCTTTAAAAGCTTTAGAGTTTATATCATTAATATTCTTTTTGCACTAGAAAAAAAACTGCTTCAAAATTATCATTTAGTGGGGACACTGTATGTATTGTTGTGTATCAATTTTTTCTCTAGTTTTTAACAACTCTGTCTTTTTATTGGAGTAAATTACAGTTTGTCAGCTAAAATGCTTTGATTGAGATGAAGTTGTTGTCTGTTTTAAAAAAAGCTTTATATAAGATATTGTCTAAAGTTTTGTGAAGGGTCATTATCATTCTAAAAGTTGCTCCCCATCCCAATAACATAAAATAGCTTCATATCAATTCTGACTTGGGAAGAAGTCAGAAAAATCCCATATTCCAAAAATTATTTGGACAGCTGAATTCATTCTTTGTGTTGCTTTTGTTTAACATTAAACAGCTTTGCCCAGGGTTTGAACTCCAGGTGACTAGACATGCGAGATGCTTTCAGCTGGGGTTAAAATAAATATATATATATATATATATATATATATATATATTTTCATACCTCAGCTGTATTAACCTGTGAATAGGTCTTCCATAGAAATGAAATAATACAAAAATGTACCTTATTTATTTTATTAGAAATTGGTTGTTTGCATATAAAAACAAAAATATGAGGCAGGAAATCCTTCAAAGAGATTATGACACAATAGCACAAGATAATTTAATAACAATAATTTTATTTTCTCATCTGTGGGATTGAAATTAGGTTGTGATTCATAACAATACCAAAATTACAAAACAATAACAGAAAGTAAAGAGACAATGTCAATGAATGGTTTTATAAACATTTGCTTATGTCATGATGTATGGATAAAAAAACTTCAGCTTCAGTTCCTTGGTAAATGTACTTGTGTGGAAAGTGTTGGGGGGGGGACAAAGTTATTTCTTAATTCATATCTTTTTTGTGTTGTCTATTTGACAAGCCAACATGAATTCATTGAGTTTTTATATTATTTTTCTCAGTTTTTGGAAGAGTTTCGTTCTTCTCTCCATGTTTGAAGTTGTATTTTTTCATTGTTTCATTTTTTCTATTCTGTTTCTTTTCCCACCATTTTCATGATTCTTGCAATTTAGATGAGATTCATTACCTCTGGATTTTCTTCAATCATCTCTGTGATTGATTCTTCATCTATTATCTTTGTGAAAGATGAGAGATCGATCAAACTCCTACCAGTCGTCTCCTCAACTTTATTTTTAATCATCTCTGCAATTTGTTCTTTTATCTATTATCTCTATACGGCGTGTGAGATAAAAGTTGATTGTTTGATGGGTGTGTCTTCAAACATTTAAGAACGACTGCCTCTTTCCATGTCTAGGCTTTGTCTGCCATCATCTCTATGATTTGAGAACAAATGCCTTCTTCAGTGTCTGATTGTTGTCTGACTTGGGCAATCATCTCTGTGATTCATCTTTTGGCATGCCATGGTTAGAGTCTGTCACCTAATATGCTTCATCCAGTTGGTGACTATCTCTTTTTCCTAATTTGAATATGAGACTATATTCAAGGTTGAATTCAAAAAAGGTACAATGGACAGTACCCTGATCTAATGTCATAACTATTCTGCCTTGTATGATTTTTCTATATATGTCCTTATTTGAATTTCTGGCTTTTAAGTCTAGACAGATTGACCTTGTTATTTGTTTCTATTTCTCTTTCCTTAAATTTGTGTCTGACCCTTCCTTGCACTTTTCATTAGTTCATATTGACCTTGTTTGATTTGCTTTTTCTTGTTCCGCTTACACATTCATGTGACAGTGTATACGTATGTACGTATGTATACCATATCAATTAAGTCGTTAAATAGACTTAAACAGAATAATCCAAAAGGAGTACTCAATGCACAGCTGATTAATATAAGTAAACATATATAAAGAAACCTATGCTGAGCAAAATATTATCAAGAACAAGAAAATTAATTAGTATTTCATTATAAATTTATTTCACAAAGATAAACTTAAACTGATTAAACCGATAAATAAAGTATCCATTATCATCTGATAATTTTCAAAATTTAAATAAAAAAGATACTTTTAAATCTAAACATTTGCCCTAAGTAAAAATATGACAACAATACTTGATTCTTAAAAAAATATATATTAAAATGAAAAAAAATTCTTTGAAAATCTTTTTATAAATAAATCTAGAATTTAACTGAATTAATGGATAAAATATCCGATAACATCCAATAACTTTCAAAAAAATCTAAATAATCGTAGATATTGGTAAATTTAAAAAGATAAACTAAAACAATTGATAAGAGTTAAATTAGAATTAAGCTATGCTAATAGATTCCTAAAAAGACAGATATTAAAAATTATAAAAAATTTTTTAAAATGAATTTACGATTCAAAATTTTAAATGAAATTCTATTAAAAACATTTGAACTGGTAATATGTTTATTAATAATAAATAAAAGATTAATACCAAACGATGGGCAGAAGTGAAGATTCAATTGAATTACCTATTGTGCATTGGAAGATTTTCTAATCCAGGATATATATATATATATATATATATATATATATATATAATAACCTATTGAACCTTACCTAAGATAAAATATATTCCTGAGGTTAATGGTCAAAAAGAAAAAAATTCTGTTCAAATCCATCTGAAGAATGACAATAGATGGGTGAAATAAATTTATAATGAAAAATGCTATTAATTTTCTTGTTCTTAATGTGTGTGTGTGTGTGTGTGTGTGTGTGTGTGTGTGTGTAATATATGTATATAGGTATGTAATGTATATATAATGTGTGTGTAATATGTAATATTAAACCAACACTAAAAGAAGCAGCAAACCAAATGTTTAACAACCCGGACATTAACTATTCGTACCGGTGACAATAATTTACATTATTTTAAATAAAATCAGACTACAACAAAAAAAAATTGAATGTATCCTCAAACTCTAAACCAAGTTTAAAAACTCACCAAAAAGCCCACTGACCAACTTAAAAAAACACATTAACAAAATTATCACAGCCAATAATGTAGAAATTGGATACATTAAACTAACAAAAATAACTGGAGATTACAAACCCGGATACATATATGGTAAAATAAAAATCCACAAACAAGGTAAACCAATTATTTCACAGATCCCTACTCCCGTATATCACATATCATAAATCCTCAACAATATAATAGTACCATATCCAAATAAATAGAGTATCAAATCAACACAGGAGTTCATTCAAATTCTAAACTCTAAACCCCCTCAACAAATGTATAATGACATAACTCTATGTTGAAAATCTTTTTACTAATGTTCCACTTCATGAAACCATAAAAATAATTATAGTAAACATCTATAATTCCCGCTCAATTCCTCTTCCAGCTATACAACCAAAAATTCTCAAAAAAACTCTTCTTACCTGTACTACAAAAGTTCCATTTTATGATCCCTCTGGCAACATATATATATATGTATACAAATTGATGGTATTTCAATGTCCTAGCATCTCTGAATTCTACATGTCTCACATTGAAAACAAAATATTTGAAACAATAACTAAACCCTAGATATATGTCTGCTATGTAAACAACATTTTCATTGCAACACACTCCTACAACGAAATTAACAAACTCAAACAAACTTTTAAAAAAAACTTCATACCACTGAACTCAACATTAATAAAAAAAAAATCCTTTTCCTTGATGTACTTACAGACTCGACTAATAATAACAAATTCCCATCTCCATATAAAAAGCCTATCAGCTACAATTCCACCCTACTTAACTACCACAGTGAATGTCCCTGAAAATATAAGATAGCAATTATAAAAAACTTAATTCATAGAGCATTTTTCATCTCCTCATCTAAGACAATATTTTACAAAGAACTTGCCGACATAAAACAAACCCTTGTTAATAACAATTTTCCTAATAAATTAGTTATCATCAAATAAAACTATCTTCAAAACATTCACAAAAATAATAACACTACCAACAATAACAACATTAACAGAATTAATCTATATCACAGAAACTACACAATAACTACAAATTAGACGAACAAGAAATAACCAAAATTATAAAAAGACACATTAAATTCTTTTGAAAAACAAAAATAAAAAAAAATCATCTACTACCCTAAATTTAGAACCTCAAACCTTATCGTTAAGAATAACACCAACTCTGCTAAAATACACCTTAACCAAACCAATGTTGTTGATCAATTTATATGTCCGTTTTGAGAGTGCCTCTCAAAAAACAAAAATAATTCTTATGTTGGCTATACAACCACAACGTTATCTCATCGTCTTACTTATTACTTTTCTGAAAATAGCGCCATAAAACAACATTTAATTAGCACTAACTAACTATAATTTTCTGAAATAAGGGAGATTCTCACAGATAATACAATAGTTATATATAAAAACAATAAGAAAAAACGATTACAAATCCTAGTAGAAATATGTATAAAAAGTAAAAAACCAAACATGAATAAAATAGTATTTAACACAGGCACCAATATATTAATTATCTTTAATAACTAAAAATCACTAACTTTATTAGTAAACCTTTTTCCAACCAAACATTTTAAAACAAAATGCTGAAAACGTTCCAACCGACAACGCTGAAACAAAACTCTACAAATTATTAAAACAGTAAAAACTCAGTCAACTCAAGCTACACGAACCCTGATGACAACCAAAAGTATGGTCGAAAGTGCTTCAACAGAAGATATGGAACAATTCCTTTACCACATAGATCCCAACACAAGAAAAATTACAAGGAGTCTTGAAAAAATAAAATTAAAAATAATAAACAGTGTTCCATTGTCTTTAACAAGACTTGTTTGAATAATAACTTGCTGCCTAAATATACACTCTTCAAAATATATATGTATGTGTGTGCGTAATATATATATATATATATATATATATGTGTGTGTGTGTGTGCTATTTATATATGTGTGTGAATTTTTTTATGCTAATTTTTAATTCTTTCTGGTGGCCACTTTGATAATAAAATGTCGTTTGGGCCAGCCCTGAAGATCTATTAGGTGAAACCTTGGTATTTAATTTCTGGGTCTTTTAGGTATTTTGGTATTTCATATATATATATATATATATATCCTCATCAAGTCATACTGATAGCACAGTTCCCTGACTCTCTCACTGTCCCCCCCATATCATCCGTCATTCTTGGTAGGTCTTCTAAACTTCATCCAATATTCATACAGAGATGATGTACATAAGCCTTTGCTGTTCAACAAATGCTGACGTGTCTACGTGTAGGAGTCCATAAGAGCATGTCTCTTTGGAGTTTGTCTTTACTTCTTCAACAGTACCCTGCCTGTCTTGGATTGTTTGTGAGATGAGAAGCTGTACAACTGCTGTTTTGTGGGGTGTTGCTTCCAGGATTTGTTCAAAACAGCATGTAGCATTCTTGTGTAGTTCCTATCTTGCTTTTTCTCTATGCATTTTGTTAGCATTCAGGTGGTGAATCCATGAAGTAGTACTGACACAGTCGCAGCTATGTGTGTGTAACTGTAATGCAGTCAAAATGTTACATCATAATGAGATTTTTGTTAAGTTGATATATTTAGAAATGCTCTTAAAGAATAAAATAATTTCCAGTTCAATTTACAATTACATAACAATTTTGTAGGATCTGTGTTTATGCTCAGTGTCATTTTAAAACCAGTAAATTCTTAATATAGTGGTGATAATTAGAAAAAACTAATTAGAATCTTTAGAGAAAGCAGCCACTTTTATGCTATAAGTAATTGGGCTGACTGGATTCTTTAGCCTTGAGAAGGAAAACTGAATTCAAACCAGCTTTACTCCACTTAAATATTTTTCTTGCGTCACAATCTACCTGTTGTGTAAGTGTTGGATAAATATGTACAGAAGTATTTATACTGTATAAAAATCACCCTGATTTAGCATTAAATAACCCACAAGGGTTGATATGCCCTAAAACACTAACCATACAGCCAACAGTATGAAAAACTGAATATTATATCTGAAATCTTTCTTCATACATCTTCTACTAAGTTTAAATTATGCTGCAACTAACATACAACATAGGATATAGACAAATATGAAGTAAATATATCTACTATTGAAAGAATTATCTAACAGTATTTGAACAACATGAACAAAGTATTGACCTTTTGACACACATCCTGCTCGTAGCTGAGGGTTAAGTAAATATTCACTCACACACCCTAGGGTCATTCAATAAATAAGGGGAATTTTTTTTTTCCTTTATGTAAACTCAGCATTATTGCATGTAATGAATGGCCCCTTTGAATATTGGTCTTAAAAAGTCATTAATTACAGTAGTATATCTGGTAAGTATTTATGTTTTTCTACTTCAGTAAATGAATAAAAGGTTGTCTATTCTTACTTCTGCATTGATATCTTTATGATATTTTCTTTTTCCTAGTGTTTATTAGACCATAGACTTTAATTTCAGGGGATTTTGTTTATGCTCAGGAATCAGGCAATATTCTTTTTTTGATTTATCCAAATAAAGATCAAAGTAAATAGTTATACAGCAGATACCCATTTTTGTTGCTGTTGGTTTTATTATGATACTAAGATAGACGCAACACTCAAAAACTAAATCTACTAACCAACTAGATTTTTTGCTAATAGAGTTAAATATTTACAGAACAAATTGCCTAATTAGATTAAAAACAACAATAAAGGGAAAAAATTTAAGATCAAATTAAATGATTTAAAAAATAATAGGTTTGGGTTGGTTTCTTTGTTTAATGGCATATCAACCTTTGTAGGTTATTTAATGCCAAATCTATTCTCCTAGAAGAACAGTAGTGGTACTATTTAACCCATAGCTGGGAGGATAAGGCGGTTCATACCTTTCCCAAGGTTATTTGCCCGAAAGTGAATGTAATAGCACGACTGGAGTACGAACTCGCGTACTACGATTTCACAGTCCATCACTTTAACCATTATACCACGAGGACACCCCCTCAAAAATAATAGTAAGAAAAAGAATTTAAGAGGGCATATTTTGGAATCATCGGATGAATTACTTAATGGAATTTGATCTGTATATAGATATTGTATCGATAGTGTTCGGTGCAAAAATTTTCTCTCTCTCCTTTTTTTTTTTTCTTGTTTTTTTTTTTTTTTTTTTTTTTTCAAGGTTGAATTGAGAAGAGGGTAAAAAGGGGAGATGCCCAAGGAGACATAATAAGTAATAAACACTCCCCTTAGAAAATTTAAGACAATTTTTCAGATCAGTTTTTAGCAAAGGCACCTGCTTAAAAAGATTTTCTTTTTCACATGTCCTTGCCATTGCTGAAGTATAGTGTACGAAAATCCACTGCCAGGTTTTGTGTGTGTATGGGGGTAATATATTTGGAATGTATCTTGCTAGTAACTCTATTACCTGATAGGCATTCCAGCCACAATTTGGAGTGTAAACAAATACAGATCAATGGATGATTCCTCATTCTCAATAAGAGGGCCTGATCCAGTGTGTGTATAGTGGGGGTGCAAATGATTGGATTGCACACAGGTAACCACAGTCATGCATATTTTGACATCTGGAATTCAGTGTTATATAGTCATTTACACGTTCATGCAGCATCACAACGATAAAGACGCAGGAAGGAAGATGCAAGAAGACTTCTTTAGAAAAATATTCACCTCTCACTTTATTGCAAGGGTTCGAAAGGGTTGTTCAAGGTTTGCGTGTGAGAGGGTGTTGGAGACCCAACGTAAACTTCATATTTTGACCCACTGTTATGACCGTCACGTTGTGTCTTTCTTGTTCTCCTGATGTTGGGGTCAACTCCATCGGGGCTTTCCAAGGGCCCCCTCGGTCGGGTGTGGCCTTCCCTACCACATCTGGTCTTTAGCTGTCTGGAATTCTACTGGCAACTGCTTTGGCACCCAACTCAACTCAATTATATAATAATTCAATGCCCACACGATCGCCCACTGGATCTTTGAAATAGAATGTTTAATTGTCATCAAGCGGAAATAACTGTCATGCAGTTCAGAGGTTACTCTCTTCCGGTGCATCACTGTAGTGGCACAATGGGACCTTCACCTTGTCCCATATCACAAGCCTTAATCCGCCCACGCGATCTCTTTCAATTACTGGCCATTGGAATGTGTCACTTCCTTCCGGTGTATCACCTTGGAACAGCGTTTTTGGGCTGGGTCGAAGGTCAAAATATAACATCAGGACTCAAACCTGCACAGTGAAAATAACAATGAAAAGCAGAGAGAAAAACCATGGCTACCAAATCCAAGTGATTATCTATGAAGGATGCTCTGAAAGTAATGCCTCCTATTTATTTCCACGGAAACTACAACATGTAGGCAGTACAATAACACTGTTAGATAGAGCAAGTTTTCAGCTACAAAATGTTATTCCTCCACATTATCAAACCCCTGTTCACTGGACTTAGAATATGCCGATTGTGTCCCCTTGTAGAAAGGTAAGACCCCCCCCAACTCCTCCTGCAATAAAAAGAGGTATATTGGGTATGACTCTAGACTGCATTCAGTGGTGAGGCTACAATTCTGGAACTCTTGGGAGGGTGAAGTTATCTTTTTTATTACCATTACTCCCAGGTCTACTCTGACCTGAAGTTGTAGTGCCTGTTAGGCTCGCATCTATGGGTGGCCCAATTGCCTGGGGCAGTAGAATACCCCAACTGCATCTCTGCAGAGGAGTAAGACTCCCCTAGTGAGTGTCCTAGATATGACACTAAACAATCTGATGGTGAGACTCCTGTAATGCTTTAGAGAATTCAGAGTACCCCTTTATTGCCTTTGGTCCCTGGTCCATTCTGGCTCGGAGTGGTAGCACCTGATAGAGTCCTATCCATGAGTCAAATAGAACTAAACTATCTACTTATGCTAAACTGAATTATTTGAAATAGAACTTTGTATATGTATAAAAATAGAATTGGCATTAAATAACTTACAATGGTTGATATGCCATAAAACCAAACAAACAAGTCCATTTGGATTTCTGTTTGCTATCAAAATTATTCATCTTTTGCAATATGCATGCACCAGAATTAAAATGATTCATTTTAATTCTGGTGTGTGCGTATTGCAAAAGATGAATAATTTTGATAGCAAAATTGATAGCAAACTATTTGATAGCAAACTATTTACCTGCTCAAAGCAGGTAAATAGTTTCAGTTTGTTAATCTAATCAGTTGGTTGAATTTTGCCCCCCCCACCTCCGAAAAAAGGGGGTGTTCTGAGTCTAATATCAAATTGATGATGAGGTTCCAGTTTGGAGTCACTCTTTGTTGCCATTACTCCCAGGTCCAGTTAGGGTCCCAACTATGGGTCAACTAGATCTGTTTAAGATAATTCATACTTTAGGACTGTGTACAAAAAAAAACTCTTAAGAAACGACTACACAATAATGTAAATATGAGTGTACCATTAATGCAATTCACTAATGCTTATAGGTTTGATAGAGTGTCGCATTGTAGAGAATTGAATTTGTCAGACTGGATTTAACAGTTGTTGGGTTTGGTCATGCTCAACCGCAGTTGTAATTCCACCATTTACGCTGTCAGTTTCAGTAAGTCTCAATCACAGTTGTAATTCCACCATTTACTTTCGCCAAAGTCTAAAAGAAATCTAAATTCCCTATATTCACTCACCTGGTTTTTACAACACCCATTTGACCTCTTATGCAAATGAGTCTGCTGTATAAAATAGGCAGTTTGGCACCTGCATGCGGGGCCCTCTGCAAATGGCGATTTGACAAGCGAGACAGCACATACATTTGGTATTCAGTAAATCACTGTTACATCTATTACACATATCAAATGGCAATACAGAGGATAAAGTTTGTAAATTCACAAATGGTTGGTCAGTGTCTCTGGTTGATATCCAGTGTTTAGAACTTATAGACAGTTGCAAGATAGCTGCATTTCTATAGTCAAAACTTCAAGTGTTAAATGGCCAACACAGATTTGATATTTTATAGTAATTTGAAGATTTGTTTTTTTTTTTTTTTTTTCCAGAAGGCAATGTCAAATGCAATTTTAGATGGGAAAACTTTTTTTCTTATACCAAGAAATCAATTCAGCCACTAATCTCTTGGCATGAAATAACCCTAGATGAGTTGACATGCCATTAAAATCAATCAATCCATTTTATATAAATCTACATTAATGAAAAAAAAATTTCTTTCTTCACCTCTTCAATGTTTCACTTTTTTTCCTTCATTTCAGACTGATTGCCGTGCAATAGCCAGTACTTGTGGTATCCCTGGCTCCAATCCCCAGCTAGAGGTTCTCCTCCAGTGGATGGTGGCCTCCTATGTTAAAGCCCCCGTCTTTATTTTTTACACAAAACAGAGTGAGAAACTTGCCCGTGTAAGTAATTCAATATTTTTCATTTATTTATTTTATCTTCAATGCTGAGCAAACTAAACCAATGGTTAAGGCATCCATTGTATCAATTCGATTTTGTAAAGATATGCGCCTTAAAAGTCTCATCTACCTAAGCACAAACTAAGCATTTCACTTTATGCTTAATGCCCTCTTCTGTCTGTTTTCCCCTCCAGTATTAGGAAAATAGTTAGGGAGACTGGGTTTTTAGCCTTGGTAAGACAACCAGTCTAGGAGAAAGAGAGCTGAATTTGAACTATCTGTACTCTACTTAATTAGTCTTGTGTTGCATCCTGCTTGTAGCCAAGAGGTTGGGTAAAAACACACATTTATGTGTGTTACTATTGTTTTTTTGTCGTTTATGCTAAGTCATGTATATTAAATTTAAAGCTATAATAATAACTGCCAAGTATTTGTGGTGTAATGGTATCTGTCAAAGGAAACGGACATGCTGACCCGAGTTCAAATTCTGGACAAGACTTTGCATTTCACATAGCACTAATACCTTCGGGAAATGTATGAATCTAACTATTCTCTCTCCAGCTATGGGTAAATAGTAGGGCAGACTGGGCTCTCTAATTATAGTGTAGTAACTGTTATAAGAGAAGTAAAACTCTGAATTCAAACCTGTTATAGCTCCGCCGGTTGGGGCCGTATCTCTGCAGAGGAGTAAGATTCCTTTCCACCCACCTAACGAGTGACCTGGATATGATTTTAACCAATCTGATGGTGAGGCTCGAGTCATGCTGAAGCTTTGGGAAATCCAGAGTAATCCTTCTTTGCCATCGCTCCCAGGTCCCTGTTAAACATTTGTCAATCTTAAACATTTTGGTTTTTAGATCTTCATCAGGGTGCCCGTGGTGTAATGGTTATCGTCGTAAGAATTGGACACGGCGACACGAGTTCAAATCCTGGACGAGACTGATTGCATTTTACATAGCACTAATACCCTTGGGAAAGGCATGAATCCAATTATTCTCCCTCCAGCTATGGGTAAATAGTAGGACAGACTAGGTTCTTCAGCCTTGGTGAGGCAACTAGTCTAGGAGAAGGAAAAATCTGAATTCAAACCTGTTAAACTCCACTTAAAAAATTGACCTTATGACATATCCTGCCCGAGCAGAGGGGTTGGGTAAATAGGATCAGGGCATGTAAATTATTAAATGAAATGAAATGTTTCAAATTTGATCTAATCAGTGTTCCAAAAATTATTCATAATAAAAATCCCTATCCCATCTATCTATCTATCTATCTTATTTAGTTAATATTTACTTATTATGAATTACCGGACCATTGGCCTAATGGGTAGAGTGTTCACCAATGGTCTGGGAGACCTGGGTTCAATCCCAGGTTGAGTTATACCAAAGACTCAAAAAATGGTACTTGATGCCACCTTGCTTAACATTCAGCATTATAAGGTAAGGATCAAGGGTAGAGTGGAGTAATCCAGAGAATGGACTAGCGCCCTCACCTACACCTCGGTGTAGTAGCTATTGAAAAGGGAGCCTTTGGGTTACTCTTGACTAAGGTCACCAACTTTACTTACTTATTATAAACATTCTGTAATATATTTATCCATGCTAACCTTCTATCTCTGTCTGTTTAACTCGGCTATCTGTTTATCTCTCTATCTTTCTAAATATACCCAAATGATGAAGCTGAATTATTTTAAGTAGAGTTAGTATCTTTTCAGCACCAATCTGACCATATAAGGAGACAAATTGAAAAAAAATGAATTTCTAAATGATGAATTTGACTATGTAAAAAATTCCTTTCTGCATCTTCAACATCCTAAATCTTTCATACGTGTCCAAATGAAAGCTCTCAAAATTCCCAAACATAAATGTTCTCCAGAAATTCCAAACAATAATTTTTCAGATAATAGTACATTACATAGTTGAATCATTTTTACCCTTTCACCAATGGTCTTGGGAGACCGGGGTTCAATCCCAGGTCGAGTCATACCAAAGACTCAAAAAATGGTACTTGATGCCACTTTGCTTAACACTCAGCATTATAAGGTAAGGATCAAGGGTAAAGTGGAGCAATCCAGGGAATGGAGTAGCACCCTCTCCTACACCTTGGGGTAGTAGCTATCGAAAAGGGAGCCTTTGGGTCACCCTCGACTACGGTCACCAACTTTATTTTACTCAATTACAAACATCATCGAAAGAAAACTAAACCACCTTGGAATTATTAAAACAGTCACAAACTCTTCAAAGACATTTAGGAATTTAATTAATCATAAAAATAACAGTACCCACATTGAATCCAGAGCCAAGAGTATATGAATTCCATGTCTGGATTGTAATAAAAATTGCATAGGTAATAAATGAATTAATTTATGAGCCTAAAAGAGATTTAAAAAGAGCAGATATAAATAACGGTTTGGTAAAAAAAAATAATTAAGAAACTAATCACAATGTTAATTTTGAAGATTCCAAAATGTTAGTCTCTATACATTGTAAAAAACCCAACAAAATTATTGAATCCAGTATCATTTCAAACTACAATACTATCAAACAGAGACTGGGTTTTTTTCAGTGTGTTTCCTTATTTAGTCTGATTGGTGCTGAAAATAATTTGGTTTCATCATTTTTATATATCTAGAAAGATGGAGTGATAAACAGATAATCAAATTAAACGGAGAGAGATAGAAAGAAGATCAACAATAATAAAGGTGGATAGATATATTATGAAATGTTGATAATAGATAGATACAAATAAATAATATGAATAATAACTTTAATAGATAGATAATCTGATATGATCTGACTTATTTTTTTTAAATAAATTTTTGGAACGCTAATTACATCATACAAATTTGAAAGAGAATGCTACCAATGGAAATAGAATGTTTTAAATCTTTCCCAACTTTTTCATTTAATAACTTACATGCCCTGATGAAGGTCTTAAAACTGAAATGTTTATTATTAGCAAATATTTCTGCAAATAAAATCATCCTCTGAAGACCTTGTGTTCATACTGTAGGATTTATTTCCAATTTTTTCCATATATATTTATAAAACACTGTATCCAATGTGGTGGTATTAGAATGGGAGAACTGTCTCCCAAAGTTTGAAATGGATGGTTATAAAGCTTAGATAAATTGCTATGAATGCTTGTCCTCCAAATGGCATTAGAATTTTTGCTTTATATATTCTATCAAATTAAATAGATATTGTATATTTTATTGGAGTTGAATTACCCAACTATGGGTTAAATAGTAACCACTGCTGTTCTTTTACAAGGATGGCTTTGGTATTAAATAACGCACACAGGTTGATATGCCATTAAACAAAGAAACCAAACCAAAAAGGGTGTTCTGGGTATGACACTAAACTGCATCTGTTGGTGAGGTTCCATTTCCGAAGCTCTGTGGTGTACCACTTCATCATCATTACTCCTATCCCCAACATTCGCTTATTTTAGTATACCATTTAGTTATAATATTTCACTTTACATACAACAATAATAATTTCAAATCTTTTAATTTATTGTCCATCATCATCATAACAACGACAACAGTCATAGAGACAGTTTTCAATGTTTTTTTTGTTTTCCTAATGATTAACATTCTTTGCCATGACAACGTAATTTTTTTTTTGTTTTTCAAAATCATTTTCTGTTGCTGCTTGTAACAAATGAAAATGTAATAATAAACATATAACCACCACCACTTCTTCTTCTTCTTCTTCTTCTACTACTACTACTACTAATAATAATAATAATAATAATAATAATATAAAAAAAATTTGAAAAATGAAAAGGAATAAAATAATAATAGAAAATGATGAAATGAATAGAATGAATTGAATCATGATGATGAAATAAAATGAATACAAAGATAAATAATAAATGTATAAAATCTCCAGCAAATTGTTTTTCACATTTTCTCTTTGATACGAAATGATGAAAATGTTTCCTCTAAAAATTTTAAAACAGTTTATCAGATTCAAACAAAACAAATGGCCATTTTGAACCACAAACTTTAACCCTCATAACTTGGTTCAACCACAACTTTATTAGTTAAAGCAAGTAACTTTAGAATTGCCTTGGGGTTGCCAGTGATCCAGAATCAAATTTATTCCAACAAAATTTAAAAAAAAAAAATTTTTAAATGGGTTTATAGTAGTCACCATACTGTCAAAAGGTCTGCATTTAGACACACCTAAATCTCAAGAGCTGTTAATAAGTAGAAGACAAGCCTTGTGAACAGGGAGCGTGGGCACTAATCTCAGTACCTAACTGAAACTTTATGAAAATCGTTGTTAGCTTCACAGTTCTATTGACTGCATGTCAAAAGAGCAAAAACGAATCACTTTGTAAGATTTAAATATTATATGGCCTAATTTCTTATGTGTACAAAGAAAGCTGAAACAATAAAATACTGAACTCAATTCTATCATTCTAAGCTGTTGAGTCACCTTTCATGGTCTGTCAACTTGGCTGAGTAATCACTGAGAGATTCTCTCTAGGCGAGCCATTTTGCATGCATTACTCAAAGAGGATATTGGTTTGTCTCTTTCATGTTTGTATGAATATAACAGTATTGTCTGTAACTCCCCTAGTTATACCCAACCATGTTGTATTTGTTTTTTAAAATAACTATCTGCCACTAGGTTTGGTCTAAAACCTAGTCAGCTCGACGAAAAAAGAAAAACAATTTCCAGAATTCACCTGCCCAATTGGTTGGGGCTGTAGAATTCAATGACTGTACCTTTGCAGAGGGGTAAAACTCCCATTCAATAAGTGTCCTGAATATGACACTAAACTGCATCTGATGGTGAGGCTCTAGTCCTGAAGCTTTGGGGAATGGGGAGTATCCCTTCATTGCCATTACTACCAGGTCCACTCTGACCCAGAGTGGTAGTACCTGATAGTGTTCCATCTTGACTGTGTGCAAATACAACTATTAGTGTATGGTAGCAGTACTTGAAATCATTTAGCTTTGTGCATCATTGTCATCGTAGTAGCAATAGTAGTAGTAGTAGTAGAAGAAGAAGAATTATTAGTGTTAAATAGGAATACTTGAAACAGTTTAACTGTGAGCAAAAAATGAGCTTTTGTTCATTTTAAAATTATGTTACCTATAATGGTATGACTCAACCTGGGATTGAACCCCAATTTTCTAGGCCATTTGCTAATACTCTACCCACTATGCTAATACATTACACTTATACACTCTTATAGATATGGTTGCACCTCTATGCATCTGCATTATTGCACTTATGTATGTGCACCCAGGGACAGAAGAGTATATAATGTCGCAAGATTTAATCTGTCAAACATTTTCCAGAACTAGGATTCTTCTTTCATGTACAATTCTCTTTGTTTTACTCTTTTCTATTCAGAAAAAAATGCATTGTGTACAGAGGAGGCACAGCTGTTAGGGAGAGGGTATTTAAAAATGCCTCTGTCCGGGGAGCCAAGAGGGATGGGACTCAAAAGTTTCATAAAAAGTAGTTCATCTATTGAATATCCCCTGACATTATACAATAACAAATCTTTCTAACTGCCCTGTTGACAGGTCTTAAACTTTGCTGCCCTCAGCAGAGAAGTAAGACCTCTCCATAGATGGGAGCTTAACAGATACTACCACTCCAGGCTAGAATGAATGTGGGAGTAATAGGAATGAAGGAGTACTTCACACTCCCCTGAGCTCCTGATTAGTTGGTTGGTTGTTCGGGTTTTATGGCACATCAACCTGTGTAGGTTATTTAATGCCTAATCCATTTTTATACAAATAATCAGTTCTATTTCAAACAATTCAGTTTAGCATGAGTACACAGTTTAATTGTCAAAAACATTTCTATTTCAAGTTATTCAGATTAGTCAAACAGTTCTAATTCAAACAATTCAGTTTAGTACGATTATAGTTTTTGGTCCACACTCAGTTAAATGTCAAAACAGTTCTATTTCAAACAATTCAGTTTAGCATAAGTATGCAGTTTAGTTCTATTTAACCCATTGATAGGGCCCTATCAGATGGTACCACCAGAGTGGAGCTGGGAGCAATGGCAATGAAGTGGTGCTCCATATTTCCCAAAGCTCCAGCATGACTGGAACCTCATGATCAGATTGTTTAGTGTCATATCTAGGACACTCGTTGGGAGGGGTCTTACTCCTCTGCAGATGTGCAATCAGTGTATTCTACCGCCCCAGCCAATTGGGCAACTGAGCTCTTAAACTTGAGCCTTACCATTAAATGCAGTTAAGTGTCATATCCAGGACGCACCTTTTGTAATGGTGTAAAGCGATGCACTGCGGAATCGTAGTACGCGAGTTCGTACTCCAGTCGCGCTATTACGTTCACTTTTGGGCAAATACCCTTGGGAAAGGTATGAACCCCCTTATTCTCCCTCCAGCTATGGGTAAATAGTAGGACGGACTAGGTTCTTCAGCCTTGGTGAGGCAACTAGTCTAGGAGAAGGAAAACTCTGAATTCAAACCTGTTAAACTCCACTTAAAAATTGACCTTGTGTCATATCCTGCCCGAGCGGAGGGGTTGGTAAATAGTACCTTTTGTAATATAATGGCCGAAGGATTTTGTTTTATATATCTTGCCTTTTGGTTTAGTTAGGCTGAGAACCTTTCGCTTAGTGCATGGGTTATTTAGGTGCAACATGAGCGCAGGTGTTCATGTGTCATTCAGAGATGTCAAAATAAAAATCCCAGATAGAAAATAGGACCAGGAGGTATGAATGACGTCACACACTGGAAGCATGGGCTGAGATTTGAGAAAAAGCAGTTAGCAGAGATTTTGCCTCTGAAGAAGAAGGTTTACTTTCGGAGATCACTGAGGCCTTGTGGCGGGTGGTGCGTGGCCAGATGGAAAAGTCAGCATAGAAAGATTGTGTATCACTCTCCTTATGTCAAAAAACCTTTTAACTCAAAGGTAATAAAAAGTTTCGTACCTGAACTAAGAAGTCGTAAGTGTTTTTGTGTTTCGGTATTCCTATGTTATATATATATGAGTGTTATGGACATTATGAATGTTTTGCATACCGGTATGAATATGTCTATTTCACATATCCGTGTCATGGGTATTGTAACAGCAGCAACTGGGGTCAGAAATCAAAGACACGAGTCTCGTACTGATGAAGTTGTATATCTTTATTTGTGCACGTGTTAGGCGTAAAATGTGTACGTTGTCCAATTATACACTCTTCAACGTGAAAACTGAAACAAAATAAATGCCCTCGTAAGTGTTCCAAAAGAGGAAACACACCACGAAAGTGATGATTTAAATCGAATCAATTCAATAGAATTCACATACTTACCTCTTTTTGCCTTGCTAGTGACCCACGAAGAAAAACGTCAGTCTTGCATGCTAATCAATTTGAAAAAGGCTGAATTCGCGCCAGCCGGTGTTCAAGCCGGAAGTCCCTCCCACACCTTCTACCCGGAAGTGACCGGTGCAGGAGGCAAAATTCAATCAAAAAACTATACCGGCTGAAACGCAAACTCTTACATTAACAGGTATGTTACACTTTGAGGGAAGAATCTTATCCCTCTGCAAAAGATAAGGTTGATATATTCTACATATTGGCAACTGATAGTTTACTCCCTTAAATGATTTCAAGTAATTAACTATAATCTTTTGTAAACAATTGTAGTTTCAAGTACGTGCTTAGAGCTTCGATCGACAAAATCAGAGAAAATGGCTTCAAGCTGACTAAGAAAAGAAGCAAAAGGTACTATTTACCAACCCCTCCGCTCGGGCAGGATATGACACAAGGTCAATTTTTAAGCGGAGTTTAACAGGTTTGAATTCAGAGTTTTCCTTCTCCTAGACTAGTTGCCTCACCAAGGCTGAAGAACCTAGTCCGTCCTACTATTTATCCATAGCTGGAGGGAGAATAAGGGGGTTCATACCTTTCCCAAGGGTATTTGCCCGAAAGTGAACGTAATAGCGCGACTGGAGTACGAACTCGCGTACTACGATTCCACAGTTCATCGCTTTAACCATTACATCACGAGGACACCCGAAAAAAAGCAAAAGGTACCCCGCAAAAACAATCACAGACGCCGACTACGCTGATGACTTAGCGTTACTGGCGAATACGCCTAATCAAGCAGAGACACTACTGCATAGTTTGGAACGAGCTGCAGCAGGCATTGGCCTCCATGTCAATATGCACAAAACTGAATATATGTGTTACAACCAAACGGGCAACATTACCACTCTAGACGGAGCCTCTCTGAGGCTAGTGGACAAATTCACCTACCTAGGAAGTAGCGTCTCATCAACAGAAAACAACATCGACACACGGCTGACGAAAGCATGGACGGCTATAGATAGGCTCTCAATAATATGGAAATTAGACCTGACCGATGAAATGAAGCGCAGTTTCTTCCAGGCAGCGGTTGTATCGATACTGCTATATGGATGCACTACATGGACGCTAACCAAACAGCTGGAGAAGAAACTTGACGGCAACTACACAAGAATGTTGAGAGCAATATTGAACAAGTCCTGGCGACAACACCCCACGAGACGCCAACTGTACGGCCACCTGCTTCCCATCATGAAAACTATACAGGTCAGATGAGCCAGACACGCTGGACACAGCTGGAGAGGCAAGGATGAGCTCGTAAGTGACGTACTACTATGGACCCCCACATTTGGCCAAGCAAAAGCAGGACGACCAGCCCGAACTTACATACAGCAGCTATGTGAGGACACAGGATGTAACCCTGAAGACCTGCCGGAGGCGATGAACGATAGGGAAAAGTGGCGAGAGATGGTCAAGGATATCCGTGCTGGCGGCACGACATGATGATGATGATTCTTAATACAAATAATCTGCATACAGTTCGATAGTTTTAACTATTCCTATCTAATAATAGTTCTTTTTAATTGTTAACCATTTGTTTGTGCCCAGTTGTATGGTTTCACGTATGCCTATCTAATACAAATAATTTTCAAATAGATCTATTTGACCTATAAATAGGAACCAAACCAGTATTACCACTTTGGGTTGGTTTCTTTGTTTAATGGCATATCAACCTTTGTAGGTTATTTAATACCAAAGCCATCTTTGTAGAAGAACAGCAGTGATACTATTTAACCCATAGCTGGGTTCATGTTTTTTCCAAGAGTATTAGTCCAAAAGTGAATGTAATAGCACGACTGGAGTTTGAATTTGCTTACTTTGGGGTTGCAGGCCAACACTTTAGCCATTACAACATGGAAACTTGCCCTACAACTCGGGTTCATTGTGAATCTGGGAGTAATGGCAATGAAAGAGTATTTCACACTTCTCAGAGCTAACAAACTGTAACCTGATTGCCAGATACTGTTTAGTATCTAGGACCCTCCTCCCCTCTTTTTTTTTTTTTCTCAAAGGGAGGTCTTACTAAAAGCCTATTCTAAGGCCTATCAGCATGGTGGTTTTGAATGTGTTGATTTCTAGTAAACTATGATAAATGTAATTCGCATTATGACAAAAATTTGCTTTTGTCAATTGTTTGGTTGTATGGGTTTTATGGCATAGCAACCTTTGTAGGTTATTTAATGCCAAATCCATTTTTATACCAAAAAAATCTCTTCTATTTCAAACAATTCAGTTTAGCATGATTACACAGTTTAATTGTCAAAAACATTTCTATTTCAAGCTATTCTGTTTAGTATAAGTAAAGATTTTGTTTACACACTATTAAATGTCAAAACAGTTCCATCTCAAACAATTCAGTTTAGCATAAGTATGGAAATAAAATATCAAAACATTTCTATTTCAAGTAATTCAGTTTAGCATAATGTTGGTTGGTTGTTTGGATTTTATGGCATATTAACCTTTGTAGGTTAGTTTAGCATAAGTATGGTTGGTTGGTTTTTTATAGCATATCAACCTTTATAGGTTATTTAATGCCAAATAAACAGTTCTGTCAAGCCATTGGTCAAATGGTTAGAATGTTCATCAATGGTCTGGGAGACCAGGGTTCAATCCTAGGTTGAGTCATACCAAAGACTCAATAAATAGTACTTGATGCCACCTTGCTTAACACTCGACATTATAAGGTATGGATCAAGGGTAAAGTGGTGCAATCCAGGGAATGGAGTAACAGCTTCCTCTACACCTCGATGTAGTAGCTATTGAAAAGGGAGCCTTCAGGTTGCCCTCAACTACGGCTGCCAACTTTACTTATTTCAAACAATTCAATTCAGCATAAGTACACAGTTTAATTGTCAAAAACATTTCGATTTCAAGCTATTTAGTTTAGTCAAACAGTTCTTATTCAAGAAATTTAGTTTAGTATAACAATAGTTTTTGTTTACACAGTTAAATATCAAAACAGTTCTATTTCAAACAATTCAGTTTAGTGTAATTACAGTTTTAGTGTCAAAAACAGTTCTATTTCAAGTAATTCAGTTTAGCATAAGTATGCTGTTTAGTTCTCTTTAACCCATAGATGGGGCCCCACCAGGTGCTACCACTCTGGGTCAATGCTCATTTTTTGTACAGTTAAATGGTTTCAAGTATTTCTATCTAATACAGATAATTCTATTTACTATTACTCATTTGTTGGCACACCATTTGATGGTTTTGAGTATTCTTATGTAACAGTAACAATTTAACATCAGTTATTTGTTTCCACTCAGTTAAATGAATATATATATTTATAAATGGATATTTTGAAGGTAATTTCATTTTTAAATGAGTTTGGACTAGTTTGTTTGCACCCTAGTATTGCTATTGTTTCTACACAGTTAAATGGTTTCAATTATTGCTATTTAACACTAATAATTCTATTCAATACTAATTATTTATTTACAGACAGTAAAGTGGTTACAAGTATTGCTATTTAACACTAATAATTCTATACAACATTATTCATTCATTTGTACACAGTCAAATTGTTCCAAGTATTACAATGTAATATCAATAATTCAATTGAGGCATACAGTTAAAGATTTTCAAGTATTGCTATTCAACGCTAGCCATTTGTATGCACACAGTTAAATGGTTCTAAGTATTACTATGTATAACTAACAATTCAATTAGATAATCATCTGTTTACACACAGTTAAATGGTCAACCAGTTCTATTTCAAACAATTCAATTTAACATAAATCATTTGTTTGCGCACAGTTTAAATGTCAAACATTTCTATTTGGCCGATAGATAGAACCCTATCAGGTGCTACCACTCTGTGGCAGAGTAGACCTAGAAGCAATGTCAATGATGGGGTACTCTGCATTCCCCAAAGCTCCACGGCTGTGGCCATCAGTTTGTTTAATGTCATATTCAGGACACTCTTTGGCAAAAGGGAGTCTTAACCCTCTGCAGAGATGCAATCAGTATATTCTACAGCCCCCACAGCTGACTGGGCTGTTGCCAATTGAATTTTGGTCCTAATTTAAATTACATGGACCTACCTATTGTTTTTTTTTGGGGTGGGGGTCAAAATTCCATCTTCAGTGAAGCAAATACTTTTTTAATATTTATCAGTCACACATTTTAAAGTTAGCCTGATCTAAATATTTGATACTGTAATTTTGGGCTCCAAAATTCTGGAAAAAAAATTCATTTAATATACCTTAATTCACATGCAATTAAATGTTTTAATGTCATTGTACAAATAGTTATTAAACTAATGGAGTGAGGTAATTGGCTAAACTGCTGAACCGCAGCCTCAAAGGAAATGAGATTGAACGCCAATTGCACTATTTTTTTTTACAACTTATCACCATAGAATTTCTTCCTCATCATTATTGTACATACATCACTTTTCTCCTCATCAGCTTTCAGTTGGTTTTTTCATATTGGTGACTGTTGCGTGTCAGAGATGAATGGGTATAAATCATGGTTGAATAAATTCTAGTGTGACTGGTCGTGAAAGAAACTAGCTAGGGTACCATGGACAACAATGTTTTCTTTGTCTTCTTTCTTTTTCTTTCCCCTCCCTTCAAATTCTTTGGGCCTTGTGCTCACCAAAAATTGTAAAATTTCATTTTCTCTTTTTGGAAATAAAGAAATGAGCATGAACTCCAATTGCACTATTAAATTCACACTCGGACTGATACCCTTTGGAGTGGTTCATAGTGAAGCTATTTAACCCATTGATGGGTTAAATAGTATCACTGCTGTTCCTCTTCATCAATGGCTTTAACATTAAGTAACCCATGACAATTGACATGCCATTAAAGAAAGAAACCAGGAGGTGCCCGTGGTGTAATGGTTATCATTGTAGGAAATGGACACAGCAACACGAGTTCAAATCCTGGACGAGACCGATTGCATTTCACATAGCACTAATACCCTTGGGAAAGGTATGAATCCAATTATTCTCCCTCCAGCTATGGGTGAATAGTTGGGCAGACTGTGTTCTTCAGCCTTGGTGAGGCAACTAGTCTAGGAGAAGGAAAACTGAATTCAAACCTGTTAAACTCTGCTTAAAAAATTGACCTTGTGTCATATCCTGCCCGAGCGGAGGGGTTGGTAAATATGCATTAAAGAAAGAAACCAAACCAAGCCATAAACTAATGGAATTAAGTTTTAAGGAATAAACTCTTCAGATTTGCCATCAGAATCAGAATTACCAAAGTATAGATTGAAGAAATTATCTTCTCTCATTTTGCATTGTTGTTAAAATTGGCCATAACTGTAGAATATGCCGACTGTATTTTTGCAGAGGGATAAGACTACCCTCAATGAATGTCCTGAATTTGACACTAAACTATCTGATGGTGAAGTTCCAGTCCTGGAGCCTTGGGGAATGTAGAGTACCTCTTCATTACCATTACTCCCAGATCCACTCTGACCCGAAGTGGTAGTACTTGTTAGTGTCCTATCTATAGGTTAAATAGAACTGTTTAACCATTTACTATACTGGAAACCATTTAACTATGGCAAATAGAACTATTAGTGTTAGATAGCAATACTTGAAGACATTTAACTGTATGTAAATAAATGAGCTCTTGCTCATATGAAAATTGTTACCTTCAAACTATTCATTTACAAATTGTATATGTTTAATATACATGTATTAAGAGAATTTGGCATTAAATAACCTACGAGGGTTGATATGCTATAAAACATAACCAACCTTGTTCAGATTTAAGTTTGATTCTTGTTCAGTGCTAAAAAAAAACTGTAACTTGACTGCCAGATACTGTTTAGTATCATAGCCAGAACCTAATTGATTGGTTGTTTGGGTTTTATAGCATAGCAACCTTTTGTAGGTTATTTAATGGCAAATCTATTTTTATACAAAAAAAAAATCTCTTTATTTCAAACAATTCAGTTTAGCTTGAGTACAGTTTAATTATTGAAAAACATTTCTATTTCAAGCTATTCAGTTTAGTATAAGTAAAGATTTTGTTTACACACTGTTAAATGTCAAAACAGTTCCATTTCAAACAATTCAGTTTAGTGTAAGTACACATTTTAAATCTCAAAACAGTTCTATTTCAAGTAATTCAGTTTAGCATAATGTTGGTTGGTTGTTTGGGTTTCATGGCATATCAACCTTTGTAGGTTTAGAAATATGCTTCACAAGCTATAAATGTAATATGCTAATCAGTTCTTACAACCTCTTTCTATTGGTCAGTAAAAATGAAATGTTCATACTATATCCTGTGAAATGTGCAAAATTCCAGTAAGTTCCCCTCTATCAAAAACGAGTTAACTTAGTTGATACTTTTATCAATTAGTTTGTACTCTGGTTTCAATATAAGGGAATTTGGTATTTAGGCCCCCATGCATATACTGTATCCTCGGGTAAAGATCAATATTTTCCTTCAAGGTGTTGTAGTTTTATGTTCCATCAACACATTCTTGTGCAAATATTTAAATTTTAAAACTTTTTACAATAGATCAAAGCAGGGATGGAGAACCTTGTTTAAAAGTCACATTTAAGTTTATCTACTTGGGCCACTCAAGAAATTTTTTGTCTTCTTACTACAAAATCTTTAGGGCTTATCAAATTGTTCTATATCGACCCTGTGTGGAGGGATGAATAAAAAGTTGGGAGGGTGATTATACGCATGAGGATATATGGGTGGTGAATTTACTAGTTTGCATTCATAAATCTCTTAATAACAGAACAAAAATTTCTGGATTATATAGAGTTGTTGTTTGATATTATATACCCAGGAGAATATCTGATTGAGTGTGATGGTCACGAGTGATATGTCATTCACAGACAATCTGTTCAAAACATATGGGTCATTTAAATGAATTAACAATCTGGCTTTGAAGAAACTGTTTTTTGATAACAACTTGTTTATCTACATAAACCTCATCAGGAATTTTCAAGAAAATTTTAAAACTTGATTCAAGGATCTTGTAAACAAGGAAATTCCTGAATGGATTATTTTTCAATTTGATGTCGAAGTGGAAAGTGCAAATTTAAACACATTTCTAAAAGAAGCATTTATTGAAATTACTTTTAATCTTAACGTAACATCTATGAACATACTTAAAGGAATTGGATAATATTGGATGAAAAAACAAAACAAAAAAAAAAAAAAAACTGTAGCAAAATATGCCAAGCTTTGTGCAACTGTTGAGCCAAATTTTACTTTCTTTTTCAACTTTGTATAAAGTGGAATCTGGGTTTAACCATATGCATCATTTACTAAACAGAGAATGTGGTGATATGCAGCTCAAACTCACAAACCTACAATGTAGTATTCATGATCTCCTCAGTGCCCAACAAACTCATCTTTCCCATTAAAAAATAATTCAAGGATTAAATGGTGCATTTTTATTTATTGTTTACTTATGTAAATTGTATGGTAAATTAGTTATACTTTGTAATTTAATATTCAGTTGATTTATTTGGGATGAATGGAAATTAAATTTGGTTACAAGTAAAAAAGTTTAAAAAACCCTGGTTTAATCATTTAGTTCAAATTTAATCAATATGTACAAGTTAAAAGAAATGAAAAACTTTTCTAAACTTTTAATGACTCAGAAGTTTATCTTCTAGGCCACTGAAGAAATTTTTGATATACTTGTAACAAAATCTAAAATTTAAACTAGGGCTTCTTAAACTGATCCATATCGACCCTCCCCCAGGAATGAATAAAAAATTTTAAAGATTTCTATTTATTCTTTTCAAGAAACCATTGGGTTTTCAGGCGGAAATGTATAATTCTAATTAAGATCTTTTGAAAAGATCATAGAAAGCTGTATTTGAAGATTTAGGTCTTAAATGGCAGGTTACTTTTTCCTGTACTATATAGGCAATAAAATAGTCTGTAGTGATAATTCTATTGTAAAAAAAAATCAATCTCTTTCCTACTTTTGTTGATTATTTTTACTCTTCACTTATAAATAAAAAAAGAAAATGCCTGTCATAATACAATACAGGCTTGTTTCATAAACTATTAATTAATTTGGTGATGCTGTGTATATTATAGCTCTCTGTTAGACTAAGCTTAATGACTGTCTATAGCTTCAGGTGCAAATTCTTATCTCATCTTCAGATTTTCTCTCATAAATAGGATTTTAATTATAGAGATGCTTATGATGTAATGGATATCATCATGGGAAATGGCACCGTCACCAAAGTTCAGATCCTGGACAATGTTGTTTCCATTTCACATAGCACTAATCCCCTTAGGAATGGCATGTATCTAACTATTCTCCTTCCAGCTATATATAAATAGTAGGGCAGGCTGAGATCTTAAACCTTGGCATGGCAACCAGTCTAGGAGAAAGAAAAATTCTGAATTCGAACTCTGTTTAGAAATTGACTTTATGTCACATCTTGCACATTGTGAATTCATACAATCGTGTTTTTGATGTTGTACAAAAATTTTAGTATTAAAACTGAAAGAATCGGGCATGAAAAGTAAAAAGAAGGGAAGGTGAGTTCACAAGCGTCTGAAATCTCTACAAACAACATCTCAAAAGAAATTTCATATTTTAAATTGGTTTGCATTCTAATTTAAACAAAAAGCTATCATCCACAGGTCCTTATCAGCTTTCTGTGGTGCATATTGTATCAGAGTAGTGAATGAGAAAAATCAACCAACCTTAGCACTTAAAAAAAAAGGGTGGTAGGGGAAGAAAAAAAAAGGAAAGAAGCTTTTATATGGTGGGAAAAAAAAGGAAAAAAAACCCAAAGAAGCCAACTTTTATATGGTTTCACATGTAGGTCATCATCATACATTATCCTAGATCCCAGCAGTCATAACTACTGTTACCCTCTTCAAGAGTTTCAGGTCAAAATTGAGGACAACATTACAACCTTTTTTTTCTTCTTTACTTCTTTTTCTTTTCCTAACATATGTGGCTGGGAGTGATGACGGCTTCTACTTAGGTTACTTTCTGTAATGGATCAGGTGGAGAAACAGTCAACTAGAGATCTTATTGTACAATTCATCTAAGACTGGTAGGCATGAGGCAAACATTTCTACTGAAATAGCTGACAATATATTAACAACCTAATCTAACCATCTTATTTATCAAGAACAAAGGATGTAAGTTTTTTAGGAGAGAGAGAAAAAAAACTTCTAAAAACAAGGTCATTTTATAAATTCTGACCTTGTATACACCATAAAAAAAAAAAAAAAAATTGAAAAGCAGAATTGACTTACTAGAAAGGGGCACCCAGTCAGTATTGAAACCACAAAAAAATTGATGAAGCAATACAATTTTTCCTGAAAGGAAATATGTAGCCATTTACAAAGCTTAGCTTAGTTTGGCCCAAGGCCAGAAATATGGAGCACCCAGTTTTACTATTTACCCATAGCTGGAGGGAAAATAGATTCATACCTTTCCCAAGAGTATTAGTGCTATGTGAAAAGCAATCAGTGCTGTCCAGGTTTTAACTCGGGTTGCCTTGTCCATTTCCTATGACGATAACCTTAACCAGAGCACCTCTGAATATGATTGCACAGCATTTGTAATTTGGAATTATTCTTGGTATATTTCTAAATCCATTTTTGCTTTTGAATATATTTGAATGATTCATTGCTGATTCTGCATGCAAAGTTGTGATAAAAAGTACTGAAACTGACCCAAAACAATTTTTAAGTTTTAAAATTCAAACGAAAATGTGTGTGTTAATTGAGCTGCTTAAATAATAAAGTGATGAAGTCAACATCTTAGTGGCAATTCTTAATTCATTCTGGCAAAACACAGGTGCAGCATTCCACACCCTTCTTCAGATCAGATTAGCCTTTTATTTTTTCTAGTCTCCTAAATGAAAAATTCATTCCAAGAGTAAGATTTGTGAACATTGAGGACATTAAAAGTAATACTATGGTATAGTTTCAAACTATATCAAAAGAAAAATTTCCAAGGCTCTTCAGTGAAGAGAAAACTGGCTATTTTAAGGAAAATAAATAATTTTTATATTGTTCATTTCAGTCTTAATAAATATAAGTCTTGATATTATTTGAAGACACCTGTGTGTATATGTGTGTGTGTGTATACACACACACACACACACACACACATATATATATATTGAATAAGTTCACAAATTATTTTAAATTTGGTATTTCGGTTTTTAGTATTGCATGTATGAAATACTAAAAATCTAAATGCCAATTTTGAAATCAATATATATATATATATATATATATATATATATATATATATATATATATATGTGTGTGTACATTTATGTGTGTGTATATATAGTTCGCCAATGGTCTGGGAGACCAGGGTTCAATCCCACATTGAGTCATACCAAAGACTCAAAATATGGTACTTGATGCCTCCTTGCTTAATACTCAGCATTGTAAGGTACGGATCAAAGGTAAAGTGGAGCAATTCAGAGAAAAGAGTAGCACCCTTCCTTACACCTTGGTGTAGTAGTTATTGAAAAGGGAGCTTTAGGATTGCCAGCTTTACCTTTACATATATAGATATATATGTGAACATGTGTGCATATTTTTCAAGTCCTTTTACTGTTCATAAATTCACTTTTGAATGTTACAGGATGTTCCCGCCACATATCATTACTATCCAGACACTGGAATACATAAACACTAGCATTTGATTTAATGTTGATATTTTTATTTTATTATTAAGTTCTTAATTGTCTTTTCAGAGTCACTGACTGTTTTGATTTCAATGTTGTTTTTGGTTTTTTGTTTGTTTGTTTTTTTTGGGGTTTTTTCAGTGATTTTTGTGGCTGAATTGTTGGGTAAAATATATCTGTAATAAATTATTACTGAAGAAATTAATGTTAGGAATTTTTGGAAAATATTCTCATTTGTGAACTTTGAGAGCTTTTATTTTTAGCACTTCCTAGGAAGGAATTAGGATAGATGTCAACATAGATAGACTGGTGTCATGTGAATTTTTTTTTTTTGTTTTATGGAAATATGTTAGTTTTGTAAAATAAATTTCAGACTTTAATTACATTACCCAGTTTTGAAACAGAACACGACAAACAGAAATAGAATTTTTAAAACTTTCTAAGTTTTTCATTTTATTTAGCAAATGTAAAATTGAATTTGAATAAAGTTCACAATATACATCATCATCTATTCAGATGCCCTGATGAAGGTTTACTGTTTAAAAGACCGAAACATTCAATGTTGGCAAATAATTTAACTATAAATATAATCATCCTCTGATGACCTAGTACATTTTCATATACATGCATATATATATATATATATATATATATATATATATACACACACACACACACACATGCTTATAATGTAATGGTTATCATCACAGAAAATAGATACAGCAATTAGAGTTCAAAACCTAAATGAGGCTGTTTATATTTCCCATAGTACTAATACCCTCAGGAAAGGTATAAATCAAACTATTCTCCCTCCAGCATTGGGTAAATAGTAGGGTAGACTAAGCTCTTTAGTCTTGGTATGACAACTAACCTAGGAGAAGGAAAATTCTGAATTCAAAGCTGTTAAACTCTGCTTAAAAATTGATCACATATCATATCTTGCTCAAGTGGAGGGGTTAGGTAAATGTACACACGCACACATATGTGCGTGTGAAAAATAAGTGGAAAAGTGGATGAATAAAGATGAAATATTAATAGAATCCGTTGTCTGTGTTTCAGTTTATCCACTTATTTTTCATGTTTTGTTGAATTCTTTCAATTTGTTATTTTTCCATGTGTGTGTGTGAGAATTATATATATAATGTGTGTGTGTGTGTGTGTATATATATACGAGGTGCATACAATAAGTTTCCAGACTTTTTTTGTATGGGTACTTTTATTGATAGTACACACATGAAACTCTAGTCCCCTTCAAAATAATCTCCTCTGGCTGCAATGCACTTGTACCATTCCAACAACTTCTGGAAGGCCCCATGGAAGTCCTCTTGTGTGAGCGTGTCAATGACCTTCGTCACAGCCTCTTTCATCTCCTCAATTGTCTCATAACGACAGCCTCTGAGCTTAGGGAATAACCAAAAGTCACAGGGTGCAAGGTCTGGACTATCGGGAGGGTGAGGAACTGTCTTGATGCCCATCTTGCTCTAATAGTCTGTGACAAAGATGAAGTTGTGGACTGGTGTATTGTCCTGGTGGAAATGCCATTGACCCGATTTGAAGAGTGCTGGCCTCTTCCGACGGAATCTCTTCCTGAACTCCCTTAAAACCTCAACATAGTAACCCTAACCCTAACCCTTTGGCCAATCAACTGTGGTGTATTGACTTCCTTACTCCTCCCACACCTCTCATCATCCCTCACAGACTCCCTGCCTCCCTTTAATCTCTTATGCCACTCAAAAACTGATGCTCGATTCATACAAGATGCTCCAAAAGCAGTCTGAAGCATTTCAAACGTTTCTGTGGCATTTTTTCCAAGTTTAAAACAGAATTTTTTTGCATATCATTCTTTGAAAGTGTCAGATTGGATTTTTGAAATTCTCCAGCTGTGACAGTCAGGCTTTAGTAGGGTGTATTCCAATTCCGGCTGTAGCTGTTCATTTGAACCTGAAATCATAAAAATTGGTCAATCCTTTCATAAGATGTATAGCAATAACATACTGAATTTTCAAAAGTCTACAACAATTTTAAATGCCCATACAAAAAAAGTCTGGAAACTTAATGTATGCCCCTCGTATATATATATATATATATATATATATATATATATATATATGAAATATTTAGTAAAAACAATTTTGAAAATCAGATTTTCCAAAATTTTCTTTCTATAATACACACATACACAAACAAGGCATATCTTAACTCTTTCCAGATAGCATTAAACTGTCTCTCGTGGTGAGGCTCCAGTTCTGCAGCTCTGAAGAATGTAAAGTCATCTCTCATTGCCCTGGATTCACTCTTACTCAGTGGTAATACCTGTTAGAGTTGAATCAATTTGTGACAATGTTTGAAATTAGTTTTCGAACTATATTCAGTACTACTTTTAATATTTTTATTACATGCAATATTATTTAATCTCTCTTGGATTAACCCTTATTGGACTGGAACTGAGTATACATGTTCACCTGAGACTTTGGAACCAAGTTAACTCATTTTTGAGAGTGGGATACTTTCTCAAATCCTCCATATTTCATGTGACATAGTATACACATTTTATTTTTAACGTGGAATTGAAGGATTTTCTTCTAAGAATATTTATCTGCTATGAAGGAAAAGATTGATCTATCTGATAAAATAAAATGGTATTTCTTCCAAGCTGTGCCTGTGTCAATACTACTGTATGGATGCACCATATGGATGCTCACAAAACACATGGAGAAAAAGCTAGGTGGAAGCTATACTAAAATGCTATGAGCCATTTTGAACAAGCAAAATAACAGCTGTACGGACACTTACTTCCCATCTCAAAAACCATCCAAGTAAGACAAACAAGACATGTGGGACACTGCTAGAGAAGCAAGGATGGACTTGTAAGTGACATCCTTCTATAGACAGTGTTGACCGACCAGCAAGAACATATTTACTGCACAGACACTGGATGTAGTTAGGAAGACCTGCTGGGAGCAATGGATGATAGGGACAGATGGAGAGAGAGAGAGAGAGAGAGAGAGAGAGAGTCAGGGAAATCTGTGGTGTCAGTGTGACTTGATGATGATGATCAAGGAAAAGAAAATATTTTAGTTCTGATTGTTAAAACAAAGAAGTAAAAAAGAATGTAGAAATCTTATTATAATTTGCCAAGTGTACATCTGTTCATCTGTTTACCAGCCTATTGGCATAATGGTTAAAGTGTTCACCAATGGTCTGGGAGACCGGGGTTCAATCCCAGGTTGAGTCATACCAAAGACTGAAAAAATGGTACTTGATGCCTCCTTGCTTAACACTTGGCATTATAAGGTACAGATCAAGAGTAAAGTGGAGCAATCCAGAGAAAGGAGTATCACCTTCCCCTACACTTTGGTGTAGTAGCTATTGAAAAGGGAGCCTTCTGGTCACCCTCGACTATGGTCGCCAACTTCACTTAATTTACGTCCATTCATATGACTAAGATTCCCCCATTTTTAGCCAGATTTTAAATAATTTCAGGAATTATTAGCATCATTCTTGAAAAGATTTTAAACTCTATTTAGCGAAGATTATTTGATCTTTATTTTACTCCTCTAAGTGAAACTACTTTCTTTGCCAATTGAGTAATTCCAAAAGTTAACACCATGATTTACAGTTATATGTTCTCTTTGAAGGTCAATTTCAAATAATTTCTTTAACTGATATAATAGAAAAGTGAAAATTTGGCATTAAATAAGCCTTGAAGGTAGATATACCATTAAAAAGATTTACTTATTTATGGGGATGGGGAGCTCCAGTGGTTAGTTGGTTGTTTAGGTTTTATAGTATATCAACCTTTGTATGCTATTTATTGCCAAATTCATTTTTATACAAATAATCAGTTCTATTTTAAACAATTCAGTTTAGCATATGAGTACACAGTTTAATTGTCAAATACATTTCTATTTCAAGCTACTCAGTTTAGTCAAACAATTCAAATTCAGACAATTCAGTTTAGTATCAGTATAGTTTTTGTCCACACATGGTTAAATGTCAAAACAGTTCTATTTCAAACAATTCAGTTTAGCATAAGTACACTGTTCAGTTCTATTTGACCCATAGATAGAACTCTATCAGGTGCTACCACTCTGAGCCAGAGTGGACCTGGGAGCAATGGCAATGAAGGAGTATTTCACATTCCCCAAAGCTCCAGCATTACTGGAATGCTACTATCAGATTGTTTAATGTCATATCCAGGACACTCATTGCGGAGGGGGTCTTACCCCTCTGCGGGGATGTGGTCTACTGAGCCACAGGACACTTGTTGGGGGAGTCTTACCTCTGCGCAGGGATGCAGTTGGTGTTGGATACTCTCATGAAATGTGACTAAATAAGGTGTATTTTTCTAAATAGCCTGTTTTGCAGTCCATACTGTTTTTTCTTCATTGGTATTGCAATGCTTGGATCCCATTGATCAAAAAAATGTTATCAACAGCAGATATGATGTCATCATATGAACTTTTCAGCCTATACTCTTACTCTGTATATTTCTCAAGGTTTCTTCTTTTCAGACAGCAAAAATTTAATGGCAGACCTCTGTTCAAGCCTGGAGCACCCTGTTTGATTTGGTGCCATTTTGAATAGCCTAAAAACAAATATTTTTGCAAGATTAGAATAATTTTTGTTATCAACCATTTTCAAACAATGTAGACTTTACATTTATGGAAAAAGAATTTGGAAAAAATAAATTATTTTGCTCTTTTTTTTTTTTTTCCAAAAATTCTCCTTTTTATTGAATGACCCTTAAAACTTATCCTAATAAGTGAGTGTAGTAATGGTTAATGTGCTGAACTATGACTTCTTAGTACACTAGTTCAGACTCCATTTGTACTATCACATTCACTTTTAGACTAATACCCTTGGTAAAGTTATGAACTCTCTTTTCCCCCCAGCTATAGGTTAAATAGTATCATTACCGTCTTTCTACAAGGATGGCTTTGACTTTAAATAACCCACAGAGGTTGACATGCTATTTAACGAAGGAACTAAACCAAACTATACATGTAAGTAGTACTGGTCTGTTTAATTACTTATGGTTGACGAAACACATCCTTTGACTTCGATAAGATTCCTTTTTTTTTTAATTTTTTAAAATTGTTTCTTTTGTCATATCTGAAAACAGTCAGTTTGTGTTCAATAAGAGCTTTGTTTCTTCATGGACTGTGCTGTGACAACTGCTCAAGCAATAATGGTAAAGAATTTGTAATATGTCGTTTCTATTGGAGCCAATCAAAAAATATGATGTCGCTAGCTGTGGAAGGGGTGATATGATAATTTTTCACTTTAGTTTTTTTGCTAAGCTGAAGTAGTTACACTTGTGTACAACAGATGTTTATCTGTGTGATAGATCATTTTAGGAAAGAACACTCACTCACTCTCTCTCTCTCTCTCTCTCAAATATGTCTGTGTGTCTGAAGCAACATTATCATGTGACATGAATGGAACTTTATAATTTTTAGTTATTCATTTTTTCCATCATCTATCGACTATAACTTCAAATATTTGTAATTTTAAAAAATCCAACTTCCAGTATTGGGCTAAATCATTAATGTTATCATTCTAATTTGAGACTGGTGTCACAATTTATTTCAATTCCTAATAATGAACTACATGGTTTCCCCTTTCTAAATAGTCCCTTTCTGCCACACTTCTATGCACTACTGGAAAGATTCTTGTGGGATGCCTTTCAGCTCTGTCGTTACAGCTCTCTTGATATCCTCACACCTTCAAAACAGATTCCCCTAATAATCCCCTTGATCTTGAAGAAAAGAAATAAGTCACACAAAGTAAGATCAAATGAATAAGGAGGTTGTTCCAGTATAGTGATGTTCCTCTCAGCCAGGAACTGCCAGATGCTCTGTCAGAATACACTCAGGCCATGCACTACCAGCTGCATGATCATCTGACCCCTTTGTTGTGTTTGCTTTCTCAGCAAGTTGAAATGCATATCCAGGATGGTTCTACAAGGAAAGAAATAAGGCAGAAACACACAAGAGGTTGAATAAATATTTTTGGAGTGGAGAAGCTTGTGTGACCTTTTTTTTCCCCCTCTGCAAAATCCATTAACTAAAAAAAAAATTCTCAGCTTATCTTCATGTCTGTCTATTTTTGTTCTCCATTCTCTGGTTCCCTCTCCCATCTTTTCTGTGTCTGTATTTTTCTCAGCCCATCTCTTTATCTGTGGTCTAGTAGTTGACTAACTTCCTCTCTATATATATTTTGAGTTGTTTCCCTGGCTTGGCCCTCTGCGTCTCTGTCTCTTGTGTCAATCTCTTTCTTATTTCCAGTTGCACATTCCTCCTTTTTCACTGATCTCTGGTTGACCTTGCGTATATATATGGAGGGGTGAACATTCCTATTTCCAGACCCCTAAATGGGTACACACATACACACACATGCTTTCACATAGACCTAAGCTTGTATGTAGTGTCACAGCTCAGCACACCCAGTTTCATTAGTTTTCTTTAATGCCCAAATCTTTGGTGATAATCTTCCAAACATTGTCCTTTTCCATGTTCAGCTGACTTGTGATCAGTTGAACCATCAACCGACGATTGCCACACACCACCTGCCTTATCCACTCGAGGTTGGCTTTAGTCCTGCTTGTTGAGCCGCCTACTTCTGGAGTCAGCTTTCATGTCCTTGTGCCCCTTTTTGAACCTCAAAAACACAGCATGGTGTTACTTCTGAGCTCTTGATGAAGCATTTCAATTGCTTGTGACGCAGTTTTTCCCTAACCGAATCAAAACTTACAGGTTTATTCATTCCTCAATGCTTTTAGCTGAACAACCTGAAAAAGAGATGTAAACAAAAGCAAGGAAAAAAATGCATTGGTTGCAGAAAGCTAAGATTACAGTTATATTGTTTGCCAATGGCCTGGGAGACCTGGGTTCAATCCCAGGTCGAGTCATACCAAAGACTCAAAAAATGGTACTTGATGCCTCCTTGCTTAACACTCAGCATTATAAGGTATGGATCAAGGGTAAAGTGGAGCAATCCAGGGAAAGGAGTAGCACCCTCCCTTACACCTTGGTGTTGTAGCTATTGAATAGGGAGCCTTCTGGTCATCCTCAACTATGATCGTCAACTTTACTTACTTCCAACATATGTTAGAGGATTACAGTCTGCTTATCCCTCTTTTGTCCATAGCTCACACAGCATACCCAGTCCCATGACTTTTTAGACTGACCTTGTGTATATTGCACTATGAATATTTTTCACTATAAAATTATAGTGGAAAAACCCGTGGGAATTTCATGGTTTAATTCGTCAATGGCCCGGGAGACCTAGGTTCAATCCTAGGTTGAGTCATACCGGACTCAAAAAATGGTACTTGATGCTTTCTTGCTTAACACTCAGCATTATAAGGTACAGATCAAGGGTAAAGTGGACCAATCCAGGGAAAGGAGTAGCGCCCTCCCCTACACTTTGGTGTAGTAGCTATCGAAAAGGGAGACTTCAAGTCACCCTTGACTTCAGTCACCAACTTTGCTTTAATTTGGACAAAATACGATAAAAAATATCGAGATTAAATATTCAAATGATCAAATTTTAAAATTCACATGACAACAGCCCAATCAACTGTGGCTGTATAAATCACTGACTACATCTCTGCAGTGTGGTAAGACGAATCCTACCGATGGGTGTCCTGGCTATGACACTAAACAATCTGATGGTGAGGATCCAGTAATGCTGGAGCTTTGGGGGATGTGGAGTACCCCTTCATTGCCATTGCTTCCAGATCCACACTGAAACAGAGTGGTAGCACCAGATAGGGTGCAATCTATGGGTCAAATAGAACTGTTTGACATATAAACTATATGTAAACGAATAACGGATGTTTACTTGAATTGTTAGTGATACAAGGTACAGAAGCAAAGTATGGCATAGGGAGGATTGTATTCATGCCTTTACTACAAGGTGCAGAAGCAAAATATGGAATAGGGCATATTGGATTCATGCCTTTACTACAGGGTACAAAGCAAAATATGGAATAATTTTGAAAACATTTTTTAATCTGATTAGTCCAATTTTTGAAAAAAACACGATAAATCTAAATTTTCATGATTAGCTCTATTATTCAAGCATATTTTCATTAAAATTCATTCCAATATGAATAAGCAAGAAAAGAAATGATAAAGAATCTGTGATTTGCTTTACACCAAAACCAAGCCAAAAGAATTTCCAAAATAATTGTAGTTTCTTTATGGCCTCCCCCTTGATTATGCTATATGGGGCATTTGGGAAAACAACAAATGCAATTTCCTATCCAAATATTGGTTTGCTTAAGACTGTCGTTGAAAAGATATGGAATAAAATGTCTGAAGACATCCAAATCTTTTCAAAGGCATAAAGTTGGCGACCATTAGTCGAGGGTAACCCGAAGGCTCCCTTTTCGATAACTACTACACCAAGGTGTAGGAGAGGGCGCTACTCATGATGATACAATAATTTTTAAAAATGGCAGCCATATTGAGTAAATTTACTTTTTTGTGTCTATCGTGTTTTGTTGTTTATTTCTTAAAATTAAAATTAACTTTGTTTTATAACAGTTGTTTATTATTATACTTGAATGTTCCTAATTTTGCTTCTGCACTCTTTCCGTAGCAATACTTAGAACCATCTGATTGTGTTTTATAGCAATACTTGTAACCACTTCACTGTGTGCAAACAAATGATTAATATTGAATAGAATTATAAGTGTTAGTGTTATGGTACCTACCTTATGGACTATAATGAACTCTTCCTCTTACTATGAATACCGGGAGAATATTCATCTCGGTGTTAAGTTAACTCCAGCCTAACACATTGGCAGTCAGATTGACGTTCAACACTCTTTTACTCTTGCTGTATTTATACTTTTGTTCAATGTACTTGTTTCACGTAATCCTGAGTTCATGCCTTTCTTCTGGACCTTTTACTGGTCTACAACAGTTAGATAGCAATAATTGAAATCGTTTAACTGTGTAGAAACAATAGCAATACTAATGTGCAAACAAATTAGTTCTAACTTATTAAAAAGGAAATTACTGACAAATTATTCTCTTACATATCATGTATATATATTCAAATGTGAGCAAAAAAATGAGATCATTTAAAAATGTTATTAACAAAATCTGTGTAGAAATCATATATTTATATATATATATAAAGAGGATTTGACTTTAAATAACCTATGAGGTTTGATATGCCATAAAACACTACCAAATCTACCAGATGAAAGCATGTGCATAACAGAGCAACTTATACAACAAAGGGATGATGTCTACAGGTCTAGATGAATCACTGCTAATTTATGAAAAAAAAACGCAATGAAAACAGTCTCAATACTTTTTGAAATGCAGTTTTTGGTGAAACACAGGATTGTGTAAGTGTAGTACCTTCTATACTCATCAGCTCTCCATCTGTTTTTTTTTCTTCTTTCTCAAACTCACAGCTTCATACCATATAAAATAAAGGATTTCAGAAGTGCTTCGACCAACATTAACATTTAAAATAGATGGAAATAATTTCTAGAATTTTTAACCATAGGAAATCTTGAGAACTTGTTTATAAGTGTCGATATTTATAGACTGTCATTTCATCATCTTTAAGTGCATCAGTATGTAATGAAGTCATGGAAATTTTATTGTATGCATGTTTGCTTCTTGAGTATATTTAAATTTTATGGAATTAAAAAAACAAATAAAGCAAGTTAAATTCCAATACTGCTTGAGTATTTTAGTAAGAGTGTTGTTACAATTAAATCATCAAGGGGAAAGCTGGTGTGCTACTTTCAAAACCAGTTTGCCTGCCGTTCTGTGTAATAAAAGCATGTATGCATGGGTATGAAGAAGGTGTTAGTCTATCCCTCCCCCATTCCTTACTATGATACATGTCAAATCCTGGTTTTGCATAACAGTCATTTTCATAGGAAATGGAATCCGGGACCTGAGTTCAAATCCTGGCCAGGGTTGTTTGTATTACACTTTGCACTAATGCCCTTTGAAAAAACATTAATTCATCTCTTCTTCCTGCTATGGGTAAATAGTAGGGGTAACCTGGATTCTTTTGATTTGGTAAGGCAACCAGTCTGGGAGAAGGAAAACTGAACTCAAACTAGCTTTGCCCAGTCGGCTGGGGCTGTAGAATACACTGACTGCATCTCTGCAGAGGGGTAAGACTCCCCCCAACGAGTGTCCTGGATATGACACTAAACAATCTGATGATGCGGCTCCAGTAAAGCTGGAGCTTTTGGGAATACGGAGTTGCCTTTCATTGCCATCACTCCCAGGCCTACTCTGGCCCAGAGTGGTAGCACCTGATAGGATCCTATCTATGTCAAATAGAACTGTTTAACATGTAAACTGTGGACTTATGCTAAACTGAATTGTTTGAAATAGAACTGTTTGATCATTCAACTGTGTATAAACAAATGACTCGTGTTTAATTGAATTGTTCGTGATACATAGCAATACTTGAAAACATTTAACTGTGTGCAAACAAATGATTTATAGTAAATAGAATTGTTTGTATTAGATAGAAATAAGGGAAAACATTTAACTGCATCCCCCGACAAAAAATGAGCTCATATTTTATATCTATATTGTTAAGGATTTGGCTTTAAATAACCCACAATTGTTGATATGCCATAAAACTAGCTGTACTCTTTTTAAAGAAATTGACCTCGTGTCACATATTGGAGGGGTTAGGTAAATACATGCATGTTAAATTCTGAAGATAAAGGTTAGTAGCTATTAATATACCGACTTTCTATGTGCCAGGAAAATTATTCTATTATTTAACTTTCTTAAAAGAAATATATGTATAGCTGATTTCATTTATTTATTGCTTTGAAGTTTGTTCTTTTTTTTTTTTTTTTCCAAGCTTGAGTAAAAAAAAAAAAAAAAAAAAGAATAAATGGGGGCGGGGGAGACATTTTTCTTATAACCATAGAAAAAGATAAAAGGATTATAAGTTATCACCTGAACAACCGTCCACCCCCCTTAAAAAGTGTTAGCATTAAATTGTTTAAAGTTGTTTCCACTACTATTACCCCCTGACAATACAATGAAGGTTTTGGTGTTTATTTTAACCCTGGCAATGAATAAATCTGCTAGTCTGTTGTAGTTGATGGCTACTGTATTTGAAAACTTCTGTCAGCTTACATTATATATGCCTCATTTTGTTCATAATGTAATAATAATGTCTTACAGTTCAGTCTTCATGCTGATTTGTAAAACCTGTTGAAAAGGTTGATTAGTGAGTTAGTCATAGTACTTATTAGTAAAAGGTAATAACAAACTACTCGGTGGGATAAAAAATGTATCAAGACTAAAAGTTTAAATTTTTTTAAAGAATTTTAAGATGTGTGGATGTTGTATAGCAGAGAAAGACGACAACACTGATGTATAAAGATATAATCAGCTTCTCTTCTTTTCCTTTTATCACCTAAAATGTACGGATGGGTAGAGTGAGAGAGAGTTGAAGATGACTGAGTTGCACACACAGGGGCCGAGGTACAAATCTTCGGTGAAACCTCTTCTGCTCTGGATCAAAACCTCTCTGATTATATAATATCCCTCCTTCTAGTATGCCACGCGCACAATTTCTCATGGTCATACCTCCAGTCTACTGCCTACACAATGCACATGATCGTGCTTCTTTCTAGCATGCCACCCACACAATTTATGCAGCATTTCTGCTGAGAACATCTGTGTCCTGTTTGCTTTAGGTATCAGGTGCATTTCCTGTTAGTTTTGTTCCTAATCTCTGACTTCTACAGATGCATTGACAGATATCTTCAAGATGTCTTCAAGTCAATATCTATCATGGGTGGCTGAACAACATATAATAAAGGGATGATGTCCAGATATCTAGACTGCAGTCTAGACTAGTTAATGCTAATTCTCAATACTTTTTGATCTGCAGTTTTTGATAAAACATAAAATGGTACAATTTTTTAGTTTCCTCAACTAAAAGGTTACTAGGAGTCCCTGTAGCATAATGGCTAAAGTACTGGACTGTGGCCTCAAAGTAAACGAGTTCAAACTCCAGTCTCGGTATTATGTTCACTTTTAGACAAATATCCTTTGGAAAGGTGTGAACTCCCTTATCCACCCAGTTGTGGGTTAAATAGTACCACTGCTGTTCTTATACAAGAATAGCTTTGGCATTAAATAACCCATGAAGATTGATATGGCATTAAACAAAGAAATCAAACCAAACCTAAAAGTTCACGTCAAGAGCAATATTTAAGGACAGAGAAGATGTTACAGGAAATACGATAGTGCAGTTTTGAAGTTTATCAAAAGAGGAGTTTCAGATGTGCTCTGACCAATGAAAAACTCACAGGAACAAGCTTGTTGGAGTCCAAGGGGAGATAGAAGTATTTAAAAAATGAAAGTTTCTTTTATTATTCATTTAGTAGATATTGGCTTCAGCCTCAATACTTTTAGAACATTCCTCGTATGGTTGTCATAAGTGGAATAATATTACTCTCAACAATTGTGACTTTAGATGAGTCTGGAGAAAAGGCTAGACAGTAACTAGACGAGCATGCTATATCCTGTTTTGAACAAATCCTGGAAACAACACCCCACAAAACAGTAGCTGTACATCCACTTACCTCCTATCTCACAAACCATCCACATAAGAAGAACGATATGCAGGACGCTACTGGAGAAGCAAGGACAAACTCATTAGCGATATTCTTCTGTCGACCCCTACATATGGACACACCATTGGTGATTGACCAATGAGAGCTTACAACAACTCTGTGTAGAGACTGGATGGAGTTTGGAGGATCTACCAGGAGGGATGAATGATAGACTGGTGGAGAGTGAGTCAGGGGAATCCATGCTGTCTGTGCAAATTGATGATAAGCGTACTGTATCTTCTTCATTACAATGTACATTATTACTTTTGTAAGTTTAATCTTAATAAATAAAACAGAAATTGGTCATATATAGTAGTGATACATAGTTTTACAGATGATTTATAGCCCAGTTGGCTAGAGGTGTAGAATACGCTGACTGGATTACTGAAGAAGAGCCCCCCCACCTCCTCATTGCCATTACTCCCAGGTGTACTTTGACTTGGAGTATTAGTACCTGTTGGGGTTCCATCTATGGGTAAAATAGAACTGTTGAATCATTTTCTATACTTGAAACCATTTAAATGTGTGCAAACAAATGACTGATGTTGACTAGAATTATTAGTGTTCTATAGCAATATTTGAAACCATTTAACTATGTATAATCAAATGAGTTCTAGCTTATTTGAAAATAATGTTACCTTCAAACTATTTGTTTATAAATCATATATATTTAAAATGTATATATATATATATATATATATATATAAACAGGATTTAGCATTAAATTACCTGCAAGGGTTGATATGCCATAAAACAGAATCAACTGACCAGATTATTTATTAGTGTAATAAGTTAGATTCACATTGGATGACCCATGAATATGACAGTGTGTCAAACTCATTAAGATTAGTAAATATCTGCAAAAAGGATTATCTATGATACTGACCTTAAGAAGAATATATTTTTTTTTATTAAACTTATTCATGTCTGCTTTCAGCATCTCTTAAATCAATGTCAACTGACATCTTATAAAATTCAAATTATAATTAATTGTAAATGAAAGAATAGATAAATCAGGGATAGTATGCAACATTCTACGAAACAACAGTTGTATGGCCACTTACCTCCCATCTCTAAAACCATCTAAATAAGATGAACAAGATATGCGGGACACTACTGGAGAAGCAAGGACAAACTCATAAGTGATGCTTTCCTATGGTCTCCTGTACATGGACGTTCCAGTGTTGGACAACCAAGAACTTACCTACAACAGCTCTGTATGGACACTGAATGTAATCAAGAATATCTACTGAGAATGATAGATAATAGGGACGAATAGTGAGAGAGAGTCTGGGAGATCCATGCTAGCTGTGCAACTTGATAATAATGATGCTATTATCAGCATTTATTTATTATCTCCTCTAACACTGTAAGTAAAATGTACTAGAGTGTTAATAGATAAGTTATAAAAAAGAAACAGCTGATGGTAGAAAGACAAGTTGACAGAGTTCAACATCTCATCCAGTAGGCTAGGTGTAATACAGTATGCTTCATCTTACACCCCAAACTGAAAACAGCAGTTAACCAGGTCACCAGACTCAATCAGCCATCTTAGTGGTGGTGAGAGCTGGCTCATAAAAATGGGTATTCTATGTTTTCTAATAAAAGATGATGGACTATTTGATTCGCCCTCTCTTTTAGTGTCTGGAGTATGAGCCAGCAAGCTTTCACACGTATGAAGAAAGGGTGAACGTCACAAATATACAAGAAGAGATGGTTCTTATTTGAATCAAGAAACTACACCACACAGTTTCCATTATCCATCTCCCTCAATTTCTATGGTGCCCCAGTCGACTGGGGGCTGCAGAATACACTGACTATCTCCGCAGAGGAGTAAGACTCCCCCAACAAGTGTCCTGGATATGACACAAAACAATCTGATGGTGAGGCTCCAGTAATGCTGGAACTTTGGGGAATGCAGAGTACCCCTTTATTGCCATTGCTCCCAGGTCCACTCTGGTCGTACCTGATAGGGTCCTATGGGTCAAATAGAACTTATGCTAAACTAAATTGTTTGAAATAGAACTGTTTATATGTATAAAAATGGACTTGGCATTAAATAACCTACAATTGTTGATATGCCATAAAATCAAACCAATCCAACTTCTCTGGCTTCTGAACTGCATGGAGAAAATAAAGAAACGAAGATCCTAATACTTGTGATGATTTCTGCTTTTGTTTTTCTTTTCCCCTTAATCAATGATTAGTCATCACTAACTACACTACACTCCTTTCAGAAATTTAAATGATTAGGGTGAGCACAAATGCTGACCCCTATGATATGATTAATTAACTGATTGGATTAGAGATTGATTTATTCTCTTAGATCAATTTAATACTTGTGCCACAGTCACAAACACATATATTAAAATCATATCCTCATTAGTCCAAGTTGAAAATGTGGTCAGAGTAACCTGGGCGTGAACATTTTTAGACCCTATTTTTCTGATGCAGGTATTATTGGGGAACAAGAAAGATTTTTGTAAGCAAACCAGCTGGGTTACCCTTACTGCACTTTTAACCTAGACTAAATAATATATTTCAAATCTATAATTCTCTTGTGTATAATAATATTCCTCTCTGTTCAACAAGAGGCTTTGGACAGAAGCTAAGTCTGCTTTTCTTTTTTAGGAATTGGGGGATGAATTAAGTGTTCCTTGACTATTAGAATTAAAGAATCGTATTTTTATTATGAGTAAAGACTGCACGTCACTGCATTTGTTTTGATGTTGGCATGGTGCTCTTTAGTCTTCTTCTTTTCTTATTCTTTATTTTTATCTTTGCTTCTTTTTTTTTCTTTCTTCTATTTTTTTTTATTATTGATTATTTTAAACCCTCGATGTCACCTGACATAATCGTGTCTCTGTTGATACAGCCATTGTGGCTGGCAAGATCTCTTTTTCAAAGCTATTCTTGGGGGGAATGTACTTAACCCAGACCGAGTACAAATAACTTTGAAACCTTCTATTTGTCTTTATGATTTGGGGTCACACAGACACATGTCAGCTCTTAACTGGTTTTATATCATAATTATTTACTATAGATAGCCCTGTAGGTGAGGCTTTTAATATGCCAACTTTATTTTCAGCAGAGTGGTAAGACCCCCCACCTCTCCCCCAAAAATTGTTCTAGGCATGACACTAAACTGCATCTGGTGGCAAGGCTCAACTTCTGGAACTCTGTGGAATTTGGAGTACCTCTTAATTTCCATTACTCCCAGATCCACTCTGACTGGATGTAGTACTGCCTTTTAATTGCAATTATTTCTAGATCCACTCTGACTGGGTGTAGTACTGCCACTTAATTGCTATTACTCCCGGATCCACTCTGACTGGCTGTAGTAGTGCCTCTTCATTGTCATTATTTCCAGATCCACTCTGACTGGGTGTAGTTGTGCCTTTTAATTGTCATTACTCCCAGGTCCACTCTGGGTGTAGTAGTGCCTTTTCATTGCCATTACTCCCAGATTCACCTTAACTGGGTGTAGTAGTGCCTCTTAATTGCCATTACTCCCAGATCCACTCTGACCCAAAGTGATAGTAGCTGTTATAGTCCTTTCTATAAGTCTATTTAGAGTGAGGATTCTAATTAACATATCATAATTATCTCTGTTAGATTAGAAATTTTGCTGAACAAAAAAAGATGTTCAGTATACATGCAGACCCCAGAACATTATTGTGGTTTGGTTTCTTCGTGTAATGGCATAGTAACATTCATGAGTTATTTAATCCCAAAGATGTTGTAGAGTAACAGTGATGATACTATTTAATCCCTAGATGAGACGGGGGTTAAGGAGGATCACAATTTCCCCAAAGGTATTAATTCAAATGTTAATAAAATAGCAAAAGAATTATTTTCAAAATTTCCTTATTCTCTCTAAAGCAATTTAAATTCTAATGAAAAAACAAAATCCTCACTATCATGTGCCATTCTTGTTGGATTACAGTTTAAATATATATATATATAATCTCTCTCTGTGTATCTATTTATATTTATCTCTCTATCTAATGGCAATGAAGGAGTACTCCACAATTTCCCAGAACTCCATGACCACTTGCATTTTAATTTCATATCCAGGACACCTTTGGGGTGAGAAGTCTTACCCCTCTGTAGGGAATACAGTTAACATTGTCTAAGCCTTGCCAACACGGCTGTTAAAATTTTTGTTGCAATTGTAGGAGTTCAGTTATTCTGTTGTTCACAGAATCCGCTGTTGGTAATCCTAGATTGTAGGTTTCCTTTGGTGTTAAAATCTAAAAGATATGTCTTTCTGGCAGTTCAACAAACAAATTACATATTAGGGCATTTGCAAACTATCTTAAATGCTTTCAGTCCTCATCTCTGATTGGCCGATTTTTGCCAGGAGTGCCACCTGTTGCCAAAAAAATTCATAAATAGAAATGACAATTTTGCATACATCTTTATACTAGGAGAATCCAACCAGGGTGAGTAGACTAGAATTTAAACATTAAATTTATCTTTCATGTGTTTGTAAGATTTAAATCCAAGATGCAATTGTCCTTGGAAAAACAACATGGCTTAGATAACTCAAAGATATGTATAAAGTTCGGTTGAAAAGTTCATAGGCTGACCAAGATACTCTCTTGGAGTCCTTCTTGCATTCCCTACACTTTTTCTATGATTTTGCAGTTTTTGGGTCCCATTGGATCAAAAAAGTCATCAATAGCAGATATTTCATCATTATATGACCTTTGCTGCTCAACATTATATGCTTAAATGAGGCTAGTGTACAATGTTAAACACTATAGTTTCTGAGTATAGCATTTCAATGTAACTTGGAAGAGACCATGTGGCTTAGCGGCTAATGTGCTGGTCAGCAACATTTCAGTAAACAATTTAGAACTCCAGCCGTGCTATTTTATTCACCTTTTGACTAAAATGCCATGAAACCAAGAAAAATAGTTTTTAAAAATCCCAAAATTTTGTTCATTGGGTTTCATGGCATATCAACCCTTGTAAATTATTCAATGCCAAATCCTATTTATTAAATATATATGATTTGTAAACAGTTTGTTAACATTTTAAATGAATCAGAACTCATTTGTTGGCAGCCCAGTCTGCTGGAGCTGTAGGATACAGTGACTGTATCTCTGCTGAGGGGTAACACCCCATCACAGTGAGTGTCCTGGATATTACACAAAATGGTGAGGCTCCAGCCCTGCAGGTTTGAGAAATGAGGAGTGCCCCTTCATTGACATGGCTCCCAGGTCAACTCTGGCCTGGGGTGGTAGCGCCTGACAGGTTCCTATCTATGGGTCAAATAGAGCTGTTTGACATTTAAACAGAGTGCAGTGATTTGTGCGAAATTGAATTGTTTGAAATAGAACTGTTTGATCATTTAACTGTGTGTAAACGAATGACTGATGTTTAAATAAAATGTTAATGATATATAGCAATACCTGGAACAATTTAACTTACTTGACTTATGCTAAATTGAATTGTTAGAAATAGAACTGTTTGATCACTTAACTGTGTGTTAATAAAAGAGTGATGAATTGTTAGTCTTACATAACAATACTTGAAATCATTTAAAAAAACTATTAGTGTTAGATAGGAATACTTGAAACCATTTAACTGTGAAGAAACAAATGCGCTTTAAGTAAGTAAAGTTGGCGACCATAGTTGAGAGTGACCTGAAGGCTTCCTTTTTAATAGTTATAACACTGAGGTGTAGGAAAGAACACTACTCCTTTCTCTGTCCAAACTATTCGCTCACAAATCATATATACTTAATATATATGTATAAAGAGGATTGGCATTAAATAACCTACAATGGTTGATATGCCATAAAACCCAACCAAACCAAATCCTATATATTTAATATATATGTATAAAGAGGATTGGCATTAAATAACCTACAATGGTTGATATGCCATAAAACCCAACCAAACCAAATCCTATATATTTAATATATATGTTTAAAGAGGATTGGCATTAAATAACCTACAATGGTTGATATGCCATAAAACTAAATCAAACTAAATTAAATAACCTACAATGGTTAATATGCCAGCAAACTAAATCAAACCATTATTTTTTATATGCAGTTAAATGATTTCAAGTATTCCTATCTAACATGAATAGTTCTCTTTAGTATTCATAATTTGTTTGCATTCAGTTAAATGGTTTCAAGTATTGCTATCTAACACTATTACATTCTGCATCAGTCATTTGTTTGCACATAGTTAAATGGTGAAAAAGTTCTATTTGACCCATAGATAGGACCCTATCAGATACTAACACTTTTGATCTGAGTGGACTTAAGGGTAATGGCAATGAAAGGGGTATTCCACATTCTTTAAAGCTTTGGGACTGGAGCCTCACCATCAGATTGTTAAGTGTCATAAACAAGACGCTCTTTGAGGAAGGTGTCTTACCCCTCTGCAGAGATACAGTTGGTGTATTCCACCGCTCCAGCTAACTAGGCTGAAAAATTGAATGATGCAATTCAATATTGATGATGATGATCATAATAATCGGAATCTGTCCTAGAAAATAAGACATAGAATTTTTAGGGGCTTTGAGATAAAAGCAGATCACTCAATCCTAACCAGATCTAGTATTTAAAAAAAAAAGAAGAAAAAGAGAACTTTTCATCAAGTGGATTTTTCAAGGTATAAACTCACTTATCTTACCAGCTACGAGTTTAGTAGCCCCTCTACTGTCCTTCTACAAGGATGACTTTTGCATTAAATAACCCACAAAAGTTGATATACCATTAAAACACAGAAACTAACCCCTCCGCATGAGCAGGATCTAGCACGTGTTCAGTTTTTTAAGCAATTTGAATTCAGATTTTTCCTTCTCGTAGACTGGTTGCCATGCCAAGGTTAAAGAGTTCAGTCTACCCTACTATTTACCCATGGCTGGAGGAAGAATAATTGAATCCACACCTTTTCTTAAGGGTATTATAGTATTTCTGTGAATATATACTACTATTAACATTACATCTCTTTGTGTTATTCATTTCTGACCCTTCAAGACCACAACACATATATATGTAGAAATAAGATTTGGCTTTGAATAACTGACAAGAGTTGATATGCTCTACAACACAATCAACCAACCATTACCAAGGTTAAAGAGCCAAATCTGCCTTACTATTTTACCCATTGCTGGAGGGAAGATGGATTCATACCTTTCTCAAGGGTATTAGGGCTATGCAAAATGTTAACAGCCTCTTACAAGAAAATCGGAGATCGTGACTTCTTAAAACATGTTAAAGCGGCCATTTTCGCTTTTGCATGCTAGGCACACATGAGCACGTTTTTCCGGGGATAAGTCCATTTCTCTTTTACAGCATTATCTCGAAAAGATTTCTTTGACCTGTAGATGGGACCCTAACAAGTACTATTACTCTGGATCTCAGTGGACGTGGAAGTAATGGCAATGAAAGGGTCACTTTACATTCCCCACAGCTCTGGAACAGGAGGCTTATTTGTTATTAGTTTATTTACTACTAGGTAAAAAATCTGATATGAACATCCTTTGAGTGTGCTAATTGCAACATTTTCAGTACTTAAAATCATATAAGTGTGTGCAAGTTGGTTGGTTGGTTTTATGCCTTAACAACCCTTTTCAGCTCATTCAAACCTGAAATTAAATTTTAAACAATTCAGTTTAGTATAAGTATTGTTTTTGTTTACAAACAGTTAAATGTCAAACAATTCAGTTTAACCAAAGTACACTGTTTAGTTCTATTTGACCCATGGATAGAACCCTATCTGTTGCTACCACGCCAGGCTAGAGTGGACCTGGGAGTGATGGCCATGAAGGAGTACTCCGCATTCCCCAAAGCTCCAGCATTACTTGAACTCCACAATCAGATTGTTTAATGTCATATCCAAGATACTCATTGGGGAGGGGGGTCTTACCCCTCTGCAGCGATGCAGTCGGTGTATTCTGCAGCCCCAGCTGACTGAGCCACCGGACACCTGTTGGGGGAGTCTTACCTCTGTGCAGAGATGCAGTCGGTGTTGGATACTCTCATGAAATGTGACTAAATAAGGTGTATTTTTCTAAATAGCCCATCTTGCAATCCACACTCTTTTTTCCATTGGTGTTGCAATGCTTGAATCCCATTGGTAAAAAATGTTATCAACAGCAGATATGATGTCATCATATGAACTTTTCAGCCTATACTCTTACATTAAAATGAAAATTAAACAAAATAGAAACCTAGCCTAGTCAGCTGGGGCTGCAGAATACACTGCAATTCTGAAACTCACAGTTTTATCCTATTTAAAAATAGACCCTTCTCAATTCAGGTTAGCATAAGTATACAGTTTAGTTCTATTTGACCCTTAGATAGGACCCAATCAGGTACTACCACTCCGAGCCAGAGTGGACCTGGAAGCAATGGCATTGAAGGGGTACTCCACATTCCCCAAAGTTCCAGCATGACTGGAGCTTGCCATCAGATTGTTTAGTGTCATATTCAGGGCCCTCGTTGGGAGTGTCTTACCCCTCTGCTGAGAAGCTGTTGGTGTATTCTACAGCCCCAGCCGACTGGGCAAGTGTGTGCAAGTACATGATTAGGTCTTATTACTTGAAACTAAACACTTACTTGTAGATTATTAGTATTAGATAGGAATACTTGAAACCATATAACTCTCTGCAAACAATTGATTATTATTAAATAGAAATTGTTACAAAAACCATATAATGACAAAAGAAATTGACTCCAGCACTGAATACCCGAACAGTAGTTGACATGCAATGAAACTGACTATTACATGACAAGATGTGCTCTTCTCAGCGTAGGAGAAACCTGTTCACTTTATTCAATAGGCTTTTAAGTTATCTGTTGTTGTCATTGTATATTAGTTAATTTTTTAGTGAATACATCATTTTCTAATGATTCGTGTGTTTGAATTTGAACATATAAGGGTCATTCAATAAATAAAGGGAATGTTTTTAAAAAAAGCAAAATAGATTTTTTTTTGTTTTAGTTTGTTTTTCAGAATTTTTTCCATAAATATGTGTATTTACCAACCCTCTGCATGAGCAGGATTTGACACAAGGTCAATTTTTATGCAGAGTTTATTAGGTTTGAATCCATAGTTTTCCTTCTCCTAGACTGGTTGTCATATCAAAGCTAAAGAGTTCAGTCTGCCCTACTATTTTACCCATAGCTGGAAGGAAGATAGTTGGATTCATGCCTTTCCCAAAGGTATTAGTGTTATGTGAAATGCAAGGAGCCTCATCCAGGATTTGAACTCTGGTCACTGTGTGCATTTTCTATGACAATATCCATTATACCATGAGCACCACCAAAAATGTAAATTCTGCATTGTTTGGAATTGGTTTATAGCTGTTATTATTCTAATCTCACAAAGATATTTGTTTTTAGGCTATTCAAAATGGTATCAAATCAGAGTGCTTTAGGTCTGAACAGAGGTCTGTCATCAAATTTTTGCTGGCTGAGAAATACAAACCATGTGAAATTTACAGAAGAATGTGTGATGTGTATGAAGAAGCATCTTTTAATCTAAAAAAAGGCTTACGTATGGACTAAACTAGGGTTTGCCATTATAAGCCTGAGTCGAAAAGACAGTCTACAGAGTGGAAACACACTGACTCTCTGGTAAAGAAAAAGTTCCTAGGGCAGTGGTCAGTAAAGAAGGTCTTGCTGAAAATATCCTGGAACATGGAAGGATCCATTGCCATCTCCTGAGACAAAATTCACCTTATTTATTGAATGACCCTTGTAAAAATTTTATCTTCTTTGCTACTGGCTTAAGTGTTTCTCTTTGAATCTGGTCAGGGTTGATTGTTGACAAAGAAAACTAGATCGCACTTGCTATAAGAAGAGGAGGGGAACTGTTATTAATAACAAAATCGTTGGCTTGGTAGTTTTTTTTTGTTTTTTTTTTTTCAGCTTCACAATAACAGGATTAACATTGTATTGAGGAATAACAATAATCCATCATAATTACTAGTTGCCACCCGATATGACCATCAGAATGACTTTGCTGTATAAACCACAGCAGACACAAATTGTGTGTGTGTGTGTATATGTGTACTTCTGTGCCTTGACCAACTTTTGGAGTTCAGAATAACAGTAATTCCAATGTACTGGACAGACGTAACTTGTTAAAATCATCCACTGTTTTGAACACCCTATTGGTGGGACTATGAATATACCGACTCTGTATCCTGTGAAGAGGTACCCTACCCGCTAAAAAAAATCTGGCTTGGGTATGACACTAAACTGTACTCAGTGGTGAGGCTCCTTATCTGGTGCTTTTTTTGAGTGTGGCGAACCTCTTTCTAGCTATTACTTCCTGGTCCATTCTGACTCAAAATGGCAACACCTGTTAGCGTCCCATCGTTGCATCAAATACATCTGTTTGAAAATTATTAGTATTGGATAGGAGTACTTGAATTGATACTGAGGCTCCAAATTTTTGAGCTCTGGAGACTGTGGAGTACTCCTCTGTTGCCATTACTCCCAGGTTCACTTGCCTTTGCTATGTCTTACCAGTAAATTCTACTATCTTATCTCTCTATCTTGTCAGGTTTTTTACTACTATGCTTGTTATTTCTTGTGCACCATTTTATTAACCTTTTTTACCATCTGTTATTCTGTTTTTTAACTACATGTCCTGACCCCTTCCATTTTTATTCTTTAGTAACTTCTATGATATCTCTTACCTTTGTCTGATCAATGCTACATTGCACTTTCCATCAATCTTTGTATGACTCAGCGTTTCTCTTTTAATATTAATGTTTCATAATCATATTATAATTGGTATTATGCATTGATTGTACGATTTACACTTTAAGCATATTAGCAATGTATTCATCATTATATATCTTTATTTTATTTTATTTTCATTAACTTTCTCTAATTTTATCATCTTTTTTCTAAGTAAGTGGATTCTTTAACTTCTTCCAGGACTTCCTCTTGTATTTTTACAATTATTATTGTGACATTACAGTTGAACATTAACCCTATATTGTTTCCATTCATCTTTGAAAGTTATTTTGATATTTTCTTTATTCAGTTTATGCACTGCCGAAGTGAGTACTATATTCTCCTTATTTAGTCTCTGTACTGCCGAAGAGAGTACTATATTCTCCTTATTCAGTATATGTACTGCCGAAGCGAGTACTATATTCTCCTTATTCAGTATATGTACTGCCGAAGCGAGTACTATATTCTCCTTATTCAGTATATGTACTGCCGAAGCGAGTACTATATTCTCCTTATTCAGTCTATGTACTGCAGAAGCGAGTACTATATTCTCCTTGTTCAGTATATGTACTGCCGAAGCGAGTACTATATTCTCCTTATTCAGTCTATGTACTTCCGAAGCGAGTACTATATTCTCCTTATTCAGTCTATGTACTTCCGAAGCGAGTACTATATTCTCCTTATTCAGTCTATGTACTGCCGAAGCGAGTACTATATTCTCCTTATTCGTTATATGTACTGCCGAAGCGAGTACTATATTCTCCTTATTCAGTCTATGTACTTCCGAAGCAGGTACTATATTCTCCTTTTTCGGTCTCTGTACTGCCGAAGCGAGTACTATATTCTCCTTATTCAGTATATGTACTGCCGAAGCGAGTACTATATTCTCCTTATTCAGTCTATGTACTTCCGAAGCGAGTACTATATTCTCCTTATTCAGTCTATGTACTGCCGAAGCGAGTACTATATTCTCCTTATTCAGTCTATGTACTGCCGAAGCGAGTACTATATTCTCCTTATTCAGTCTATGTACTGCCGAAGCGAGTACTATATTCTCCTTATTCAGTCTATGTACTTCCGAAGCGAGTACTATATTCTCCTTATTCAGTCTATGTACTGCCGAAACGAGTACTATATTCTCCTTATTCAGTCTATGTACTGCCGAAGCGAGTACTATATTCTCCTTATTCAGTCTATGTACTGCTGAAGCGAGTACTATATTCTCCTTATTCAGTCTATGTACTGCCGAAGCGAGTACTATATTCTCCTTATTCAGTCTATGTACTTCCGAAGCGAGTACTATATTCTCCTTATTCAGTCTATGTACTGCCGAAGCGAGTACTATATTCTCCTTATTCAGTATATATACTGCCGAAGCGAGTACTATATTCTCCTTATTCAGTCTATGTACTGCCGAAGCGAGTACTATATTCTCCTTATTCAGTCTATGTACTGCCGAAGCGAGTACTATATTCTCCTTATTCAGTCTATGTACTGCCGAAGAGAGTACTATATTCTCCTGATTCAGTCTATGTACTGCCGAAGCGAGTACTATATTCTCCTTATTCAGTCTATGTACTGCCGAAGCGAGTACTATATTCTCCTTATTCAGTCTATATACTGCCGAAGAGAATACTATATTCTCCTGATTCAGTCTATGTACTGCCGAAGCGAGTACTATATTCTCTTTGTTCGGTATATGTACTGCCGAAGCGAGTACTATATTCTCCCTATTTAGTCTATGTACTGCCGAAGCGAGTACTATATTCTCCTTATTCAGTCTATGTACTGCCGAAGAGAATACTATATTCTCCTTATTCAGTCTATGTACTGCCGAAGCGAGTACTATATTCTCCTTATTTAGTCTATGTACTTCCGAAGCGAGTACTATATTCTCCTTGTTCGGTATATGTACTGCCGAAGAGAGTACTATATTCTCCTTATTCGGTCTATGTACTGCCGAAGTGAGTACTATATTCTCCTTGTTCGGTATATGTACTGCCGAAGCAAATAGTATATTTACCTTATTCAGGTCATTTAGCATTCCTTGTAAAAATAGCGCACCTTTAATTTACTCTATTTCAATGTCATATTTGCTGTCCATATATCATAATTCATAGTATGCAAGGCTGCAGAGCTTACTTTTAAGAAGTTTCATTGTTCTGAGGTACTTTTTTCTTTTTTAAATATAAATAGTTACTTGAAACCATAAAATTGTATATGAATTATTTATATTATACGTAAACACTTAACCATTCTATTACCTTCTTTAATTTGGCCATGTCAGCTTGGGCCGTAGAATACTCCGATTGCATCTCTGCAGAGAGGTAAGTTTCTCTTTATGGGTGTCCCGAGCATGACACTAAACAATCTAATGGTTAGGCTCCAATAATGCTGGAGCTTTGGGGAATGCGAGGTACACCTTCATTGCCATTGCTCCCAGATCCACTCTGACCTAGAGTGGTAGCACCTGATCTATGGTTCAAATAGAATTAAACTGTGTACTTATACTAAACTGAATTGTTTGAAATCGAACTGTTTTGACATTTAAACTGCGTACTTATGCTGAACTGAACTGTTTTTACATTTAACTGTGTGTAAATAAATAACTAATGTTTAATTGAATTGATATTGATACATAGCAATACTTGGAACCATTTAAGGTTGTTGATGAAATAGAATAGCTTGAAATAGAACCGTTTTTGACATTTAAATTGTGTACTTATGCTAAACAGAATTGTTTGAAATATAACTGTTCATATGTATAAAAATGGATTTGGTGTTAAATAAACTACAATGCTTGATACAAAGTTTTTATCAGAACGACTTGATTTAGCATTATATGACCCAAAAAGGGTTTATATGCCATAAAACAACCCATCAACCTTCTTGCATAATCTGCTATCCTCCCTTCTAGCTATATGTCCTGTCTACTTTTTCAATTTTATCATAATTTTGTGATATCGCTTACTTATGTCTACTCTCTGATCCATGTTGATCTCTTTTTATCTCTTAGTTATTCCTAGCATTTCACTTTCCATTGATCTCTGTGTGATTCTCAAGTTTCTTTTCTAGTGATTGACAAGCAAATGTCATAACTGGTAGGATACACTGTATAATTCCCACTTTAAGCAGATTCGTAACGTGCCCATCATTGTATCTCTGTTTTAATTAAATGTCTTCCATTTATAAATCTTTCTTATTTCATGTTCAGAAACTTTCTCTTCTTTTATCATCCATCGTAAGATGTCATATTAGTATTCTTAGGAAGTTGAAATTCTAGAAGAAAATTTAATTAAATTCTTCTTCCAGAACTTAATCTTGGATTTTTTTGATTACTTTTGTGGCACTATAGTTAAACATTAATTTTAGTTGTCTAAATTTCTGAGACGAAACTTGTTGATTTTTATCATTAAGGGTTTTCGGACTATTGTCTTCATCTTTATTGTTATTTCCACAACATTTTGGCTGATATGTCTTACAGCCTTCTTCAGGTGTTTGTCGAAGTCGGGAACCTTCACAGAACTTTGAACTACGTCCTTTATTGAATCCATGGGGGTTGCCTGTTCTGATTCCATTAGCCTTAGCTGGGTACAAGTGTTAAGTATTCCTGTAATGAGGATTGAACCTGCAACCACCAGATGATTGTCTCCTTAGAAGCTTAGGGAACCAATGCCTATAACCATTATGCCATGTGTCCTGCTGGACAATTCAGAGTGAATTTTGGGGACTTATAAACTTAATGTTCTTACTTGACTAGAATTACTACTATTATGTATGATTTTTTACCTGAAGAAGGCCGGAGGACATATCGACTGAAACATTGTGGAAATAACAATAGTCCGAAAACCCTTAATGATAAAAACATTAATTTTGTTTTCTTTCAGTTCATCTTTAAGGCTATTTTGGTATTCTAGTTAAAAAAAAAACTGATTCAACTCAAGGTTATGGATGTATTTACTGGTTCCCCACTGGGGCTAAGACCCTAGTAAAAGAAGTGTCCTTGACAGGACTGTAAATTGAAATAACATCTGTATGTAAATCATTGTCAATATTAGGTGTAAATATTTTTTCACCTTAACACTCAAATATTTTCACTAATAAAAGTATGACACTCTTCTCCCTGTTCACTTTTCAAGTTGTTGTTATTATTTTGGGAGTTTTTAATCTGAGATAATATTGCACACTGAATTTTCTAATTAAAGTATATGTTCTAAAGATAGGATTTATTTATTGTTAATTTGCAATCAGCAATTCACAAATAAATGAATGAATTTTTGTAACATTGAATATTTGATGTAATTCTCTGTGATTTTTATTGCTGTCCTATCTTGTGAAATCCAGATTTATCAATACAAACCACTCAACAGTGAATACTTTCAAAACATAGGAACGAAAAAATCAGTGTGTAGACTGCAAAGAGGACTATTGAAAAATAATTCTTACAGACCCCTTTCCAAGTCTTTGGGTACCATTCCAAGTGTGCTGGTTATAACTGGTATCACTGTTACTGTCACGTTTCACAGTTTTTTTAGTTCTCTGGGGAGGTCCAAGTACTTGTCTTTCTTTTCATTTTCTTTGATTTTTTCTCTGTAGTCACTTGGGATGGCAAAATCCACTATACAGCTGGTTTTCTATTTTTGTTAATTATCACTATATTTGGTCTTCTGGTTGAGATTAGGCAATCCGTTTGTATCTCAAAATCCCAGAGAATTCCATGCATCTCATTCTTCAGAACGGATTCTAGTTTGTATGCACCATATGATCAGATTTCAATTTCCTTTGTGCTAGTCGTCTCATCTATTGGTAAATAGTTTGGCAGATTGAGTTGTGCTATTGGTAAATAGTTAGGCAGATTAGTTGTGCTAATCACCTCATCTATTGGTAAATAGTTAGGCAGATTGGGTTGTGTTATTAGTAAATAGATTGGGTTGTGCTATTGGTAAATAGTTAGGCAGATTAGTTGTGCTAATCGCCTCATCTATTGGTAAATAGATAGGCAGATTGGGTTCTTTAGGAGAAAGAAAACTCTGAATTCAAACTTCAACTAAAAATTGACTTTGTGTCACAATCTGCCCATGGCCCTGAGGTTAGTAAATACACACACACTTTATTATAAATTTATGATTCATAGTCTGGGTTATGAGATCAATAAACAAAATGTAGGATTTAGAACTTGTTAATAAGTGCATGTATTTGATTATAAGATCAGTCATTACTTTCCAAACGGTACTTTTAGATTCTACTAAAAATTGGTAGTACTGCATTATTTGTTGTACTCTTTCCATCTTATTATGTATGTGTGTTTTCCTTCTTCTGTCATCAATCTATTGAAATGTGATGAGAACAGATCAATCCCCCTCTTCTTTTCCTACCCACTTCTTATGCAATGTATTTGACAGTTGTTTGAAGGTTTAAATTTAAACAGCCACTGAATGCTGTGTGTTTTCCAGGCTTCACAATTATCTAGCCTTATAACTATTACACAGTTACCTTTTCAATACTTGCCAGATAGAATGTTGCTTAACTTTAGTTATCTGGTAAGTACATGTTACCAAAATACTCCGGTATCACAATTTTCCTATTAATTATGTCTTTATACATTTCTTGATTTTTATATTAGAATATTTAGGAATATTATTTTTACGCTCAAGATTATACATATTTTAAAAGTTGTTTTTACCAGACAATTATATAACAAAATAAATGACTGTTTGGCTTTGTTCAATTAAATATTGATTATCTATAGTCCTGTTATTCCTCAGTCTTGAGACATTTTCTGTTGTCTGATATTTCTGTGACAAATTTTTAGAAATATTTTTAAAAAAAGTAAAAACATGTCCTACATCTAGAGTTGATAAAAGTGAATGAGGAAAGAACTTTATATATTAATTATTCACAAATAGAACCCATAAAAATTCAATGGCTTGATTAGTATTTATAAATATTCTGTAAAGGTTGGTTATGGTAAAAATATGAACTAGTCTCTCAAATCATCATTTGACTTCTAATATAAGTGTGTGACGCATGTTATCCCTGGCATTATACGCAGTAATGCCTGCACCTGCAACCTCCAAATGACTGTCTCCTTAGAAGCTTAAGGAACCAATGCCTATAACCATTACACTATGTGTCCTGCTGGTTCAATCCTGACTGCAGGCAAGTAACAATACAGGAATACTTAACACTTGTACCCAGTTATGGCTAACGGAATCAGAACAGGTGACCTCCATGGATTCAATAAAGTATGTTGTTGGAAGTTCTGTGTAGGTTCCCGAGTTCGGCAAACACCTGAAGAAGGCCGGAGGACATATCAGCCGATACTTGTGGAAATAACAATAAAGATGAAGACAATAGTCCGAAAACCCTTAATGATAAAAATCATCAAGCTTCGTCTCAGAAATTTAGACAACTAATTAAGTTATTAGTGTTAGATAAATACATGAACCCGTATACCTATTTGCAAACAAATGAGTTCTGGTTCATTTAAAAAAATGCTTGAGTTTGGTTTGGTTATTTAATGCCAAATCTGGTATATTTATATATATTAGATATATATTATTTGTAAACATAAGTCAACAAAGTTAAATGCTTCCAAGTATTGTTGTGTATCACTAATATCAGTTATTTGTTTACACACAATTCAATGATCAAATAGTTCTATTTCAAACAATTCAATTGAGCATAAATCATTTGTTTGCACTCAGTTTAAATGTTTAAACAGTTCTATTTGACCCATAGATAGGACCCTATCAGGTGCTACCACATGGGACCAGAGTGAACCTGGGGGTAATGGCAATGAAGGGGTACTCCACATTCCCGGAGCTACACCATCAGATTGTTTAGTGTCATATGCAGGACACTTATTGAGGGAGGTGGGGAGTCAGAAGCGCTATATCATTGGTTTAGTCGGTGTCGGTAATTGTTTTTGTGGGTTACCTTCTGCTTCTTTCTTTTGTTAGCTTGAAACCGTTTTCTTTGTTTCTTTGATTTTATCGATAGATGTTCTAAGTATGTAGTCTAGACAGATGATAAATAGGTATGGGGCTAGTGTATCTCCTAGTAGTACTCCTGCTACTCTGTCGAAGTAGTCTGTGTCTCCATCCAGAGAATCGAATTTCACTTTGGTGTTTCTATATAGCATCATTATGGCTACAATGGTTTCTTTTGGTAGGCCGTAGGTGAGTAGAATTTGCACCATCTTACCTCTATGAAGGGAGTCAAAGGCCTTAGTAAAGTCAACAAATAATATTGTTGCCTGTAGGTTTTTTGAGTGTACACCTATGGACGTAAGTGTTATACCTCAGTAGTTCTTGGCTAATCCAAGGTCGCCCTTTTTAGGGAAGGGGAGGATGCGTCCCTTCATTCATCTGTCTATAGGATTTTGATTATATACGGCATTACAGTGTCGGATCAGTATTTTCTTGTCTTCCACACCTGGGGGTATTTCATCAAGCCCTGCTGCCTTTCTATTTTTAATTTTTCTCAGTACTGAGTCGAGTTCTTCTTGAGTAAATGGTCCTAGTTTCATGTCTAATTGCTTACTTATAATTCTCGTGATTGGTTCATGAGTGACTTCCAGAGGGTTTCCAAGTAAATTCTCATAATGCTGTTTCCACATGTGTATTCAATCTTGTTGGCTGGTTGCTTTCAGTTTAGCTTTGACAGTGTTCTTCCTTCTGCTCACTTCATTTATCGTTTGCCATGCTATCCTAGATTGTCTATCTTCAACCGAGTCTCTAATCTTATCGATCTGATTTTGTATGTATTCTGTCTGTTCTTTTAGGTATATGTTAGCTAATTCATTTTGTGCCTTTTTAAGTTTCAGGGCATTGATATTGGTTGGGTTCTTCCTGTTGCATGGGTCAAATAGAACTGTTTAACCATTTAACTTTGCGCAAACAAATGACTGTGAGGGTGGAGTGGTCATATCCATGTATGTGTATATACTTGAGGCGGGGGGGCGTTATTACTCTTAAATGACACTCATTAAAGAAAACAATAGAACAGGTGAAAAAAATTGCAAGAACTACCCTAGGAATGAAAACAAAGTAAGAAACCAGTTCTTAAACAACATAAATAGAAATAATAGAACACAAGAAATAATAACAACACAAGAAACCATTTTTTAGACAATACAAGTAGAACAAAAAAAAAACAGTCTAAGAAACAAAACTAATAATATAAAACCAAAAATTATCAGTCTGTCAACAAAAAAATTGAACAAAACTCAAACCTATTCATTTTAAAGTATTCAATTTTTTTCTCACATTGGACCAACAAAATATATATATATATATATAGGATTTGGCATTAGATAACCTACAAGGTTATCTAATAAAACCCAACCATTCGGCTAACCTTTGTCTAATATCAAATTGTTTTATGTTACCTGTTGATGAAATGAACACTTGGTAAATTCATCATATGGCAAATTTATTGCCAGTAAATTCATCATACCAGATAAATTGCTCTTATGATATAGGGTTTCCCTAACCCTAAACCTCAAGCTCCTTAGAATTATATTTTAAAATCAATGATTAAATTCTGAATTTTGCAACCAATAATTCACTTGCAAAAAATTCACCATACAATGAATTTACTGGTGATAAATTTACCACATTATAGGACTTTACACTCCTATAAATTATTTTGGGCGGTATGCCACTTGTTCCCACAAAGATGGCGGACGCTCAATATTCAGTCTCGGGAAACCATTGGCCAGGAGGACCACGTGACATGCTTAAAACTATGTTGGCGCGTAAATTCAAGTCCTTCGTTTTTGAGCCACCTACAAGACGCGTATTTTCTATAAATACGTCGTCTTCAAACACCTTGTTCTCTTTTACCAAATTTCTTCACAGCAACAACACACTCCTTTCAGCATGAATCAACAGGAGAGAAAAGCAACACCATGGATGGGCTTCACAGACATTCATATACAATGACTATGAGACGCTTTCCAGTCTCTGAGAAACTGCCCGTTTCTAACCATAAAAAAAGGACATGTAATTCTTTTATAGCTTAGTTATGTTAGACACACACACACACACACTCAAACTCACACATATACACACACTATTATTTTGTTAGTAGAGTTAGTAATTTCTTTTATGTATCAATGTAAGTTTTATTGTTGTAGAATATAAATTTGTTTTTGTTCGTCGCCTTGTTTTAGATGTTCATTTTGTCCGCGCCGTTTTACAACCTTTATTTGTTTCATATGCTTTATTCATTCATTTGTTTTATCCATGTGCTTATTCTTCCTTAATTCTAAACTAAAAATTTTTGGGTACCAAATGCATTCATTCACACACACCTTCAGTCACCCCCACAACATGAATGAAATGTATTCAGTTACATAAAATAAACCTTTCTGACTTTTACAAAAAAATAATATCTTTTAATGCTTTTGTCTTTTTTAGTTGTCCGAGGTGGTGAGCCTTGTGCAGTCAAAACGATGGACTGTGGGTGATCTTATGGGCACTATCCATGACTACTGTAGCCAAGCCCTTGAACAACTCGACACAGAGGGGGTAATCACATTGGATCTGTTTGAGGAGGTCCTCATCGCTGCCCACCGCACTCACCATACCGTCACTATTGCAACACCAATTGTATCTGCTTCAATCATGACAGAAAGTTCTTCTCTTGAAACAGACGTCTCCAAACCTCTTGCTGCTGGCACTCTGACTTCGTTGACCCTGAGCCATACTGCTGTTGATGCTGATACTCTGATTGACTGTCCACCCCTCCCTGTTGATCTCTCTCCTGTTCTCTCGATTTCTCCTCCTCTGTCTCCATCTTTGTTTCCCAACAGAACAGCAACAACCTGTGACAATCACCCCAATTGATAGAACAGCATTAATGGAAGAATCAGCATCACTTGAATTATTGCCATCAAATCGAAAAATGAAGAAGAAAACAGAAAGTCCTTTAAACGGATGAGGAGACTAAAAGAAGACTTTTTTTTTCTTTTCTTTTTTAATACAAAAACCTATCAAGAAATCAAAAACATTTTTTTTTACCTCTTCTTCTTTCTCTTCTTTCACCTTCTAGAATCTACAAACAATGGGCAAACACTGGCTAAGAAATGCTGAGTCATTCAATGTTTATAAAGAAATATTTACTTAAAAATTTTTTTTTTGTAGACTGCCAAAGGCAGACAGTTCTTTCAATGGATTGACTTATACAAATTGATTTTTAACAATAAGGACTCTGTCAGATAAAGACTTTCATTTTTATTTATTTATTTTTTTATTTATCTATTTTTTTATTTTATTTATTTATTTTTTTTGATGGACAAACTTAGACACATCTCTGGACAGTTCAAAAATAGACATAGAAAGTAAAACCTTCATATTGTCTGACAGATAGCAAAGATCTGCAGAAGCAAAAACGTACATATTTTTTTATCCAAATTGATAGACTACCTGATATATATATTTTATAGTTTTATTTATTTACTTTTTTTTTTTCTCTTCCAGTGTTTGGACAAACATACAAACTAGTTTTTTTTTTGTTTTTTTTATATTTATTTATATATATATATATATATGCTCAGCTTAGAGAAATTTCCTGATGTCATATTGACATAGTTCCAAGATGAAGTCAGTGGAGTTTTGTACCTATTACTTTTTTTTTCTGAAGTGTGGGAGAAAAGAAAGTGGAAGATGACAATAATGGAGTTAAAACTAAAATATGGATGAAGGAAAAAAAAAAGCCAAGACCCCCACCCTCAAATCCACCCCAGCCAAACCAAGTGTGACTAATTGTAGCTGCACTACATTGTCATGTGGTCGTCTTTGCTAGCATTGTGTGATCAGTCATTGTGGACTCTTGCTATCCTTTAGCAGCCAAACTCATGGCGAAAAATAACCTTTTTTTTTTTTTTTTCATATTATTTATTTTTCTTTTTTTTTTTTTCAATTTTCTTTTAAACTATAAATGAACCTGAATAAATTATGAATGACATCAACTGATTAATGAAACAAAAACAAAGAAAAAAATAACAAATTAAGAAACAAAAAAAATTGGTAAGGCAAATGCAGAAACAGGGATTTCTTACAAAGTCCTTTTTTTTATTTTATTTTTTTTTTTTTTAGATAATAGAAAAATGTATTTTTGTGGGATCAAAACTAAGTTATTATTCTGAATGTTCTTTGTATATTTTTTATTTATTTCTTTTTCTTTTACACACACACACACTCTTTTTATATCTTTCTCTCTCTCTCATATTCTCTATACATACACACACTCTCTTTCTCTCTCTCTCTCTCTCTTCCACACACACACACACACTCTCTTTCTCTCTCTCTCTCTCACACACATTCTTTTCTTTCTCTCTCTCTCTCTCTCTTGCTCTCTCAAACGTAAACACACTTTCTTTCTCTCTCTCTCTCTCTCTCTCATATTCTCTCTTTCTCATATGTATACATACACACACTCTCTTTCTCTCTCTCCCCCCCACACATTCTTTTCTCTCTCTCACACATTCTTCTCTCTCTCTCTCTCATATACACATACTTTCTCTCTCTTGCTCTCTCAAACGTAAACACACTCTCTCTCTCTCTCTCTCTCTCTCTCTCTCTCTCTCTCATATCTAAACAAACTTTCTCTTTTACATTTTCTCTCTGTTTCTCAATTCTTGTTCTCCCCACCACAAATCTTTCTTTAAAGATTCTCTCACATTTTTCTCTTATACACACTCTCTCTCTCTCTCTCACTCAAACTTTCATAGTCTATCTCTTTCTTTCACATACACTCTCTCTCTCATTTTCTATCTGTCTCTCCCACTTCTTATTTCAACCTTGTTTTATTTTTAATTATTTTATCAATGTATACCAAGGTATTTTTAATTTCTTAATCTTTTTCTTTCTTTCTATTTTTAATATTTTGTTTTCCTTTCTTTTTTTTTTCTTTTTTTTGATTTTTCATCCTACAACTTTTATCCATGCAAAATTGTATCAATTCCAAGTGGAGATAAAACTTTGTCTATTATAGCAAATGCATTTTGAGGAGAAAAATTCCAATCAGTTTTTTCTTCAAATTTATACAAAACAGCAAACTAAAAAAAAACAAATTTACTAAAACACTGAAAGGTTTTTTTTTTAAAAATCACTCCCACCCCTCCCAATTTTATTTTCCTTGTCTTTTATACAAATTATACAAAGGTTCTCCTTTTTGATTGAATATCCAGTTTTGTTGGATCTAAACACAAAGCTGCAAAAATAGTTGTGATTGTTATTAAATAAATTTATATTTTCTCGTATTAAATTTCCTATTTTTTAAGCCTTTAGAGTTTTACAAAATTTAAATATGAACTTGAAATTTAAAACTGGAAAGAAGAACTGATTTTTTTTAAATATTTTTCTTTAGGTTAATTTATTTTATTTTGAATTTTTTAAATTTAAAAATAATTGCTTTTAAAATTTTATTTTGTTTATTTTGAGAGATTTCTTCATATCTTTTATTTTATTTTATTGATTTAAAAAAATTAGTTAATTTTATTTATATTGAGAAATTTCTTAATGTCTTTTTTTACTTAAAAAATGATCGATTTAATTTTTATTTCATTTAATATTTTTTTTATTTAGAGATTTCTTTGTCTTTGATTTTAATTTTTCAATTCAAAAATATTGACTTGATTTATTTTATTGATATTGAGATTTGTTGTTTTTTTTTCTTTGAATTAAGAAAAAAAAAGAATGATAGGTTTTATTTTTTATTTTATTTATGTTGATGTTTAATTTTTTTAAATTTTTGATTATTAGTTTAATCGCTTTTATTCATATTGAGAGATTTCTTAATTTTTTATTTTACATTGAGTGATTTGAGTTTTCTTTAAATTTTATTTTTTTCATTAAAAAAATTGGTTTTATTTAATTTAAGAATATCAAGAGAATTTCTCATGTTTTTTTTTTTTAATTAAAAAAAATTATAGGTTTCATTTTTATATAATTTTTTTCTCTCCCCTTTCCCAAAATGATTATTCTGTTTATTTTCCTTTGTAATTTGTTTTATTTCCTTTTTTTTTATTGCATGCTTAACTTATTTTCCACATATTACTTTTTTAATATTGATGATATTTTTATCGTTCTTATATCTGGCATGTCTTTTTTGACATTTTGTGGTCTCAGTGATTTCTACTTTGTCCAACAATCCTTGGTACTGCCTCTTTGCCTGGCCTCAAAAGTGTGGCTCACCACTAACCCCACCTCTGCGCCCCAGCCCCCTTTCCTCATTGTAATAGTCCTCTGCTGCCAGAATTCCAATACAAACCCAGCCCCATTTCTTTTTTTTTTTCCTCTCCTATTGAAAGGGGATTTTTTTTTTTTTTTTTAAACTTACAAAGAAGTCAATTTTAAATGATCTGCTTCTTTATTTTTGGCCAAACTCAATGCCAGTATTTCTAAAAGATTAAAAAAAAAAGAAAAGAAAGAAAATATATATAAAAAAAAAAAAGGAGGAAAAAAAATGATAAGAATTGGAATCCTTCCTTGTGACCCAGTATTTTCTGGACTGTCATGCCTACATCTGTGTCATTTGTTTTGTAATCTGACCTCCGCCAAAACACAAGGAGGGTTTTCATCATGTGTGATGTTAAGAGGATTCACATCACATTCTTTGGTTTGTGGTGAAATAAATGAAAAAAGAAAAAGAAAAAAAAAGGGAGCAATCAAAATATTGTGGATGGTCAGAATTGACCTGTCATGAATGGTAGAGGCTTGTGTATATAGTACTAATGTGTATAAATTAACAGATTACCATTTCTCATGTGTTGTGTTTTTCATTTCATATTTCATCTGCCAAGTTTGGTGAATTTTTTTTTTTTTTTTTATTTTCTTTTATAAAAAAAAGTTATTTCCACTTTGACATCTTTTAAAGTTTTTTTTTATTCCAGAACTATTTCCAATTATTTAAAAAACTTTAAGTGCTGTTACATTGTGCTGAACTCGCGGAATAGGTAGAGGTAAAAGGGAAGAGAGAGGTGACAGGTGAGGTAAAAGGAATGAAAGAGGTGACAGGTGAGGTAAAAGGGAAGGAAGAGGTGACAGGTGAGGTAAAAGGAACGAGAGAGGTGACAGGTGAGGTAAAAGGAATGAAAGAGGTGACAGGTGAGGTAAAAGTGATGAAAGAGGTGACAGGTGAGGTAAAAGGAATGAAAGAGGTGACAGGTGAGGTAAAAGTGACGAAAGAGGTGACAGGTGAGGTAAAAGTGACGAAAGAGGTGACAGGTGAGGTAAAAGGAATGAGAGAGGTGACAGGTGAGGTAAAAGGGACGAAAGAGGTGACAGGTGAGGTAAAAGTGATGAAAGAGGTGACAGGCGAAGTAAAAGGGAAGAAAGAGGTGACAGGTGAGGTAAAAGTGACGAAAGAGGTGACAGGTGAGGTAAAAGGAATGAAAGAGGTGACAGGTGAGGTAAAAGGGATGAAAGAGGTGACAGGTGAGGTAAAAGTGACGAAAGAGGTGACAGGTGAGGTAAAAGGGACAAAAGAGGTGACAGGCGAAGTAAAAGGGAAGAAAGAGGTGACAGGTGAGGTAAAAGGGAAGAAAGAGGTGACAGGTAGACATGACAGAGAAGACTTGATGAAAGTGGTGACCAACAAGGTAGATGTGAGGAACAGGTAAAAGAGACGCAAGTGGTGACAGGCGAGGTTGACATGACTCATAAAGGTGACGAAAGAAGTGACAAACCAAGTAGAGGTGACTAAAGTGGTGACAGACAGAAGACGTGATGAATGAGGTGACAAACAAGGTAGATGTTAGGAACAGGTAGTGGTGACAAAAGAAGTGATGGATAGAGGTGATGAAAAGGATTATGGAGAGGTAATGAAAATATTGATGGTAGAGGTGACAAAAAAAGGTGATGGACAGGTAGAGGTAATGAAAGAGTTGATAAAGAAGTAGTGGTGATGAAAATGTTGTCACTTGATCTCCCGAACTAAAGAACAGACAAGCACGTTGTTACAGTTTGGTTCCTGTCTTAATAATTTTCTTCGTCTTTGGACCATTTTTTATAGAGGAGGAGAAAAGTCTCTTCATTTTCTATGGAAGATATCAAAGTCCCTGAACAGAAATAAAAAATATCAAACCCAAAAAACTAATGTAACTGTCTAACTCAGAACTCAAACTTTCTCATTACTTGCTGAGATACGGGGCGGGGGTCATTATGTAATGTAACTCTTTGTATGGAATGTATAATATTTAATAGAATTCCCCGACTCCATCCAAAAAAAAAAAAATCTAAAAAGTATCACCTGGTTCTTACACACAAATTTAGTTAGAATCTTAAATGCAAAGTTGAGGTATCTCACAGCCTAATGTTTATGCAGACACTTCATATTACTTGTACATGGCCTAACGCTACAATATTTTAAACATTATAATCCAGCTCAGTTGACAAGAGCTGTAGAATATGCCGAGTGCATCTCTGCAGCAGGGGTAAGACACTACGATGTGTGTCTTGAATAGGACATTAGGCCATCTGATGGTGAGGCTCTAGTCTTGGAGTTCTGGGGAAGGTAGAGTATCCCTTCATTGCCATTACTCCCAGGTCCACTCTGACCTGGAGTGTTAGTACCTGATAGGTTCCCATTTATAGGTCAAATAGATCTGTTTGACCATTTAACTGTGTACAAACAAATGACTGATGTTAAATTGAATTGTTCGTGTTACACAGTGATACTTGAAACCAATTTAACTGTGTGCAAACAAATGATGAATACTAAAGAGAATTATTCATGTTAGATTCGAATACTTGCAACCATTTGACTGTGTTCAAATGAATGATTTGTGTTGAATAGAATTATCAGTGTTAAATAGCAATACTAAAAACCATTTATCTGTGTGCAAATAAAACTATTTGTGTGACCAATACTTGAAACTACTATGTGCCAACAAATGATTGATATTAAATTGAATTGTTAGTGTTAGATACAAATACTTGAAACCATTTAACTGTGTGCAAACAAATAAGTTCTGCCTTGTTTTAAAATGTTATTTACAAACTATTCGTTTACAAATCATTTTTATGTGTATGTATATATACATATACACACACATACACACACACACATATGTATGCGCATATATATATATATGTTTATATACACACACACACACTGGATTTGGCATGAAATAACCTATTATGGTTGAATGGCCCTAAAACCCAACCAACCAACCAATCAATCATTATCATGATTATCAAGGCATGCTAAAAGCACAGATTCCCTTAACTCTTTTGCCATCTGTTCCTATCGTTCTTGGCAAGTCCTCTAAACAGCACCCAGTGTTGGCACATAGCTGATGATTTTTTTTTTTTTTTTTGCTGTTCAGTCAACACTGGTATGTCCATTGTAGAACATCATTTATGAATTTGTCCGAACTTCCCTAGCATCTCTTACACGGATGGTATGGGAGGTAAGTGGCCATGCAATTGCTGTTTTGTTGAGTCATTTCTAGGACTTGTTCAAAACAGTATGCAGCATTTTGGGTTTTTTTCATCTCACTTTTTCCAAGTATTTCATTTGAGTCCAAGTTGTGCTTTCATACACTAGTACTGATACCGCTACAGTTTGGAATAATTTCTCTTTTAATTTTATCAGAGAATTATGTAATATTAAATTGAAGTATAACGGACGTCTTGTATATCATGTCCACTCTTTTAAGCCAGCATTTCCCAGACTATTTTATGATAGTACACGAAGACGTATATCTGACCTTCATATTACACCAAACTCTATGCATTATTAAATTTGTGGATGACAATATATGCTCCCCCCTCCTCCCCGTGGAGTTGAGCTCTCTAGCGAAGAAAGTACTGGTTGCCACTCGTGTAAGGCAAGGCTCTTCGAATGAATTGAACTCTCGGTAGCCGTTAAACGGATATATGTAAACAAAACAAAAAATGATACATAAGCGTTTAAAATTCCTTCGCTTACGCTAGTTTCCTCGTGGCTGAGTAGAAGAATCTTGGATTGGCGTATGAGTCAGTCGGGTTTCGATCCCAGCTTTGAGAATCTTGCGTGTCTAGCCACACTGAAGTTGTGATACGACGAAACAGCCTGTGAATGACTATCTATATCATAAATAAGTATATAAACCTGTTATACATTTATCTATTTATTATTATTATTATTATATAATAGCTCTATCCTAGATATTGAGCATTCTCCATATTATATTGCACTTGGTTCGCCACAAACCCACAAAGTGATTTAGTGACAACCAACACTAGTATAATCTATCTATCTATATATATATATATATATATATATATATATATCCGTCGAATATTGGAAGTTGATCGTGCAAAAAACCTCGAAGTGACACTATTATTTGTAGACTTCTCCAAGGCATTTGACTCCATACACAGAAGGAAGATGGAGCAAATACTTCTGGCCTACGGTCTCCCCAAAGAAACCATCACTGCCATAATGATACTCTATAAAAACACGAAAACAAAAGTTTGCTCACCGGGTGGGGACAGAGACTTTTTTGACATTGTCGCAGGTGTGCTGCAAGGGGACACATTAGCCCTATACCTGTTTATTATCTGCTTAGACTACATACTTCGAACTTCGGTAGATTTAATGAAAGAAAATGGCTTTACACTGGCAAAGGCAAGAAGTAGAAGATACCCCGCACGAACGATTACGGACGTAGACTACGCTGATAACATGGCGCTTCTGACAGATACACCCGCCCAGGTCGAATCCCTGCTAGATAGTCTGGAACAGACAGCAGGTGGCTTAGGTCTCCATGTCAACGCAGACAAAACAGAGTTCATATGTTTTAATCAAAGAGACAACATCTCCACACTAAATGGTAGGTCTCTGAAACTTGTAGACGTTTATCTACCGAAAATGATATCAACACGTGACTTGCGAAGGCTTGGACAGCTATCAATAGACTATCGATCATATGGAAGTTAAGCCTACTTGATAAAATAAAGCGTGTTTTTTTCCAAGCAGCGGTCGTGTCAATACTACTGTATGGATGTACCACATGGACGCTGATTTAGCGTATAGAGAGAAAGCTTGACTGCAATTACATAAGAATGCTACGAGCCGTATCGAACAAGTCCTCGAGGCAGCATCCCACAAAGCAGCGGCTGTACGGACACCTACCACCCATCTCGAAAGCCATCTAAATTAGACGAGCGAGACACTGCTAGAGCAGTAAGGGCGAGCTAATAAGGGATGTACTACTATGGACTCCCTCACACGGACGATCAAGGGTAGGGTAAACTGCTAGAACCTATCTACAACAGCTCTGTACTGATACGGGGTGTAGCATAGAAGACCTACCGAGATGGACAATAGAGGGTCAGGGAAATTTGTGCTAGCGACACGCCATGATGATATGTAAAAAGTGTGCTTTGACAGTAATGCTATTTATTTATCTGCAGGGAAACGACAACAGGTACAGGTGACGCAATAAAACAGTCAGGTAGAGCAAGTTTTCAGCTACAGTACACTATTTATAGCCAGGGAAAACTGCACAGCCAAAATTAAAATCTAAGAAAACAAGAAACAAGACACTCTCAATCCACTGGGCCAAACCAAGTGGGTAGGAATACGTGAAAACTTATAACTGTGCAAATATTTTTTTTCATCATACAACGGGTGAAAGCATGTGCGATACTCTGTCCTCATCAATGACCAACCAGGGTGATAACACTGTTTCGGTAGCTCAAGGCGGTACTGCCACTCCTGGCGCTACCGAGCAGCTTTTGCCACCGGACAGGGTATTTAAAAGAAATATATATCTATATATACACCAGATCAACTAAAAGCAGACATTACATTGGACGTAATGTAATGTTTGCTTTTAGTTGATCTGGTGTATATAAAAACAAGAAACACAACACTCTCAATCCACCGGGCCAAACCTAGTGGGTAGGAATATGTGAAAACTTATAACTGTGCAAATATTATTATTATTATTATCAAATCGAAATAATTGTTACGTAAGAACCATTTAACTATAGGAAAATTACTTGTATAAAGAATAATTAATTGAAGTTGTAATTGTTTACTAAGGATTATTATTAGTTACTTGAAACTATATAATTATTACTATCATATATCGTTATTAGTTACTTGAAATCATAGATATGCTTGCAAATTATTGGTGTCCGATAAATGAATGAACCTATATAACTGCAGAATATCATTAAATAGAATTATTAACATTGGAAAATTCAAAACCATTTAACTATACAAATTGTACGAAGAATTATTGTTTACGGGAGATTATTATTACTTATTGAAACCATATACCGTATTTGACGGCATATAAGACGAATCCTAATATCAGCAGGGCAAATCAAGAAAAAATTTAGAGAAACAAAGTACGAATATTAAATGTGATGAAATTAATATAATGACTATTATCAATGATAATACTTATAAATAATAACAATAGGTATATGAAAGTTACTCTAAAATCTAAGTTGCCAGGTAGCTAATTTCAGTTGACTATTGCGAATTTCAAACCTATATATGGCATATAAGATGCAGGGGGATTTTAAAAGATATTTTTAGTAAAAAAAAAGTGTGCCTTATATACCATCAAATACGGTACTTGTGTATAAATTATTAGTATTTGATAGGAATACTTGATAACGTATAAATGCAAACAGATAGAGACAAAGAGCAATTTTTAAAAAATATAGTTAAGATTGCAATCAAATATTTAGAAAAGAATCAAATTTTGGCATTAAAAAAACAACAATAGTCCGGGAGACCAGGGTTCAATCCCAGGTCGGGTCATACCAAAGACTTTAAAAATGGTATTTTTTTTGCTTAACACTCAGCATTATAAGGCACGGGTCAAGGGTAAAGTGGAGTAATCCAGGGAAAGGAGAAGCGCCCTCTCCTACACCTCGGTGCAGTAGCTATTAAAAAGGGAGCCTTTAGGTCGCCCTCGACGACGGTCGCCAACTTTACACCCTCTCCACTCATATACCGTCTTACCCCTCTGCAGAACCTCCCCCACCCACCCCAAAAATCAGGCCTGAAGATGATATTAAACAATCTGATGGTGAGGCTCCAGTAATACTGAAGCCTTTGGGAATACGTAGTACCCCTTCATTGCCATCGCACCCAGGTTCCCTCTGGCCCGAAGTTGTAGCACCTGATTGGGTCCTATCTATAAGTCAAATAAAACTGTTTGACATTTAAACTGAGAGCAAACAAATGACTTATGCTCAATTGAATTGCTTGAAATAAAACTGTTTGATCATTTAACTGTGTTTAAACAAATGACTGATGTTTAATTGAATTATTAGTGATATATAGGAATACTTGGAACTATTTAACTTTGTTGACAAATGTTTACAAATCATATATATCTAATGTATATGTATAAAACGGATTTGGCATCAAATAATCTATATTGGTTGATATGCCATAAAATTAAACCAAACCAAACCAAAACTTATGTATTTAATATATATGTATAAAGAGGATTTGGCATTAAATAACCCACACTGGTTAATATGCCATAAAACCCCTCAAACCAAATCATATATATTTAATATATATATGTATAAAGAGGACTTGGTATTAAATAACCTACAATGGTTGATATGCCATAAAACCAAACCAAACCAAATCATATATATTTGATATATATGTATAAAGAGGACTTGGCATTAAATAACTCACACTGGTTAATATGCCATAAAACCCCTCAAACCAAATCATATATATTTAATATATATATGTATAAAGAGGACTTGGTATTAAATAACCTACAATGGTTGATATGCCATAAAACCAAACCAAACCAAATCATATATATTTGATATATATGTATAAAGAGGATTTGGCATTAAATAACCCACACTGGTTAATATGCCATAAAACCCCTCAAACCAAATCATATATATTTAATATATATATGTATAAAGAGGACTTGGTATTAAATAACCAACAATGGTTGATATGCCATAAAACCAAACCAAACCAAACCAATCTACTTAGGTACAGTTAAAACTGAAAGTGTGACACATACAACTGGTATTTAGGTAGATATGTAGATATGTTGTTGCAACTATGCATATTAATATATAGACTCTGTGAAATTGGCAATTAATTCCTTTAACATGAGCTTTCATTGATTGTTAATTTATTTTCTTGTTTACCAAGCTCAAAATTCCAACACTGACATTCCTACGGCCACACCCAATATTTTTGAGCAAGGATGGGGAGTACTTGCAGCATAGTGGCTAACGTTCTGGACTTCAATATTGTAGTAAGCAAATTCAAACTCCAGTCGCTCTAGTAATTTACAAAGGTATTTTTGCTAAGATGTGACACAAAGCCGTATGAATGGGGCACCCAATGAGATTCCAGTCACTCTATTATGTTCATTTTTGGACTAATTCCTTTGGTAAAGGTAGAGAACATTTTACCACCACCCCAAACTGTGGGTTAAATAGTACCACAATTTTTCTTCAACAAGGATGTTTGGTTGGTTTTACGACATATCAACCTTTGTATGTTATTTAATGCCAAATCCTTTATATATATGATTTGTAAACAATTTATAGGTAACATTTTAAAATGAGCCAGAGCTTGTTTATTTCCACATAGCTAAATAGTTTCAAATATTGCTATTTATTGTTTGCTCACAATTAAATGGTTTCAAGTATTTCTATCTTACACCAACAGTTCTATTTGCACACAGTTAAATGGTTTCATGCATTGCTAATTAATTTAATTTAATATTAATCATTTATTTGCACACGGTTAAATGGTTTCAAGTGATAAAACAGTTCTAGTTGACCCATAGATATGACCCTAATAGATACAAGACCAGGTCAGAGCGGATCAGGAAGTAGTGGCAATAAAGGGGTTCTCCATATTCCCCAAAACTCCAGGATTGTAGCCTCACCATCAGATTAAGTTTAGTGTCATATCCAAGACACTTGTTGGAAGGAGTCTTAGACCTCTACAGAGATGCAGTCAACATATTCTACAGCTTTGGCCAATTCGGCAAAAGGATGGCTTTAGCATTAAATAAACCACGAAGATTTATATGCCATTAAACAAAAAAAGACCCTAATATTTTTGGTTCATGCAGATACATAAACAAAACCATGTTTAAACGCTCTTGTAATCCATCATTCTTCATCCTTAGAACCCTTAGCAACCCTCCATCCCGAACAGTGGGTAACGGTACTTGGCTGAAAAGTAGCTAAAAATGTAAAATATTCCGTTTTAAACAGATCGTGGAAGCAGCACCCCTCAAAACAGCAGCTGTATGACCACTTACCTCCCATCTCACAAACCATCCAAGTAAGACGAGCAAAAACATACTGGACAAGTAAGGACAAACTCATTTGATGTTCTTCCATGAACTCCTACACATGAACACACCAGTGTTAGCAGACCAGCAAGAATTTACCGCCAGCAACTGTGTGGACACTGTATGCCGTTTAAATGACTTCCCAAGAGTAATAGTAGATAAGGATGGATAGTAAGATGCATTTGTAAAAAATATTATCTTCAGATCAAGCATGAATATTTCTTTCAAAGGCATTTTTCATCTGATCAGTGTATTTTTTTATGAATACAGAGTATTTAAAAAAAATGATATCATATCGGAATTTGATAACTCAAATGATTACAGATTTTAACATCAAGTGTAAAATTAAGTCAGAATTCTATTTTTATTTATTTTCTCATTTCGGGTAAAGAAATACCATTTACTGCAAAAGGAAAAGAGATGAAACATTGAACGTAGGATTTTGAGTTGTTTCTGAACACGCTGTTAAAATTTTAGATCATTCCAACTAGGATTGGTTAAGTAATTAAATTACAAACGAAATTTATTTTTCTGTAACATCCAGTACATCGCAAATAATATATTTTTTGAACACGCTGTACATGAAACATAGTTCTGAGACTGACATGAGGAAGTGAGAAAATATTTATTTTAGGCTATATATATATATATATATATATATATATATATATATATATATATCATGTAGTGCTGCTCGCACGGATTTCCTTAACTCTCTCAATCTCTCTCTCTCTCTCTCTCTCTCCACCCGTATCATCCATCGTTTCCGGCTGGTCATCCAGGCTACATCCTGTGTCCATACAGAGCTATTGTAAATAAGTTCTAGCTGGTCGTTCTACACTTGCGTGTCCATGTGAAGGGATCCATAGGAGAATGTCGTTTATGAGTTCAACCTTTTCCCCCCCAGCAGTGCAAGGACGAATATATATATATATATATATATATATATATATATATATATAATCTCATTTAGACATGTCCTGTTGAATACTGTGGAGTATTTTCTTTTTAGGATCTTTCAGTGAAGATGTCCGAATCCTATTATTTTCCTTATGTTTAGGTCGAGGTGGTAAAGAAAGTTCTCCATACTAGCATAATCGCTTTCGCTGGTCTTCTTCAAATAAGTATAAACACTCACAGCAACAAACAATCAAACACAACCTTTGAGGACGACCAGCAAAATGGTCGAAAGCTCTTGGACTAGTATGGGACACTTTCTTCACCACCTTGACCCATACATAAGGAAAATAATAAGAAGACTCAAACGTCTTCACTCAAAGATCCTAAAAAGAAAATTCTCTGCGGTCGTCAAAAGAACATGCTTAAATAATGATTTGCTGCCTAAGTACACTATATATATATATATATATATATATATATATATATATATATATATATATATATATATATATATATATATTCACAGACATGTAATTCTGCCATTTGAGAACACTTATTAAATACAAATAAATGTCGAATCAATTATTTGGAAGAGTTCTTGTCTGATTTGCACATGGCTTGGACTAAGCACCATTTTAGAATCTTAGAATCTGTTGTGATTAATACGCAAAGTCCAACTCAGTGAAGATAAACACAAATTAGAATTATTTGGTAAGTCACTAACTTGATCTGAAATACAATAAATTTTCCCCCTGTCTCCTCCCAATAAAGGGAATAAGGTTTTTGGAAAGGTTATTAAACCTTTCCAAAAACCTTATTCCCTTTCTTAGTAAATATCGACAGTTGACTTATGAAGGAGTGACAATCTAAAGACACCTAAGTTTTATATTTGTTTTATTTGATTTTAATCATTAAACATCGAAATCATATTTCCCATTTTACAACTCCTTTGTACAAGAAACACAAACACACACACACAGAGCATATATATACGTAAACATTTTTAATAAGTTTTTTTTAAAACTGATATTGTGACATAAAATGTATGTCAATAAATTCTACAGCCCAGTCAACAAGTGTCCTGGATATGACATTAAACAATCTGATGGCAAGGCCCCAGCCTTGGGGATTTGGGGAATGTGGAGTACCCCTTTATTGCTATTACTCTCAAGTCCACTCTAATACCGAGTGGTTCACCCGATAGGGTCCTATGTATGGGTCAAATAGAACATCCTGTGTGCAAACAAATGACTGATGTTAAATTATGACTGTTATATAGCAATACATTAAACGGTGCAAAAAAGACCTCTGGCTCATTTTAAGAATGTTATCAACGAAATGTATTTACAACTCATATATATATTTAATATAAATGTAGAAGAAGGATTTGGTATTAAATAACCTACAATGGTCGATATACCATAGAACTCAACCCAACCAAGCCAAACCAAACCAAACCATCTTATACTTAGGATCACATTCTTTATGAAACACCCTATATATATATATAACAAATTATTAAGGCAAAATTTGCTTTTTAACCTTCATATGGCAACTGGTCTGGGAAAAGGAAAACTCAGAATTTAAACCTGTTAAACTCAGCTTAAAATTGACATTGTGTCACATCCTGCTTGTGGGGTGGTTAAGTATATATGTGTGCGTGTGTTTGTGTGTGTGTGTGTGTAGGGTGCGGAAGCCAAATTAGGAATATTCTACTATAATAATCAACAACTCTATAATAAAACAAGATTAATTTTACAACAAAATACAAAGATAGACACAAAACAGTAAATTTACTCAATATGGCCACCATTTTTTTTTCAATTGTTGAAACGATTTGCATGCCTTCAAAATTAACTTTTCAGACATTTTATTTCATTTCTCTTCAATAGTAGTCTTAAGCAAAACAATATTTGGATGGGAAGTTGTATTTGTTTCGTTTTTTAAAACACCTCATATAGTGTAATTAAGGGGGTTAGGTCTTGTTTAATTGCTGCCCTCACAGTTTTCTCGTGGACTTTTTATTCATTAGCGTGTTTCTTTATCGACGTTGTGGGGTCCTTCTTAATTGCCATTGTGGGAGCAGTTGAAAAGCCTTCTTTTTGTTTTTTGTTCAATCCTCCATTTCTCCTTTTCCTTAAAAAGCTCTTTTTCTGTAAATATGTTTTCTTTGCTTTGTATATAGTAGACAAAGAAATTTAGGCTTGGTTTCAGCGTTAAGCAATTCATAGATTCTTTGTCATTTCTTTTCTTGAAGCAGACTACGAAGTCTGAAACACATGTGGGGCATAATTATATGAAATAGAAACCTGGAGTGTCACATTCTAATTCATTTGTGGACCTATTCATTTTAAAACACACACACACACACACACACACACACACACACACACACACACACATATATATATATATATGATTATTCTGGTTCATGAATGATCAAAGTTTAAATAGAACGGTGCTTGATTCACAAAATTGAATAATTTTCCCATGTTTACATATTCAAAATTTTTTTAAACTAATCTTTTAAATTTAATTAAGTTTTATTGCATGATTAGCAGTCTATACAAGTGAGAATTTTACGACTTTCAATTTGGAATGAAAATGGTTTTAAGAAAGTTGAAATCATTACTCACGTAATGATTAAGTTGTGTTTTGTTTTACACTGAAAACACATTCCGCGGCAGAGACAAGTAAAATCGCTTTTGCCCCCAATAAAAACTCCAGACGGTTTATTATCAGTGTCGGAAATGAAAAGGTTGTGATCTTTTGAATATTCAAAAGATTTCTGCAGTTTATTAATAACTTCAGCTGTCAATTTAATTTCTTCTTTTTTTTTTTTTTTTCTTCAAAATAAAAATGTGATAAAAAGCCTAATTGAAAAAGCCCGACTTTTTATTAAATTTGCATTTAACAAAAGAAAACAAAATTCAAGTCCGACTTTTCAGTCAGGCTTTTTATGAAATTTAATTTGAATCAGAAAAAATTAAATTTTTCTTCTTCTTCTTCTTCTTCTTCTTCTTCTTCTTATTATTATTATTATTATTATTATTATTACCACCACCACCACCACCACTACCTCAAATATTTATTAAAAAAATAAATCATTTTTCAGCTGTCATTCGTCCTGCTGATAACACAGCAATGTATTGTCATTGACAATAGCCAGCAAGGTATATTGTATCAGCTACTTTGCATAACAACGTTTGTTCTTTAGGTGAGGAGAGAGACAGAGACAGACAGACAGACAGACAGTAAAGGAGGATTATCAGATAATCTGGCTTGCTCATTGTACCCTCAACTTGTGTAGTGTATCTTCGATAGGAATAGTTCAGTGTAGCCCATCCCATTCCAGGTCTGGTTTAAATTCAAAGTTTTCCTTCCCCTAAATAGGTTGCCATACTATGGTTAAAGAACCCAAAATGTCCTACTATTTAGGTTGGCAAATCCACTTCCTAAGACAACAGCCATCATACTATTAGAACCTTATAAAAATTTATTTCTAAGAAAAAATCAAACCGACCACATGCAGACTTGATTTGGCCAGAGTGGAAAAGGGAAAAGTAATCCAAGATAGTGCAGCACCAAAAAGTGACTTCCTCTTTTTGTCAAGAACTACTATTCAGACCCTCAGTAAGAATTCGGGGACCAAACTGTAAAGGCACAAAAAACTAAAGCTAGCAGATCGATTTTGTCACTCGCTTTTTGAATGGAGCTTCCCAAGAAATAAAAGTAAAATTAAACGAAAGTCGACAACTCAAATTCTACTGAGTTAAACAACTGAAAGAAAATTCAACCGAGAATTCCGCTGAAAAGAACTTTAAAGAAGACTCGCAATTAAATGAACTCTGAAACATTTTTACAAAACAAAAAACAAAAACAAAAAAAAAAAAGAAAAATACTCAAATTCAAAGAAATTTGTTTCCCGAACACTCTCTCAGAGAAGTAAAGTCGAGGGCGACCAGAAGACTCCCTTTTCAATAGCTACTACACCGAGATGTATGGGAGAGCGTCACTCCTTTCCTTGGATTGCTCCACTTTACCCTTGATATGTACCTTATATTGCCGAGTGTTAAGCAAGGAGGTATCAAGTACCATTTTTAAAGTCTTTGGTATGACGCAACCTGAGATTGAACCTAGGTCTCCCGGACCATTGGCGAACACTCAACAATTTATTTTTTCTATCTCTATTTCTTTCTTATTTCTTTTGTATAAAATTCCTTTTTAAAAACTTTATTGTCTGTGTTATCTTTTCGAATCAGTATCCGAACTAAAAAGCTGCGGAACTTACTGTTTAAACCTACCGTTTGAAATTACCGTTTAATACTGCACACTAAAGCCCCCCAAAAACTTCACCCAGTTAAATACTAAATTTGGCTTTAGTGTCACTTCATATCGAATTTTATTTCCCCTTAATTTTTTTTAACCTCCATGTGAGAAATCTTTATTTTTACAAAAATTCTAAAATAGAATGAAGGTGAGTTGGAGAATAACACCTGGTGTTTCAACTGTAACTCAGGGTCTTAAGTAACCATTCCTGGTTCAAGAGTTAATATAAAGAGTTGATGCTTGAGAAGATATGGCAACAGGTGGGATCTTATACCAACTAACACATCACTCAATAAGTCCCGGGACTAACTAATAAAACAACAACTTTTCGGCAAAATTCGACTTTATGCATCAATATAGTCTCTTTCTAGGTTGATACATGATCCTAACGCTTCTCTAACTATTCGATGCCTTTTTTGTAGAACGATTTGTCTTTGGTCTCAAAATACACTTCAGTTTCCGATATCACTTCTTCATTGGAGCCGAATCTCTTTCCTTGGAGCATTTTTTGAGGTCTGCAAACCGCCAGTAGTCGCTGGGGGTCAGATCTGGAGAATAGGATCGGTACGAAAGCAAATCGAAATGCAATTTATGTAGTTTTGCTATTGTTGCGATCGACTTTTGACACAGTGCATTATCTTGGTGAAAGAGCGTTTTTTTCTTCTTTATTTGTGGCCATTTTTTGGCAATTTCTTTCTTCAAACGCACCAATAATGCTATATAATATTCGCTATTGATGGTTCTTCCTTTCTCAACGTAATCGATGAACAAAATACCTTGCGCATCCCAAAATACGGAGGCCAAAACCTTGCCCGCTGATGTTTGCGCCTTTGGTCGCTTTGGAAGGCTTTCACCCGCTGTTGTCAGTTCAGCAGACTGCCGATTTGACCATATTTCATCAATTGTCACATATCTACGCAAAAATTTCTTTTTTGTTGCGTTGAAACAGTTGCAAACAGCGGTTTGAATCGTGGATGCGTTGTTGTTTTTGATCGACTATAAGCAAACGCGGCACCCACTTTGAATACTGCTTTCTCATTGACAAATACTCATGCAAAATGGTGAATACACTGACTTCTGATATCTTAAACTCCTCTGCAAGTTCACGCAACTTCAATTTACGATCGGCCAAAATGAATTTAGGGATTTTTTTTTTGCGTTTTTCGGGACAACTACCGAATTTGGGCGACATGAGCGTTCTAAATCATTTGTGTCTGTACAACAGCGTTTATAGTCAGCATACCACCATTTAACTGTTGTTTTTGATGGAGCAGAGTCCAGATAATACTTATCGAGCCATTGCTTTGCTTGAATAGTATTTTTCCTATCGGAAAGCGATGCTTTATCAACATACGAAATTCAGATTTTTCTATTTTTTTGAAAATTTGCAAAAGTAAAGTAGTTGTCCTTACTCGAGGGTGACCCGAAGGCTCCCTTTTCAATAGCTACTACACCGAGGTGTAGGGGAGGGCGCTACTCCTTCTCCTGGATTGCTCCACTTTACCCTTGATCCGTACCTTATAATGCTGAGTATTAATCAAGGCGGCATCAAGTACCATTGTTTGAGTTTTTGGTATGACTCGACCTGGGATTGAACTCCGATCTCCTGGAACATTGGCGAAAACTCTACTTATTAAGCCAATGGCCCGGTTGTTTTGCAACAGTAAGTAAAGTAAAGTTGTCTCCCTTTAGTCGAGGGTGACCCGAAGGCTCCCTTTTCGATAGCTACTACACCAAAGTGTAGGGAAGGGTGCTACTCCCTTCCCAGGATTTCTCCACTTTACCCTTGATCCGTACCTTATAATGCTGAGTGAGGTGCCCGTGGTGTAATGGTTATCGTCGCAGGATATGGACACGGCGATACGAGTTCAATTCCTGGACAAGACTGATTGCATTTCACATAGCACTAATACCCTTGGGAAAGGTATGAATCCAATTATTCTCCCTCCAGCTATGGGTAAATAGTAGGGCAGACTAGGTTCTTCAGCCTTGGTGAGGCAACTAGTCTAGGAGAAGGAAAACTCTGAATTCAAACCTGTTAAACTCCGCTTAAAAAATTGACCTTGTGTCATATCCTGCCCGAGCGGAGGGGTTGGGAAATATGATAATGCTGAGTGTTAAGCAAGTACCATTTTTAAAGTCTTTGGTATGACTCGACCTGGGATTGAACCGTAAACTAATGATCCGATTGGGCTCAAATTTTCACACGTGCCAGTTGAAGGTTAGTACTTTATAAAAATTATATGGATATTTTTTTATTTATAGTGCCATCTATATGTCAGGCCCGGGACTTATTGAGTGATGTATTAGATAAAATAAAACCTAATGAACATCAGTACCGCAACAAATCTGCCTGCCAAAGATATGTTCTGCCAGTTTATAATCAGGAGGATCTTAAGTAGCCATTCCTGATTATAAAGAATTGCTGCTAGAGAAGATATGGCAGCAGGTGGAGTCTTATACCTACTAAATAAAAAACAACTGTGAACATCTTTTAATTGCTAATTCCATAAATTTTGTAGCCCCGTCCGCTGGAGCTGTAGAATATGACATTGCATCTTTGCTGGGGGCTAAGACCCCCCAACACACACAACGAGTGTCTTGGATATGATTCTAGACTATCTGATGGTGAGGCTCCTATCCTGGAACTCTGGGAAAGGTGGAGTACCCCTTCATTGCTGTTAGTCCAAAGTCCACTCTGACCTGGAGTGTTAGTACCTCATAGGATCCCATTTATGGGTAAAATAGAATTGTTTAACTATTTAATTGTGTCCAAACAAAAACTGGTATTAAACTGAATTATTAGAGTTACACAGTGTGCAAATAAAACTATTGGTGTTTGATAGCAATACTTGAAGCAATTCAACTGTGTGCAAACAAATGATGACTACTAAATTGAACTATTCATGTTAGATTGGAATGCTTGAAATCATTTAGCTGTGTGCATAAATTGAATTATTGAAATTACATCGTTGTATTCAGAACCATTTGACTGTGTGCCAATGAATGAATTGTGTTGAATAGAATTATTAGCGTTAAACGGCAATACTTGAAACCATTTAACTGGGTGCAAACAAATGATTAATATTTGATAGAATTATTAGTGTTAGATAGCAATACTTGAAACCATTTAACTGGGTGCAAACAAATGATTAATATTTGATAGAATTATTAGTGTTAGATAGCAATACTTGAAACCATTTAACTGGGTGCAAACAAATGATTAATATCAGATAGAATTGTTAGTGTTAGATAGCAGTGCTTGAGCCCATTTGACTGTGTGTAAACAATAACAATATTTAATTGTGTTCAAACAAATTATTTTAGCTTTTTAAAAATGAAATTACATCCAAACTATTCACCTACAAATCATATATGTATAAACATTCAAACCAATGACTGATGTTAAATTGTTAGTGTTACATAGCAATACTTGAAACCATAGTGCAAATGATTGATATTAAATATAATTATTCATTGTGCAAATGATTGATATCAAATATAATTATTCATGTTAGCTAGCGATCGTGTCGATACTGCTATATGGATACACTACATAGACGCTAACTAAACGGCTAGAGAAAAAGCTTGATGGCGACTACTCAAGAATGCTGCGAGCAATATTGAACAAGTCTTGGAGGCAACACCCCACCTACCACCCATCACGAAAACTATCCAAGTTAGACCAACCAGACATGCAAGGTACAACTGGAGAAGTAGGGACGAACTCATAAGTGATGTACTTCTATGGACCCCTTCACAGGGCCATGCAAAAGCAGGGCGGCCTGCTCGAACCTACATACTGCAGCTCTGTGAGGATACGGGGTGTAGCCCTGGGGACCTACCGGAAGCGATGAACGATAGGGAGGGGTGGTGAGAGAGGGTCAGGGATATCCGTGCTGATGGTGCGACAAGATGATGATGATGATTCATGTTAAAGAGGAATACTTGAAACCATTTAACTCTGAGGAAACGAATGAGTTTTGGTTCATTTAAACTATGCGTTTACAAATCATATATATATATATATATAAAGAGGATTTGGCATTAAATGACATGAAAGGGTTGATATGCCATAAAACTCAACCAGCCAACCAACCAACCAACCAACCAATTGTTGCCATGTATAGTACTTGCCTTTCCCAAGAATATTAACATGAATTGAAATTAAAACATCCTTGGCTAAAATTTGAACTAGGTTTGCCAGATACATTTTCTATAATGACAAACATAATGCCCCCCGTCTCTAAAACCCAACCCTTGAAAACCACATCTCTCAAACCAATTAAAATTTAACATCTTCTAATGGTATAAACATTTGCCTCTGGTAAAGCAATACATGCAGCTTCTTACGGTACATATAATATTTGACTTTCTACAATTATCTCATCAGCTCAGTTAGCGGGGCTGTAGAATAAACTGACTGCATCTCTGCTGAAGGAAACGCCCCACTTTCCCTCCCAATGAGTATCCTGGATTTGACATTAAACAATCTGATGGCAAGGCTCCACCCATGGAGATTTGGAGAATATGGATTACCCTTTCATTGCCATTGCTCCCAGGTCCACTCTGGTAACACTTGATATGGTTCTATCTATGAATCAAATCGAAAAAAAAAACTGTGCACAAACAAATAACTGATGTTAAATTGTGACTGTTATCCTATTTACCCAACCCCTCCGCTCGGGCAGGATATAACACAAGGTCAATTTTTAAGCGGAGTTTAACAGGTTTGAATTCAGAGTTTTCCTTCTCCTAGACTAGTTGCCTTGTGACTGTTATATAAAAATACTTGAAATCATTTAACTGTGTGCAAAAATAGCTCAGGCTTTTTGAAGAATGTTATCTGCAAAATGAGTTTACAAATCTTATATATTTAATATATGTATAAAGAGGATATGGAAATAAAAAACCTATAATGGTTGATATGCTATTAAAACCCAACCAAACCAAATCATATATATTCGATATATATTTATAAAATAGGATTTGGCATTAAATTACCTGCAATGGTTGATATGTCATAAAACCAAACTATACCAGATCATATATATTTGATATATACCAAGATCATTAAATAGGTTTCCAGACTTTTTTCGTATGGGCACTTTTATTTATAGTACACACATGAAACTCTAGTCCCCTTCGAAGTAATCTCCTCCGGCTGCACTGCACTTGTACTGTTCCAACAACTTCTGGAAGGCCCCATGGAGGTCCTCTTGTGTGAGCGTGTCAATGACCTTCGTCACAGCCTCTTTCATCTCCTCAATTCTCTCATAACGACAGCCTCTGAGCTTAGGGAATAACCAAAAGTCACAGGGAGCAAGGTCTGGACTATAAGGAGGGTGAGGAACTGTCTTGATGCCCATCTTGGTCAAATAGTCTATGACAAGGATGTAGTTGTGGACTGGTGTATTGTCCTGGTGGAAATGCCACTGACCCGATTTGAAGAGTGCTGGCCTCTTCCGACGGAATCTCTTCTTGAACTCCCTTAAAACCTCAACATAGTAACCCTAACCCTAACCGTTTGGCCAATCAACTCTGGCGTATTGACTTCCTTACTCCTCCCACACCTCTCATCATCCCTCTCAGACTCATTGCCTTTGTTGCGGAGCCGATAAGCATGTCGACCCCGCAAATGAATTAAGTTTAATGCGTGTGAGTAAGTGACAGTCAAAGACAATGAAGGAACAAAGGCGAAGTAACAAATATAACAAATGACAATTTATTGTCAGATCTACAAACGTGTGTTAAGTCCGTAATGGTCGAATATGGTCTTCAGCTAGAATGGTAACGATGATAGCTGGTATAGTTGAGATGTAGATGAGCGCAGCTTGATGTTAGTCGCGGGTAGCTGGCGTAGGTTGAGTCGTAGAATGCAGCTGGATGGTTGAAGTCGAAGGCTGAGGTCGGACGAGTCGTAGAATGCAGCTGGATGATCGAAGTCGAAGGCTGAGGTCGGACGAGTCGAAGAATACAGCTGGATGATCATAGTTGAAAGCTGGTGTCGGACGAGTCGAAGAATGCAGCTGGATGATCGAAGTCGAAGGCTGAGGTCGGACGAGTCGAAGAATACTGCAGGATGATCATCGTAGGAAACTGGTGTCGGTCGTAGTTGGTAGATCGATATTCCCGGTTATGACGGTATGTTGAGTTAACCGAGGGTGTGTCGATCCGGTTGCTAGCTCGTACAGTGGGTCGTACGTGAGCCAGATGTTGCAGTGGTAGGACAGTCCGTAACAGCGAGCCGTTACGTGGACTGCGTGGTACCTTGCAGGAGCGTCGAGGTCGAATTCGGTTATGGCAGCTTGGTCGTGTAGTGTCGGGCGAGCTAATGACTAAGACTGAGCCGTGTCTTAGTGTTACGGACCAAGTGAAAGGTCGGAGAACGTGGTTAAGGTTTGCCAGGCCTTAGTACAGACGAGATCGAGCAAACGAGTCGAGAGAAGCTAGGGCTTTGTCGTGCCCCCTAGCCATGCGGGCGTAACGAGACGAAGGCTGAGGCTTTGCTGTGTCAAAGCCATGCGGACGTATCTGACGAGAGCTAAGGCTGAGCCGCGCCGAAGCTCTGCACAAACGAGCGGACAGGCCAGGAGGCCGCGGCTAAGATGGGCGTTATCTTAGCACTGCGCAGATAGTGAAGCGGCTCCTGAGAACTATTTGTCGCTGCCTCCTACCAGACAGGACTTGATACAAGTGTTGCATACATATATATACTGGATACATACCGACGCAATGATAACAGACACAGTAATAAAGGACGCAGGAAAGAAGGACGCATGAAGGAAGACACAGGAAGACATCTTTAACAACATATTTACCTCTCACTTTATTGCAAGGGTTCGAAAGGGTTGTTGAAGGTTTGCATGTGAGAGGGTGGTGGGGACCGAACATAAACTTCATATTTTGACCCCACTGTTATGACCGTCACGTTGTGTCTTTCTTGTTCTCCTGATGTTGGGGTCCACTCCATCGGGGTTTTCCGAGGGCCCCCTCGGTCGGGTGTGGCCTTCCCTACCACATCTCGTCTCTAATCCCCTGGGAGTCTGCTGGCAACTGCATCGGGGGTTTCCGAGGTCCCCCTCGGTCGGGTGTGGCCTTCCCTACCACATCTCGTCTCTAACTCTCTGGGAGTCTGCTTGCAACTGCTCTGGGACCCAAACTCAACTGAGTTAAATAATAACTCAACGCCCACACGATCGCCTACTGGATCTTTGAAATCGAATGTTTAATCGTCATCAAGCGAAAATAACTGTCATGCAGTTCATAGGTTACTCTCTTCCGGTGCATGACTGTAATGGCACAATGGGACCTTCACCTTGTCCCATATCATAAGCCTTAATCCGCCCACGAGATCTCTTTCGATTACTGGCCGTTGGAATGTGTCACTTCTTTCCGGTGTATTACCTTGGAATAGTATTTTTGGGCCGGGTCGAAGGTCAAAATATAACACAAGGTCAAAAGCCCGAAAGCCGATTAAAGTGGGGATAAGGCGGAAGGGAAGGTCGGGAACGAGTCGAGACTCGAACCCTGCTGTTCTATGCTGTTCATCGGCTCACTTGGTGCAATGTGAGCCTGATGAGGCAAGCAGTTTCACGAACCCAAATGTGGGTCCGGGCACGTATGCCGGGTTATGACTTGAACTAGACACCAAGGTCTAGTGCCATTCAAAGGTTTCTGAGAGCGTCCGTGCCGAGGACCTCCCTCTGGTTTTTGCCGTCGCTGGAGCCTTTGTTATATGAAAGTAGGGCAACGCCACGCTGTGGAGTTATAAAAATGGGCGCAAAGATAAATCACTTCTTTAGCGTAACGTCGGCTATCGAAGATTATTTATTTCATTTTTATAGTGTTGTTTGTGACAGAAGTGTTCTGTTAATATAGTTAATTTCAAATTTTATCCCTTCTTTATCTGAGACGAGAGGTTAAGGTCGTAAAAAGGGGATTCGTCACTTCCGTTCATAACCGGATGTGGACAGGTTACGATACCTTCCTTGATACTCTTATGCCACTCAAAAACTGATGCTCGATTCATGCAAGACGGTCGAAAAGCAGTCTGAAGCATTCCATACGTTTCTGTGGCATTTTTTCCAAGTTTAAAACACAATTTTATTGCCTATCGATCTTCTAAAGTGTCAGATTGCATTTTTGAAATTCACCAACAGTGACAATCAGGCTTTTTAGTAGGGTGTATTCCAATTGCTGCTGTAGCTGTTCATTTGAACCTGAAATCATAAATTGGTCAGTCATCTCATAAGATGAATAGCAATAACATACAGAATGTTCAAGCATCTACGACAGTTTTAAATGCCCATACGAAAAAAGTCTGGAAACTTATTGAATGCACCACGTATGTATAAATAGGATTTGGCATTAAATAAGCTACAAAGGTTGTTATGCCATGAAACCCAACCAAACCAAATTAAATTATTTCATATAACAACTTCATAACCTATTTTCTGAGCAGAAAATATTATATTCAGTTATAATTTTTTTGTTCGTACGTTTTTAATGCATCTATTTTCTATGACTTTGCCTTTAAAAAATGAGATTATAATTTTTTAAATCCTGTATGCAGAGATACTCAAGTTTTTCCCACTCAATTGTTCTACCATTGAGTTTCTTTGGGTGATTGAGTGTAAAAAGTGAAAGACTGACCTTCAGAATCAGTATCTGTTATTTATTTGCTCAAAGATATAATTTCAAGGAAGTTAAAACCACAGGCTAAAAAGAATATTTCAGAATTGTGAATATCACATGATTCCTTTATTTATTCTACTTTTTTATTTTTTTTTTCATTTCTATGCTAGCTTAAGAATCGGTCATTGATTCATTTTTTTACCCCAGTCCCTTAAGACCCGTCTAAAACACTTTTTTCCTTAATATGTACGTTTTTTAATTTTTCTTTTTCAACATTTGAGGGTGGAGCTTAGAAAGTTCTTGAGACAAATGGCTAACTCAGCCTAGCTAATTAACTTTTTGTGTTGGGAAACTGATACCAAGATATTTCATACCCAGAAGAAAGCTTTCATGTTCATATTTATCTATCTTTTTGTATCTTATGACACTGGGAGTTGGTGCTTAATGTCAACCTCTTATTACGACCAAAAGTACAACCCCTGCCAGATACTTATTTTAGGGGTGAGCATTTCTTAGCTTTTTATTTATGATAAAAAAGAATGCTGGTTGGTTGGTTGGTTTTATAGCATATCAACTCATTTTAGGTTATGTTACAACTACGGTGAATTTAGGACAAGTACCTAGGGGTAGACTTGGTAGCCGGCAGTCATAAAACAAAAATAAGACGCATGCAAAATAGTCAAATAAAACCTAAATTTATTTACATGGTATGTACATGGGGCGAGGAGGTATACAAAGGTAAAAACAAAAACAGTAACACGTGGGCAGAAGGGGTGAAAGTAAAAACATGGGCTATAACCAACATGAAATGTATTTTGGATTAAAGTTTAGATTATTCAAAGTCAGCGAAAACAAACACAACAAAACCCGAATAAAAAGTTAAATACAGCAAGTAAAAAGGTTACCGGTTAGTTCCTTTGTCCCAGGAGAAAGTTCAGACACATCTAACTCTGTTGGCGGCCGGATTCATTTTAACTAACTGACAGGGTCACCTGACCAAAATCAGCAGCCGACTCAATCCAAACCACAAGGCCAAGAGGTGGTGGGAGAACTACAACAATGAGCCATGCAAGATAGTATTCAAAATGACCCAGATCAAAAGGCAAGGAAAAGTTCACTCTTAGTTCACAGAGGAGACATGAAGTCTGCTCCCAAGGCCAAGTTAAAAATGAGGCCTTAGGAGGTAACAGTTATTTAATACTGACGGGGTAGTTCCTATGGTATAGTGGCAAACGTGCTGGACTACAACACTATAGCAAGCAAGCTCAAACTCTAGTCACGCTATTATGTTCATTTTCAAACTGATCCCCTTTGGAAAGGTATGGATCCCCTTATTTCCCCTGCTATGAGTTAGATAGTACCACTACTGTTCTTTTATAAGGAAAGCTTTGGCATTGAATAACCCACGAACATTGCCATTAAACAAAGAAAACAAACCAAATTAATACTGATTGGTTTGATTGTTTGGGTTTTATGCCATTGTAGGTTATGTAATGCCAAATCCATTTCATACAACTAATCAGTTCTATTTCAAACAATTCAGTTTAGCATGAGTACACAGTGTAATTGTTAAAGAAAATTTCTATTTCAAGCAATTCAGTTTAGTGAAAAAGTTTTAATTCAAACAATTTAGTTTAGTATTAGAGGAAACATGAAGTCTGCTCCCAAGGCCAAGTTGAAAAAGAGGCCTTAGGAGGTGACAGTTATTTAATACTGAAGGGGTAGTCCCGTCTAATTAGCCGTCAAATTTATGGATCTTTTGTCCACACACAGTTAAATGTCAAAACAGTTCTATTTCAAGTAATTCAGTTTTGTATAAGTACGCAATTTATTTCTAATACGCCACATTCCCAAAAGCTCCATCATTACTAGAACCTCACCATCAGATTGTTTAGTGTCATATCCAGGACACCCGTTGGTGGCGGAGGGGGTTCTTACCCGTCTGCCAAGAGGCAGTCAGTATATTCTACAGTCCCAGCCAACTAGGCAACTCATTCTTCTATAAATTTCACATGATTTGCACTTCTCAACCAGCAACACTTTGATGACAGAGCTCTATTCAAGCTTGAAACACTCTGCTTGATTTGTTGCTATTTTAAATAGCCACAAAGCAAAATAATTTTTTTGTTATAAACCAATTCCAAAGTATGTAAGGTTTACATTTCTGGAAAGAAATTCTCAAAAAAATTAAATTTGGCTCTTTTAAAAAAAAATCCTCTTCATTTATTTAATTATCTTTATCATGATAATTTCTTTTAATTTATCATTCACCATTAATTATAATATGATTATAATTAATTATAATATAATAGAAGAAAATCAATCAGTACTGGGTTTAAATCCTTGAAGGTGGCCTTCAAGAATATATTGAGTATATCCTCAGCAATGAGGTAAGAATGCCCCTTAAAAAGGGTGTCTTTGGTATGATACTAAACTGTACCCTGGGGATAGGATCCAGTTCTGAAGCTCTGGGTAGTATGTAGTACTCCTTTGTTTCCATTACTCCCAGGTCTACTCTAACTCAGAGGATCCCATCTATGGGTAAAATAGATTTGCTTGAAAATTGTTAGTTTTTGATAGGAATGCTTGAAGCCATATAAGTTTGTTTAAATCATTTGTATTTGATAGGAATACTTGAAAATCTATAGCTATACACAAATTATTAGTATTTGATAGGAATACTTGTAACCCTATAACTATGTGTAAATTATTAGGCTTAGTTTGGTTTCTTTGTTTAATGGCATATCAACCTTCCTAGGTTATTTTAATGCCAAAACTATCCTAGTAAAAAATACGAGCCGTACTTTTTATCTTATAACTGGAGGGATAAAGGAGCCTATAATTTTTCCAAGGCTATTTGTAGCAGAAAGAACTTCGTATTTTTGTTTGGCGCGTAAATTAATTTGACCGTTATGGTCGTCGCATATTTTCACCCAATGAGGATGACTTATCCTATTCAACCCGGACCATTTTCCCGGACAACATAAAAATGGTGAAAGCCCGCCAAACTACTTCTTCCTCAGAACTTTTCGAGCGGGACGGACATACTTTTGTCCGCTCCCTTCATAGCAGCAGAATCACAACACCATGAGAAAGCCGTCTAATTTATGGATCTTTTGAGTCTACCCTCTTAGACCAAGGGTTCCCAGTTGAACATGAATTAGATGCATGTAATCCATCACTTACAGAAACACTTTTATGTCGCCTCTAACTTTTGCTATGTCTACAGCGACGCGCAAATTTCGCTCAGACATCCAGCTACCTCATTTCTGGGCAACCTTTTCTGGAGACCTTAATGCCTCTCTCCTACAGCAACCAGGACCACACATTTAGGGGTGACTACATCATTCCTGTCCTTAAACAGCAAACACGACTTTTGCTATGTCTATAGCGATGCATTTTCCGCTCAGACATTCAGCATTAACTTGACTGTAGCGATGCACATTTCGCTCTGGCATTTAGCTGCTATAATTCCTTCTCAACACTATTTCCTTCCTCCCTTCCTACGAGACTTGCAGCATAAAGGTACCATTTATTCTGGCTGCCATTAAACCTTCTTGAAAACCTTCCGGCATCTTCGTTCTTATCCTTTATTTTCCATCGAATATAGCGAGGAGGTAACGTAACACTCTTCCGCACTAAACTATTAGTCAAAAAGTGAATGTAATAGCTTTACTGGAATTTGAACTCACTTACTACAATGTTGCAGTCCTGCACGTTAACCACTATGCTGCGGGGACCCCCCCTCCCATGCAAATTATTAGTTTTAAGAATTGTTACTTGAAGCTAAAATTGTTCAAGCATGACATGATTGTTTTCATTTGTTAATTGAAATCCTATAATCGTTTGCAAAAATCAAATAAAACAAAAAAAAACTTACCTCAGTATTAATTTCTTGCCCGGTCGGCTGAAGCTGTTGAATACACGGACTGCTTCCCTCCCACCCCTACAACGAGTGTCCTGGATATGACACTAAACTATCTGATGGTGAGACTCCAGTAATGCTGGAGCTTTGGAGAATGCGGATTACTCCTTCATTGCCATCACTCCCAGGTCCACTCTGGCCAAGAGTGGTAGCACCTGATAGGGTCCTATCAATGGGTCAAATAGAACTAAACTGTGTACTTAAGCTAAACTGAATTGCTTGAAAAAGAACTGTTTTAATGTTTAAACTGCGTACTTATGCTAAACTGAATTGTTTGAAATAGAACTGTTTTTGATTTTGAAACTTTACTTCCGCTTAACTGAATTGAAAAAAACTTTTTTGACATTTAACTGTGTGTAAACAAAAATTATACTTATACTAAACTGAATTACTTGAATTAGAACTGTTTGACTAAACTGAATCGCTTGAAATAGAAATGCCTTTGACAACTAAGCTGTGTTCTTATGCTAAACTAAATTGTTTAAAATAGAACTGTTTACTTGTATAAAAATGATTCGGCATTAAATAACCAACAAAGGTTGATATGCCATAAAACACAAACAAACAAACTATAAAGACAGGCTAAAAAACTTGTCTCCCATAAAACCTGAACAACTTAAAATCCCAAGATCCCATTAGCCAAGCTGGGAAAATACAGATGAACAACAAAGTGAACAAAGAAAAACTTGGAAGCGCATTCAAAATGCCCTCAAGAACAAAGTCGCCTATAAGAATCAATAAACAGTGCATTTCTCAGGGGTCGATAAAACCCCTACAAAGAACCTATAGTATAGAAAATATGAATTGTGACACAGACTGCGTAGTTGCCAGCCTTAATCTTGAAGAAGTATTAAATAACTACAATACTTGAAACTATTTAACTGTGGGCAAATTTATAAGCTCGCTCATCTTTTTAAATGTTAATCTCTTATCATACATATCGATTTAAATGTGTTCAAACAAATGGCTGATGTTAAATTGTTACTGTCACATAGAAACTCTAGAAATATTTTAACTGTGTGCAAAGAAACGAGGAAAAATAAATAGAATGATTCGTATTTGAGAGAAATACTCGAAATCATGTAACTGTGAAGAAAAATGAGCTCAATTTTGTTAAAAATTGTTATTTAAAAAATGTTCCCACACCATGTGTATTTAATATATAAATTTACATAGAATTTGGCATTGGACATTTTGCAATGTTTGATATGACTTAAAAATCAAATAAACTTACGAAGAACTTTTTTGAAATTTGAACCGCTTACTTATTTATATTTTACTGAGTGTAAATAAAACTGTACTTATATATGTATAAAAATGGATTTGGCATTAAATAACCTAAAATGGTTGATATACAATAAAATCAAACAACACCAAACCAAAGAAGAATGGGTGATGTGTACGGTGAAGTATGTGTTAGTCAAACAAATATTTGCAAATGGGTTAAACATGGGTCTGCCACAACAAGACCAAGTAAAAGAAGACAGTACATGCTGTGGAAATACACTGACTCTCCGGTAAAGAAAAAGTTCCGGGTGCAGCAGTCTGTAAAAATTAGTTGGGAGTAGGTAAACACTTGCTCTGTCGGGAGTGTTGGGGTATCCCCATGGCGTAAGAACCCGAGTTCGAAATGGAGTCGGACGATTACGTTCACTTTTGGACTAATACCCTTGGGAAAGCTATCCTCCCCCACTTATTATTATGAGCTATAGTTAAATAGTGCCATTGCTGTTCTTCTCCAAGGATTGCTTTGGCATCAAATAACCCACGAAGGTTCATATGCCATTAAACAAATAAACCAAACCAACAGTGCTAATGTATTCCTATATCTATTGTATATTTACAAACCCCACCGTATGAGCTGAATACGATACAAGATCAACTGTTAAGCGGAGTTTAACAAGTTTGAATTCAAAGTTTACTATACACTAGACTGGTTGCAATCCAAGGCTAAAGAGCCCATTTGCCTTATCCATAGCTAGAGGGTGAATAATTAGATTCATATCTTTCCCGAGGTATTAACTCAATGTGAAATGCAGTCTGATCCAGGTTTTGAACTCGGGTCGTCGTGTCCATTTTCAACGACGATATTCATTACCCTAATTACCAACCCCTCCGCTCGGGCAGGATATGACACAAGGTCAATTTTAAAGCGGAGTTTAACAGGTTTGACTTCAGGGTTTTCCTTCTCCTAGACTAGTTGCCTCACCAAGGCTGCCCAACTATTTACCCATAGCTGGAGGGAGAATAATTGGATTCATACCTTTCCCAAGGGTATTAGTGCTATGTGAAATGCAATCAGTCTCGTCCAGGATTTGAACTCGTGTCGCCGTGTCCATTTCCTACGACGATATCCATTACATCACGAGCCTATTGTAGTTTCCGTGGAAATTAATAGGAGCTATTATTTTCGGAGCGTTACCTGTACATAAAACATCAAACCATTATTAAATGTATATATATAATTGATACATTAAGAGACTTACTGCCATTTCAGCGGGGAACAGTTAGAAAAAATGAAAGTCGTCAGAGGTAAGTATTGTCTGACAGAAAAAAAAAAACTCACCTTCACATATTAGACATTGCTGATATTTTTTGTCTGCTTTAGAAGTGCGTCCGATATGTCGTTAAATATGGCAATATGGTGTTAAAAAATCCATGCACTCAAAAGTTTTCGGTATATCGTATATGTACGCATAAGATGGCTGTACCTCACATGCTACAAGTGTTTGTCTTATAGAAGAATTAATTGTAGAAGGAATTCTTTGGTTTATTTTATTTAACGATATATCAACTCCTAATGGGTAATATAATGCAGAAATGTGATTCATTTGTAAACTCTTATCAACTCGTCTGTGGTTGGGTTTTTTTTTTTTTTTTTGCCTAGAAGTTAGGGAATAACATGAATTGTACCTCAATATTTTTATTTACCGGGCGTTATATAACTGGGACTCATGAGACTGTTAATAACTAATGATAATGTTTTGCTCTTTTTTGTTTCAGATTTGAAAATAGTATACTATAAAATAGTATACTATAAAAACTATCTCAATTCCAATGCCTTGGACAAGAGGGGGAGAATATTTTGCGTCACTACTTATTTAGAGACAAAATCATTCAAAACTGTCTCAAAATAGATGCCACCCATTAATATAATAATGATTTATTACTGAGAAAAGAAACTCAAAAATATTGCATGTCCTGGAAGCTGATATAATAACAATAAAAAGACATTGATTTGATGCCTCTAGCTGAAAGGATGCATTTTTTTATAGGACATATTCCAAATCACCGCCATTGCGATTGTCTTGTAAATAAATCATTATCATTTTAATGGCAACCATTAAAATAAAAAAACCAATTAAATAAACCATTAAATAAAACTCAAAATAGACGCAACCATTAAATAAACCATTAAATAAAAACTCAAAATAGATGCAACATCTATTTTGAGGTTTTATTTCATTCTGTTATATACCCGAAAGAAATAGACAACAACGCTTGTATATAAAAATATTCATCTGTTCTTTATTACGAAATCATGGCGAAATTAGTTGCATGAAAAGAGAGACGGGATAGGAAACCATTAAGATTTACGCCAGGTTGAAATACGATATCTTCAGCGAGGCTTACTTCTTCGTTCTGCCTCCACGATGTTAATACAGGGTCGACTTAAAAACATTTAATTATCTTCGTTTCTTCTTCATTCTACTTCAACAAGGCTGGAACTAATCAAATCACTACAGAGACCTCCGCCAGGCTCTCCAATTTTCTTCTCCTGGATCATACGCGCTTTCGACATAAGCGAGTCTTGTACATTTCGGCTTTTCCCTACCTCTCAACCCGCCCAGAACAGCGTAACGTCTACCCCCTCTCTCCCTCCCCCCTCTCTCTTTCTCTCTGCTCTCTGCCAACTGTTCCAGGTTTAAAGTCTTCGGTCGTTACATATTTTTCGGACGCTCACGCACTTTGTGGTTACTTTTCCTCCCGGTAATCCACTCACACAATTCATGTGACATTTCCGCTGTCTTTTATTTACCTTAAGACACAGCAGCATCTTGTTTCTTACACTGCCTCTCAAAGGTCAAATAACGTGGGATTCCTTTCTAATAACTAGTTTGGGAATCACTAGGAGATTACTTTGTATAGTATTGATCAGGTTTACGTTTATAAGTAATATGGGGGAATTCTAATGGTGTAGTAGTTAACGTGCTGGACTGCGGAATCGTAGTCAACTAGTTCGAACTCCAGTCGCGCTATTACGTTCACTTTCGGGACTAATACTCTTGGGAAAGGCATGAACCCCCATGTTCCCAGAGCTATGGTTTAAATAGTACCACTACTGTTCTTCTGCTCAGAAGGATAGTTTTAGCATTTAGATAAACCGCAAAGGTTGAAATACCATTAAAATTAGGAAACGAAACCAAAAAAAATATTTTCGGTATTCGATGGTAATTCTTTAAAAAATTGCAGTTATGCGCCCATAAACAACTGTTTTTATTCCGATCTACTTAAAATAATTTGCAGAGTCGTATCGTTTCAAGTATGTTCGTCAATGGTTCGGGAGACCAGGGTTCAATCCCAGGTCGAGGCTTACCAAAGACTCCAAAATGGTACTTGATACCTCTTTGCTTAACATTCAGTATAATAAGGTACGGATCAATGGTAAGTAGAGCAATTCAGGGAAAGGAGTAGCGTCTTCCTCAACACCTCGGTGTAGTAGCTATTGAAAAAGGAGCATCTGAGTCGCCCTCGACAACAGTCGGCCAACTAACTTATAAAAATATTAGTATTTGATAAGAATAATCATTTGTTTACACACAGTTATATGGTTTCAAGTATTCCTATCCAATACTGATAATTTTCAAACAAATTTATTTGACCCTTAGATGAGACCCTAACGGGTATTACGATTCCAAGTAAGAGTTGACCTGGGAGTAATGGCTATGAAGGTGCGCTAAGAGCTCCAGAATGTAGCATAACAACCGGATAGATGTTGTTGTCATACCCATGAAACTCCTTTTGGAAGGGTCTTTCCCCTCTGTAGAAGATCCAGTTGGCGTATTTGAAGCCCTGTGGATAGGGCGTGAAGAACTAATATTTTGTAGCTTAAAATTTACTCTATCCAAAGGTGTCATTATGGTTCCTGTATCTGCTGTAGTTTCCGTGGAGATATATAGATGTATTGCATTCTGAACGACCCATGTATGTACTTTCCTTGGAAATATATTGATGTATTGCATTCTGAATGACCCATATATGAGCGTGGTCCTTAGGTTTTCTTTTTTCTTTTCTTTTTTTCTTCTTTTTTTTTCCCCATCGCTGGTGAAAATGCTTAACCAATAGAGGTGAAAAATTAGAAAATAATCGTAAATGAGCGGGGAAAAAATAGTGTTTTGTCGCTTAAAACTTTCTCAAACCAAAAAATCTTATTGTACTCCCTGTATCTGTTATTTGGTATTTCGTATATTAAAAAAATCCGATCATTATAATATAGATTACAATAATTGACACTCAACGTTTGCAGAAATGAATCGCATGGAAAAATTTACTCGTCAGAACGAAGTATTGGCTTACAGAAAAGCCTCACCCTCACATATCAGACATTGCTTATATTTTTAATCAGTTTTAGAAGTACATCCCATACGTCATCAAATACGATAATCGCTTGTATCGTACACTGTTTGGTAAAAAAAAAATTACCCTCCTAAACTTCCGTCTGTGACTTAAAGAAAAATTAAATTAACACAACGGGCCTCATTTGTAGCACGTTATCAAAAATTGCAATATTTTAGATCCAGCCAATGACCCCCTAATGGTACTGAACTTAGTATATCTATCTATCAATCGATCTATCTCAGTTAGCCCAATAGGTTTCAGCCATCATCTCATTTATAGTATGTTAACATACATTTCTTTCTTTTTTTTTTTTTAGCGGCGTGTATATGTGGGATTGAATAAGAAATAAAAAATAAAATTAAATAAATAAAATAAAAGACCCCCTGACAGGAAGCAAGAACGGCGCACGCCTAAATAAAGGGCCTTCCCAGTACCAGAGAAAAATTCTGTCTCGCTTCAGCCTTCATCGTAGTACTGAAAAGACCCTCTTTCACTCGGCCGATAGCAGGTAGCGCACGTATTCACCCAGTCTCGGACTTGGGGACAGATAGCGTCTCCTGTAGCAGTGACCTCTATTGAAAAACACCTACCGTACATAACCACGAGCTTTATACTCCTAACTTATTAAAAAATTACTTATATATTTCAACGCCTTGGCTGGGAAACGTGACATATTTCTACTGGTTCAGGAAAAATTTCCACACCACAGCATAGTCATTAAAACCTTAAAATAAAGTTGGAATTTAAAAAGTATCTTCGTCTCTTGTTTTACTTTCTTTAAATTCTCTTGCAGCCTTCAATAAACAAAGAAGACGCCAACAAATTAAATGGGGCCAGAAGAAGTAAAAAAGGAGTCAAATACATAAACCCAATTTCAACGAGTAACGGCTACTACTGTAGTCTTTGTAGTATAGAACCAAAAAAATTAAAGCATTGTGTCTGATAAAAAGAAATGAATTCACAGAAAAGAAACACTCGAAACTTGAATCTCAAGGAAGAAAATAGTAGTCGTTTAATTTTCGGAAATTACAGCGGACTGTTGTTAAAAAGTTCGTTCAATAGCGTTCTTCCTCGTCTTCTCTTTTTTTTTTGTCGCTATCAAACGTCTTCTTTCTTTGTCCCTCTTTCCCTCCGTGCACTTTAGCTAGCGTTCGTAGAAAAGGTTCACCTTCCTCTTCTTGGCGATGGCAGCGGCGTTTTGATGTTTATCATATCAGTCGGATTGCTATGCGTCGTGCGCCTCTGTTGAAACCTGTTTGAAAACCTATCTTGAACTCCCAAAATCTCGCTACTTGATTTTCTTATATAGCGATTTGATGGAATCAATTCGAAGGTTCCTGAAGGTTCGATGCTCACTAGTGGAAAAGTAGTGCACCACGTGAAAGTTCACGCGCGAAAAATCACGCCTTTTCTCTACATTTCACTCTGCCTGCACGAGCGAGGTTTGTGACATTTTTTGATCGTCAGACCTTTGTACCCAAAGACTAATGACAGCTGATGTGCTCGAATGTTCTTTAACCTTGAGAACGCCGCAATTTAATGACGGCGCCCGTCCGTAATATTACACTACCAACCAAACGAAACAAAAACAAATAAGACGATAAACTTTCTTGTTCCCCCTATATTTTTCTCCGTCTAGTTCACTCAGTAAGTCTAGCCATCTTCCTATTAATGAAGCGTTTACAAACATATCTAACCAGTCGGCTGGGGTTGTAGAATACACCGACTAGGGTAAGACCCCCACCCACCCAACGAGTGTCCAGGATATGACATTAAACAATCTGATGGTGAGGTTCCAGTGATGCTGGAGCTTTAGAGAATACGGACTACCCCTTCATTGTCATCACTTCCAGGTTCAATATGCCCCGGAGTGGTAGCATCTGATGGGGTCCTATCAATGAATCAAATAGAACTAAAATGCGTACTTGTGCTAAACTGAATTATTTGATGTAGAACTGTTTTTGACATTGAAACTGTACTACGCTAAACTGAATTGTTTGAAATAGAACTGTTTTGATATTTAACTGTGTGTAAACAAAAACTATACGTATACTAAACTAAATTGTTTGAATTAGAACTGTTTGACTAAACTGAATAGATTGAAATAGAAATGTTTTTGACAATTAAACTGTGTACTCATGCTAAACTGAATTGTTTGAGATAGAACTGATTATTTGTATAAAAATGAATTTGACATTAAATAACAAACAAAGATTGATATGCCATAAAACCCAACCAACCAACCAGCCAACTTAACTATCTCTCTACGTCGGTATATTCATATCTACCGATTTATAAAAGTCAGTTTCAATTTTTGCCTATTGACCTTTGACAAACCCTTCCATTGGGTATTTCTAAAACAGGATGTTCCAGCTGTGTAAATAAGAGAACAAGAGCAGAAGCAGGTCACAGGGGTTGACAGCCGGAAGGGTAACCGGAATACCTAGATTTTATGAAATTTTATATACACAGGTACCCACAGACAGAACGGTCAGTCAGTCAGTCACTCCGTCAGTCAGTTGCAGGGCAGTCAAGTCAGGACAAAAGCCGGCGAAGAAACAGAAGAAGCACCAAGTGGCATTCTGAACATGGTCAATATAATAGTCCTCCGTCAGTCTGTGTCCTAGTCCTTTGTCTCTGTCTGTCTGTCTGTCACAGCCAATTTCGACCCTTCGAGTAATAAAAAAAGAGATAAAGATATTTTTATAAGAAAGTGTTATGGTCCGTCATTCATTGATTCATCATGGCTATACAACACAATATATTGAGAAATCTATTTTAATCTATTCATATCTATTTATATATCCATGCCACTATGTTCCTATCTATCTATCTATCTATCTATCTATCTATCTATCTATCTATCTATCTATCTCAGTCAGTTAATATCTATTTATAACAGTCTGTTTCGATCTATCGAAACACTGCCTAGTCAACTGAGCCTGTAGAATGCGTTAACTGCATCTCTGGAGAGGGTTAGGACCCCACCCCAATAAATGTCCCGGATATGACACTAAACTGTCTGATGGTGAGGCTCTAGTCTTGGAGCTTTGGTGAATTTTGAGTATTCCTGCATTGTCATTACTCCCAGGTCCACTTTGACCCGAAGTAGTCATACCTGTTAGGGTCCCATCTATGGGTTAAATAGAACAATTTACTGTACTTGAAACCATTTAGCTGTGTGCAAACAAATGACTTACGTTAAACTGAATTAATAGTGTTACATATCAATACTTGGAACCATTTAACTGTATCCAAACGAATGAGCTCTAGCTCGTTTAAAATTGTTACCTACAAACTATTTGTTTACAGATCATATATATCTAATATATATGTATAAACAGGATTTAGCATTAAATAACCAACAAGAGTTGATATCCCATAAAACATAACCAGCCAGCCATCTAAAGATACATTTATTTCAATCTATTCATATCTGTCTATGCGTCTATGCCACAATGTTCTTTATCTATCTATAGAATTGGAATTTAAAAGGTATCTTTGTCTCTTTCCGTACTTCCTTCCTTAAATTCCCTTGCAGCCTTCCACAGATAAAGATGACGCCAACAAGTTTAATGGTGTAAGAAGGAGTCAAATACATGGTGTAAGAAGGAGTCAAATACATAAAATCTATCTATCTATCTATCTATCTATCTATCTATCTCAATAGGTTTCAGCCACCGTCTCAATTATGGATTCGGTCAAATACCCTTGGGAAAGGTATAGGATACACATTTCTTCTAGTCTTAAAATAAGCAGTAAAAACATACTTAAGAACATTCTAGAAATTTAGGATCAAACCCGCATTAGCATTTAAATTACATTTTTATATTTTTCAACCAATCAGCTAAAAACAGGGAATAGAACATTCTAGAAAATTAGGATCGGAAGTGAACTAACAGAAAATATTTAGGCTCGAAAATAAAATAGTAAAATACAAATCTGATTGGTCAATAAATGTCTACGCGCAAAAATTTTAGGACGATTCTTTGATCCACCTGTAGGATATAAATAACACAGAGTTAGGAAGCCAGACACACAAGACACAAGCTTACACACAAACGAAGACACAGACGAACACAAGCCACTAAGCCAGTAGCCGATACTATGTCCAACCAATTCCTTTCCTAGCTCAACTAAAGTTCATGACCTCTTTTCAAATGGCCGAGAATTATATTCAAAAGGAAAACCCGACAAAATTTCTTTCATCAACGAGACACGCTGTCGCCACAATCATAAAACCCGCTATAAACTTAATGTAAGTAAGAACGACTTATTTACGGACTCTAATAACATGAACATACACACATCTTTCAACAAATTTATTCTTTTCTTCAAACTCTATTTTCCAAAAGGCCATTTACACATCATGTATTTTGTTTTTCATATTCTGTTATATGCATATTAAATTGTTTGTTATTTAATGTTCGTTGTGTTCTATTCCATTTCTTTTGCGCGATTGTAAAGTTTTGTGTTGTATTTGTGGTGGGAATAATTTAGAGAGCAATCTACTGAAATAACCAAATTACATACTCCCCCCCACAAAGGTATGAACACCCTTATCCTCCCATCTCTGGGTTAAATAGTACCACTACTGTTCTTCTGGGAGAATGACTTTTGCATTAAATAACCTACAAAGGTTGATATGCCATTAAACAAAGAAACCAAACCAATCATTTATGGAATGTTTATGAGCATTTTTATATCCATACTTTAGATCCCGTCAATGTCTCATGAATGGGATGGAACCTTTTACATATAATGAATGTTCATCCAAATATTAAATTGTGTATACATTATTTTTGGAAAGCGTCCGTATTAATTATTAATTAAATGTTTTTAAAAAAATTACCTTCAAATAATTCAGGCAGGCAAAGAATTGAAAAAAAAAAGCAGCGTCTATTTAAGGTCAATCAATCTTATAGCGTAATAAAAGCTACCCGTTATATTGTTTCCAAATAAATCCGGTTTTTTCCCTTTACATGTCAAATGTAAACATTAACGAAAGTTTTGTATAACACACACAAATCGTATGTCGAAATAATATTGACAAAGACTAAATATGCATGTTTGACAGTTTAACAAGCTTACAAAGAACTTGTGTTAGAGTCAAAGATACGTAAACACATGAACACAAATAATAAACAGGCCCACCCATGGTAATAAGAAAATATATTAAAACACGCTGAAACTAATACTGCGTTAAAAAACATTTTCAACGTAAATTCTCGACATTGTTATTTTGGTTAATAAACAACCTCCTTAATGCTCTTCCATTCTTCCATTCTTCCTCTTTCACTTGATCTGTCTATCTGTCTGTCTCTCTATTACGTCTTTTCTGTACCCTCTCACTCTATCTTATTCTTTTTTACGCTCAATTTCTTCCTTTTATTTTTCCTTTCTGAATCTTTTTACATTTCTATACGTTTCTCTATCGTGTAATGGTTATCGTTGCAGGGAACAGAACCAGCGACTCGAGTTCAAACCTGAACAAGGCTGTTTGCATTTCACTTCTTCCAAATAACCTTTGAAAAGGCATCAATCCATCTGTTCTTCCCCAGCTATGGGAAAATAGTAAGACAAACTGGATTCGTTAATCTTGGATTGGCAACCAGTCTAGGAGAAGGAAAACCATCTGTACTCAGCTTAAAAACTAACCTAGTCTTACATGATGCAAAAAAAACAAAACAAAAAAAAACAGATTGTACAATTTGCAAATTCTACAAACTGATATCTGGGAAAAAATTAAGTTAAAAAAAAAAAAGAAAGAAAAGACGAAAAACATACGTGCTACTTGAAAATAATCAAGTGGCACGTATGTCTTGTCAAAAAAAAATAAAATAAAATAACAGAATTATGTAAGCTAAAACGTAATAAAGCGCTCAATACACGAGATAGAGCGAATATTATGAAAATAATTCCGACATGGTCAAGAGCGGCTTTACCTAGGTTTCACCTAAACGGCTCGTTAGGATCGATAGCTTATATAAGAGGGTCAGCTGAAAAAGTCATTGGCTGACCAAGATATTCTCATGGCATATGACCAAATGAGGTTTATTTTTTAACATATTTCCTTAGCATGTTTCACATTCCACTTGGTGTATTGCTTGGAGCCCATTGGTTTAAAAGGTTATCAACTGTAGATCTGACGTTATCATATAAACTTTTCAATCTATCCTCGTATATATATATATATATGTGTGTGTGTGTGTGTTGTAAACCCTTAAAATCTCAATTTAAAACGGTCGATATAAACGAATTAAAAGACTTCTGATACTTTCTTCGCGTTACAATTTTAAGTCGAGAGTTTAAAGTTTCACAACGAATGAATAAATCAATCTTTTAATGCGTTTCACTTCGCGCCTATGCTCTTGAATGGCATCAACCCTTCCCTTCTTCCTCGTCCCTCGCTATTTGTAAATCGTAGGACAAATTAGGGTTTTTAGCCTTGGAAGGACAATCAATCCTGGAGAAGGAAAAAAAAAAACTCGGAATTCCAAATCAAAGAAGTGTTATTCGGAGAATCTGTAGTGTCCCATTCTTCTGTAATTGGCTCATCACAAAAAGCAGGGCTGCTCTCCACACAAACTTTAGCAACTATCAACAAAAACATCTGTTTAGAGTGGACCTGGAAGTAATTGCAACAAATGCTTGGTTTGTTTTGGTTTGGTTTAGTTTTATCATATTTACCAACCCCTCCGCTCGGGCAGGATATGACACAAGGTCAATTTTTAAGCGGAGTTTAACAGGTTTGAATTCAGAGTTTTCCTTCTCCTAGACTAGTTGCCTCACCAAGGCTGAAGAACACAGTCTGTCCTACTATTTACCCATAGCTGGAGGGAGAATAATTGGATTCATACCTTCCCCAAGGGTATTAGTGCTATGTGAAATGCAATCAGTCTCGTCCAGGATTTGAACTCGTATCGTTGTGTCCAATTCCTCCGACGATAACCATTACACCACGTTTTATGGCATATGAACCATTGTAGGTTATTTAATGTTAAATCTGGTTTATACATATATTAGATATTTATGATTTGGAAACATAAGTTAACAAAGTTAAATGGTTCAAAGTATTACGATGTAGCGCTAACAGTTCAATTAAACATCAGTCATTTGTTTATACACAGTTGTTTGATCGAACAGTTCTATTTCTAACTATTCAATTTAGCATTAGTCATTTGTTTGCGATTAGTTTAAATGCCAAATAGTTCTATTTGACTCATTAACAGGATCCTTTTAGGCGCTACCACTCCGGACCAGTATGGATATGTGAGCGAGGGCAATGAAGGGGTACTCCGCATTCCCCAAATCTTCAGCATCACCGGAGCCTCACCATCAGATTGTTTAGTATCATATCCAGGACAATCGTTTGGGGGTGTCTTACCCCTCTGCAGAGATGCAGTAGGTGTATTCTATAACCCCAGCCGACCGGGCTAAATTAGATAAGAATAGTGTAAACAAATGACTGATGTGTAATTGAATTGTTAGTTGTACATAGCAATACTTGGAACCAATTAACTGCGGGAAAATAAATGATTAATAGTGAATAGAATTATTTGTATTAGATAAGAATACTTGAAACCATTTAACCCTGTGCAAACAAATGAGTTCTTGTAAGTTAAAAATGTTATCTACAAATCATTCATTTAAAAATCACACACACACTCACACGCACACACACACACACACACACACACACACACACACACACACACACACATATATATATATATATATATAAGGAAAGATAAATCGGAAGAAAAATATGCTTGATGGTCCGTTTATTTGTCAACGCGTTTCGAATTTAATTCTTTAAATGAAAATATCTTTTGTCAAAATTATTTTAGAATGAAAAAGAATTATGATAGATAAATTTGGATTCAAATGAAATCTTCTTCAGGGCTTGTTGATCTTGATTTGTGAAAAAACAGAGTGATACTGATTGGTATTCTTCAAATTGCGTCATGGCGTCATGTCACGTGATGGAATTATTTTTAAATTATTTCACGCCATTATATAGAAAATATGTGTATCGTTATATAGATGATTTATCATTATATATATATATATATATATATATATATATATATATATATATATATAAATTACGTATATATCGACGGAATAATGATAACAAAAATCACAGATAGATTAAACAATATTCGACCGACCAGAGATTTTACTTATGAACGAGAAACTAACACCTACCTTTCTTGGACATTTCGCTTATAAATAATTACAATAAACTAGAATTTTAAATTCATCACAAATCCACTAATAAAAATGTCTACGTACATTTTTACTTACATCATAACACACACACACACACACACACACACGCTCATATATATATATATATATATATATATATATATATATATATATAACATTTTTTTTCTTTGGCCCAAAGAAGGAAATAATTGAATATCTTAAAATGAATAGGTCCACAAAGTGATTTACATCTTTTCAGATTATTTATTTTACTCTAACATGTTTCTAGCTTCTTGCTGTCATCAGAGAGTGTTAAGAATTTTGGCTGATGTCGTTTTTGGTTTATATAATAGCGACTGTCTCTTCTATGATAGATTTTCCCTAACTGTTGTTTTTTTTTCTTTTTTCTTTTACTATTTTTCCTTTTCTAAAAGTGTGTTCTGTGTTTTTTATGGCTGTACTTCTTTCTACTTCGAGCAAACTATTATATTCGGTTGGAAGAAGAACAGACAACTGAATTATTACCATTATAGGACTTTACACCGCTGTAAATTATTTGGGTGGTATGCCACTTGTTCCCACAAAGATGGCGGACGCTCAATATTCAGTCTCGGGAAACCATTGGCCAGGAGGACCACGTGACATGCTTAAAACTACGTCGGCGCGTAAATTCAAGTCCTGCGTTTTTGAGCCACCTATAAGACGCGTATTTTCTATAAATACGCCGTCTTCAAACACCCTTGTCCTCTTTTACGAAATTTCTTCGCAGCGGCAACACGCTCTTTTGCCAAATTTCTTCGCAGCAGCAACACACTCCTTCCAGTGTGAATCAACAGGAGTGAAAGGCAACATGGATGGGCCTCGCAGACATTCATATACAATGACTATGAGACGCTTTCCAGTCTCAGTGAAACTGCCCGTTTCTAATCATAAAAAAAGGACATTTTAAACCTCTAATTCTTTTGTAGCTTAGTTGTGTTAGACACACACACACACACTCACACATATACACACACTATTATTTTGTTAGTAGAGTTAGTAATTTCTTTTATGTATCAATGTAAGTTTTATTGTTGTAGAATATAAATTTGTTTTTGTTCGTCGCCTTGTTTAAATGTTCATTTTGTCCGCGCTGTTTTACAACTTTTATTTGTTTCATATCTTCACTCATTTATTTCATTGGCTTCCTTCATTTAATACTTTATCCATGTGTCAATATATTATGTCTATATTATATTATGCCAATTCCACCTTTTTTTTCTAAACACTCTATATCAAACCAAAACATTAAACTTGTGGAGAAGCATAAATATTAAACATTATTCTAAATACAAAACTAAACACTCTCTTTCAAAACATATCTTCAACATTATATTGTGGGGAAACATAAAATCGTCGGGAACTTAAATACTAAATACAGGTCCATTCTCCTACACCATATAACATTTAATTCTGTATCACACAAGGAGGGAACTAAATTCCCGCAAGTTATAAAAGAGTCCCAATGCGTACGGGGAACATGGAGAAAGGTCCATACAACAAAGAGGTGCAAACCACTTACTGCTTCTCAGGTCTCGTAAAATTGAGAGGCACCATATGCAAATCTGCTGATGAGCGAACGACTACGTCTGTCGTTTCTGAATTCCTGTTCGTAAAAGAGAGAGATTCTTGTGTTCGCCTTCTCCTGGGAGCAAAAAGGACTTATGACGTGAGAGAGTTCTTCAAACATAGTGACAAGGAAGGCCACTCCGTTTAGTCTCTCATATTAATCTATATAACTGTGTGCAAGCAAATTGCTATATTTATGAATCAGGACTAGTAATTTAATACCATATAATTGTATATGACTTAGTTATATTCGGAATAATGTCTTGTAGCTATAATTGTTAACGTTGGTTGGTTGGTTGGATTTTATGGCATATCAAACCTCGAAGGTTATTTAATACTAAATCATGTTTATACATATATGTTAAATAGGATTTTTAAACAAATTGTTTGTGGGAAGTATTTTTAACAAGCCAGAGCTTATTTGTTTGCACATAGTTAAATGGTTTCAAACATTGCTTTTAAACACTAATAGTTTTATTCACTCACAGTTTACTCTTTGAACCCGAATGCCTAAAATGCTACAACGCCTTCACGCTATAGGAAGTACCGGAATAGCGATACCTTCGGATTCAAAGGGTTAAATGGTTTCTAGTACTGCTATCAAACACTAACAATTCAACTTAACATCAGTTATTTGTTTGCACTCATTTAAATGGTTAAACAGTTCTATTTGACCCATAGTAGGGACCCTAATAGGTGCTACCACTCTGGATCAGAGTGGACCTCGGAGTAATGGCAATAAACGAGTACTCTCCATTCTCCAGATCTCCAGTACTCAGATTGTTTAGTGTCATATCTTGGACAATCGTTGGAGCGGTGGGGTCTTACCGTGGCCTCCGCGATATATATTACCAAGGCCTGTCACATGATTAAACTTAAGTTACTGACGTCACTATCAGTGGATATCTGTTTTATTTACTACACGATGTCTTTCAGCGTTGACTCAGTTTCAGAACAAAACATCCCTTAGTTCTTTGTTTTTCGTTTCCAAAAAGTAAACATTTATTTGATAAATGGAAACATGGCATTAAAAGGGAGAATTTTATCTTAAGTCCATTTAACAAAGTGAGTAGTTAAAATTTTAATCACCATTTATTTCAATAGGCGCAAAAATCAAAATTTGTTAAAAAATTAGTTTTGCCGTAGCACAAGAAAGCAGTTTTAAAATTTAAACTGAAGCCGGAAAAACTTGTGAAA